>CM058239.1:27788373-28388373 GCA_030180135.1 Orychophragmus violaceus
AGGTCACTAAAGGAAAAAAGCGGTACAAACATCTGAAGCCTTTCTCGCCGCGTCTCGCCACCACCGCCAAACCTTATTCCCAAATTCTTCGCTACCCATCAACCCTAACAAAACGGTGAGCGCCAACTTCGAACAACACCGGAGAACCTTGAGGAAGCTTCTAGAGTCTCGTACTCAACAGATCTGGTCGCTAAGTCTCCAACCACCATCAAAGGAAAAAACCACCGTGGCTGAGATAAAGAAAGAACTACGGCTTTCTTTCCAATATATTACTCTCTAAAACAGATTATTCTAAGTATTCTATATTTTCATTTTATTATTAATACATTTAGTTATAAAATTTACAGTTTCACCCCACTTATTTTAATTTTTTTATAAAAACTTTAAATTGTAATATTATAACTTTCACAACCTATAATAGCATATAAATTAAACATTTATGAAATAAAATCAATGTTACACCATATAAAATAATAAAACATAGCAGATTTTGGTTTCATATAACCTGTATTTTCACACAAAATGATTAATTAACGCATTTTGAAGTGAAAATAGCTTTTTAATTTTGATGTATCTTATTTATTGCTTGTTTGTTTATCTTAAATTTTGGTACTTGCTATTTTTTATTTTAAATTTGAAACTTTTATATTTTAGCATTTTAATTAAAAAAATAAAAGATTATTTTATAAATAAAAGTTAACGTTAAAGTAGAATAATATATGTTTATTCTGTAAGAGATAGGTTTACACTATTTTATAACGAAAAATAGAAAGAAATTGGAGAGGAATTATTCAAAAATAGAATGAGGTTGAAATTGCCCTAAGATTTAATTTCAAATGCTATTTTACAGAAAAAATCATCTTCAACCTATCTTTATAATTGCATAGAAGTTTTTAAGATTTTTATTGTTTATAATTGGAACAGAAATAAATAAAAATAAAAATATTATTTTTATTTCAAGTTAAAAATTTTCATTTGAAAACTGACCTTTAAATTCTAAAATTTTATAACTATAACAAAATGATAAATTATAGTTTATTGACTAAATATTCAGCCAGTTGTGATTTTTGGTTATTTATATATGATAATTGATTTAAATATGCTCGGCATTTGTAACCCATTTTGACGAGTTCTAGAGACGTAAAAACAATACTTCATGACCTTTCAATTGGTTCACATTTCGGGCACTTACAACACTGAGACGGACAAAATGCTACATAGTGTTTGCGTCCAACCATATTATTTTGTATATGTAGGTTCTAGCCTGCTAATATGGATAAGTGAGTCATTCTAGGAGTTTATGGTACAAGGATGATGTTGCTGACAATGAAGTTCCCTCAAAATCTAGTTGACCTTGCACTAACTACACTTGGTAAATGGTAATATGTATTCAATACACAATGATGCTGTTTTTAAGATAGTGGTTAACTGTGAAAGCTATTGCATGTGTGATTGTATCAAGAAATTGCATGTATATGATTTTAGAAAAGATGCTTGCTTGTGTTATTTGGAGTCATAAAAAATCTTGGCATGTGGAAACCAACTTTCATTTGGCATGCCTTTCTTCATGATTTTCTTTTTGGTGTGATAGGTAAAGACTCACCAATTGATGAGATGCTAGACTTCATTGTTGCTGCTCAATTAGCTGAAACGTATGCAGAAGAATCTGAGAGTTTACTTGATGGTACTGAAACCAACAGAGGAGATTATGTTGTTCTACCAACTGAGGTATTTGTTGCTTAAGCTTCCCACATTAGCTATTGATTTCTTTGCTTATGCTTTCTGCAGTACTTTAACATGTTTCTTTTTATGTCTTTTAGCTTCATTAATTTGTTCATGTGGTGTTTATCTGTATTATTATCTACGCTAACCTTATGCTTTACATCCAGGTCCCAGTGAGTTACTGTTCACTAGTAAAAAAATTGCATATAGCCACGTTTTATTTCGTGATTATGACTAATATTTCGTGGTTATAAGTGATTTTAGTCACGAAAAGTCACGGAAAAAATGTGGTTATACGATCATGACTATTTTTTTTGTGTGTCCGAATCGTGACTAAAAGCCACGTTTTTGTCACGAATATTTCGTGACACAATTAGCCACATTCTGTCACATTATATTCCGTGACTTATGTTTTTTTGTCAAGTTTTGTCACATAATTAAACGTGGCTGAAATCAAAAGTTTTTTTACTAAAAATAATTTGTTATAACAATAATTTAAAAAAAAAACATAAAGAAATCGTTTTATTTATAATAATATTTATAATAAAATAAAGGGATAAATCTAATTGGGTAAAATTAATTTAAAATTACATTAAATAATTAATCTAAAAAAGCAAAAAAAAAATCAGAAAAGCTTCCTCTTCCGACGAAGACCGCTGAAGGCTCCGGCAACCACAGACGTCGGCTCTGGCTTCTCTCTCCTCGCCGTCTTCTGTCTTTTCTCTATAGCCTTCGTCAGATCTGGTGGTGAAGCGTATGAGGCTGTAATCGCCGTAAACGTCTTTCGCCAAAAGCAAGTGCAGTAGCGTTGAAACCCTTAAAAATCCCTGGAATCAAATGATTTACTTCTCTATCAAATATCTGTTTCACGTTCTCATCATCTCTCCCGCAAACGCATCACCGAACCAATAATCTAGTTTCGTGTATTTAAAAACTTAAATCGAAGAATGGAGAAAGGAAAAGACGCTTACCAGCTTTCTGGATCTTTGAGATGAACCGTCACTTCGCTTCCATCTCTGACATCGACGTCGATTACATAAACACACGGCCAGACGTCGAAGATCTCTCGAGGAAGAAAGGGACGAACCCTAACCTTGGAAGTGGAAGACGAATCGAGGTTGTGACGAGATCGATCTGATTCGTCTGAAGCTTGAAGGTTGTGATTTTGATGCAATAAAAATGAAGAAGAATACATGGGTGAGGCAAAGACTCGAAGGGGAGGAAGAAGAGATAAGGAAGGAGGAAGGAGGAAGGAGGAAGAGATTCGTAGGTGGGTGGCGGGGAAAAAATTTAAGACTTAACTTTTTTTTAGGGTTTCCAATCTAATCCAACGGTCAGGTTTTAATAGGAATATAGATCTAACGATTCATATTCTGATCCGCATGATACACCTCTTAGCCAATAACATTTTTTAGGTATATTTAATATATAAAAAATCTAAAAATGATTTAAAATAAACCAAATTGTTAAAATTAAAATTTTAAAAATATTAAATTCAAATTATAATTGGCTAAAATTTTAAAAAATTGAAATTCAATAAATGATATACAAATAAATAAAAGTATATATAATAAATAAAAATGATGAAGTTGGATTTTAAATTCTATTTACAAGATTTGTTTTAAAGTGTTAAATTTTATTTATGAAATAATAGATTTGCAAAATATGTTTAATATAAGTGTTAAAACTTAGTTTTGATATGTTATAGTAATTATAATTTTATTAGTTAGAGTTTTAGAGTATTAGTTTAATATTATAATATATAAAACTTTTACAAATGATATATTTTTATAAATCATTTTAAAATAATAAAATACTAAATTTTATTTTAATGTTTGTTTATATTATTATAATTTATGATATATGGTTTAAAGGATTGTATTTAGGATTATAATTTAATGTATGAAAATAATAGATTTGAAAAGTATTTTTTTATAAATGCTGAATCTTAGTTTTGGATATGGTATAGTAGTTAGAATTTTTAATTTTAATTATAGTTTTGTTTATATTTTAGAGTTTTAGGGTTTGTTTAGGGTTTAGGGGTTTATGTATTAGTTTTGTTTATATTATAAGATTTAAATATTAGTTTTATCTATACATAATTAATTTTTATATTATAGTTTATGAAAGAGTTAGGTTTATAGTATAATTATTGCTTTGTGTATATGGTTTAAAGGATTGTGTTTAAGGTTATAAGTTAGTGTTTGGAAATATTAGATTGAAAAAAAAAATTCCAAGTGTTGAATATTAGTTTTGGATATGACATAGTAATTGAAATATTATTAATTAGAGATTTAGGGTTTTTTTAAGGTATAGGGTTTGGAGGATAAAGTTTTAAATTAAGGTTTGAAATTTTAGATTTTGAAATAATAATTCATTTTATAATTAATGTTTATATTTTGATTTAATATTTTATGATTAAGAGTATGATTTGTAGTAATAACTTAAAACGCTCTCTAGAAAGGCGATTCAAATGGCGATACGTTTCTAGATCGAGGATGATAGAGATCGGATTCGAATGGTGGGCAAATCACTTTAATCAATCGGATTTCACACTTTATGAAGGAGTTTGTTTCTTCTTTCGGTTAGGGTTTGGGAGCAATGGTTCACGGAATTGGCGAGCATCACGAGAAGGGTCCTCGGAGTTATTAAGGTGTAAAGATATGGGATGGCTGGGAATTGGCTGGGTACTGATTTGTTGGATTGAGGTCTGGAATTTGGAAAGATATGGAAAGGAGGCAATCTACGGAGATCGAGTATGGGAGGTGACAATCGAGACAGGCTGTACAAAGGTGACTAAAATATCATTGGATTCGCAAGATCGGGAAGATATGAAAAGGTATGTTTCCTTAATTTGGGACCGAGGTTTTGATGGGAGATTTGCGTGGGCAAAGAATTTTGCGGTATTTAGGAGGGCGATTGAGTTACGAAGATTTAGGGATTCGGATATCCTTTACAGCATCTTCACCGAGTCGGGTTTAAATAGGTGGCTGGATTTTTGGAAAATACCTTATTCGATTGAATCAATCTTGGGTATGATTTCTCTTGAGATTGAAATCATTGATTCTGAAGTTAATGTAGAAAGCTTCGTAACCATTATAAATAAGAGCAAGAGTCTTTGGTTGATGAAACACACACAAAACACTGTCTGTTTCTTATTATTACTTCTAAAAGCTTTAGTTCTTTCTTTTGTAAGTGCCATTTCTTTGTGGGAGATGTCTCAATCAAACTTGTTGGGCAAGAACTCGGGTAAGAAAGCGGTTGAGAAGGGTGGTGGCTTGAAAATCACAATCCCTAAGTTTGATAACTCAAGCTTGATTCAGGGATATGCCAACACTTTGATAGGTAGGTGTATGAATCCGGCAAAACAGGACATGAGGACTTTGCTGTACATGTTCCCCCGGATCTGGCAGCTTGAAGATAAGGTGGTGGGAGCGGACTTGGGTCTGGGCAGGTTTCAATTTGATTTCGATGATGAAAATGACATTGAGGAGGTCCTGAAGATGGAGCCGTTTCATTTCGATTACTGGATGGTGGCTTTGGTGAGGTGGGAGCCGGTTGTCTCCACATCCTACCCTTCGGTGATTACTTTTTGGGTAAAGGTGTTAGGAGTACCACTTCATTATTGGGCTGATCCAACATTTCGGTGCATTGGAGAGGCGATAGGAGAGGTGCAAGAAGTGGATTTGAATGAAGGGAGGATTCAGGTGAAGCTTGATGGTTTTAAACCATTGATCTTCACAACCACCATTGAGTTTCACAATGGAGAGGAAACTCTGATCTCGTTGAGGTATGAGAAGCTTTTTGGCTTTTGCAAGATTTGCCACAGCCTGTGCCATGATCAGTTTAGGTGTCCAACAACTGGATTCACCCAAGATAATGGGAATGATGGGCCTTCAGACAATCCGGGACAGGGACCTCCGGGTTCACAGGCGGTCAGTTTCAAGGCGGTGGTCACTAATAATAAGGAGAAGCAAAAGGAGATGGTGCCTCAGGATATGGATAAGGAAAAGGCAAAAGGAAAAGCGGTGGCGAGGGAGAATTACCGCAGACCAAGGATGGACAGTGAGTATCGGGCTTATAAACCGAGAATTCACAGAGCCAATGGGGAAGGTCCTTCAAGAGGTATTCGTCAATCAGGGTATGTCTCTCCCAGGACACTGAATAATAGGTTTGTCATGGATACGAAGGGTATAAACAGCCTAAGGAGTGACAATGTGGGGTCCCATCTATCGGAGAATGAACTGAGAATGATGGAGGCTTACCAAAGGAAGAGCCCTACTCAAGTTAAGGTTCAGGAGCAAAAGAATGATGCGGGTAGTGTGGTATCCAAGGCTAGGAAGGCTCTGAATTTTGAGGATCCAATGGTGGATATCAACACGGGTAAAGTGGAGGAAGGGAAGGTTAAAATTGGTTTTCTGCAGGATAATTCGGTACCTTTGATTGAGGATATGGTAGCAGAGACAAACTCTGAGGAAGAAGGTGAGGTAAAGGAAGACTATGCGGATGATCTCTTAATGGAGGATGAGGAGAATCTCGTAGTAAATGAAACAGAGGACATGAAGCTAGAAGGCCAGGAGCACGAGACAGTGGAGGAATCCACACAGATTGAGTCGAAAGTAAAAGGCTCTGAGACGAAGGTTCCTCACCCACAGCAGAAGAAGAAACCTATCAAGAGTGGTGGTGGTGTGATGGTTGGTGGGAACACCAGTGTAATGCTTCTTTGGTTTTTATGAATAAAGGGTATCTTCTTTATGGTTTGCATAGGGTGATGGTGGTAAACTTTAAGGTTCTCTATTGTCTTTTAAATACCAAATCAAGATCGGGTCATTACTATAGGGATATCTGGTTATTTACTTTTTTGGTTGAGGTCCCGACTAAGGGCAGAAAAGCGGGCTCGGGTCTTTTAGGCTGCCTCATAAGGAAAGCATATCAGTGTTATTTAAACTATGTTTCTTCATTAGTGCTGGATTTCGATTGGGGGACCCTAAGGAAAAACATCATGTGGTTTTCTATGACTGCTCAGAATTTTCATTATTTTCCTGCTCTGATGTACTCACATTTTTTCTTATGGCGGTTTGGTACAGGCGAAAATAAACAGAGGAAATATGGGCTCGGCACAGCACACAGGATAGAGAAGGGTAACATGGTTCAAAAACCGCACGTAGGGCCACAGGGCTTATCATCAAGAGTTACGGGCACAAAAACAAGGATACTACAACCTAGTATAGCTCAGTGGACTTGTCTTATCTCATTCTCAATTCAGGTATACTTTGTCCTTGCTTTGTGTGGTGTCAGGGTTAGCGGTAAGGTTGTCAGGAGGAGTAGGAAAGATATTATACTTTTGTTTATGGACTATAAAATGAGAATTGTGAATGTGGGGGTTGGTTCTCACATTCTAATTCATGTTGATAAGAAGCATATGAGTGGTTATGATAATAAAGTATTCCATATGGTTTATAAAGGAAACCGTTGTAGTATACGAATTTTGTGGGATAATGAAGGTTGTGTATTAGCTAGCATGATGAGAGTGACTCTAATCAAGAATATGAATGATATTGGTTATTTTCTTTCAAAATCTCGGTACTTACATTGTTTCCTTGAATTGTGTTTATTTAGATGGGGTAGTGTATCTGCTTATAGGAATAGGGTTGTTATCTCCTCATATTTATGGTGGTTTTCAGACGTGGGAGAATGTGTTTTGTACTCGACTTTGGTTACTCTCTGGTTACATTTTATTCAGATTGTTGGTTCTGTCTTTATGTCCCGTTTATATACAGTTGATAGTAGGTGTTTATACAAAGTCCAGGAGGTATGCATCAGTTTACAATCGGATACAATCGGTGATGCCTCATATCGGAAAATAATGGAGGAGTTTAGAGGTTCATGGGACATTATTGATGATAAGGGGAAAGAAATATGGGTCTTTACATACGGTGGATATTGTGGACATATATACGGTTGTATGCAATGGTTTTTAGAGGATGGTAAAATACTAATATTATGGCTAAAGAAAGTTAGTATTCTGGAATGGAATGTGGTATATCGTTGGATCATGAGTGAGGTTTTAAAGTATCGGATTAAGTGTATGGTGCTACAACAAACAAAAAAGATGGATATAATAAAGTTTAGAAGAAAAAAAATAGAGAAGTTAGTAACAAGGGTATCCTCAAATCCGGGTTACTGTATCAAGGAAAATATTGGGTTTTTATAATGCGCATCCTAAGTTGGAATTGTTGTGGGCTCGGTAGCAAGTGGACCATAAGCTATCTACGCGAAACATGCTTTAAGTATAAGCCGGAATTTCTGTTTCTATCAGAAACTAAACAACAACGCCCCTTTGTGGAGATGTTCCAAGGTCACTTCGGCTATGATAGATTACACACGGTTGAACCACAGGGTCTGAGTGGAGGTATAGCTTCATATTATAATAATATCTACAATGTAAATATTATCTTCGCAAATAACAGGGTAATTGACATTGAAGCGGAATACCAGAGTCAAAAGATTTTCCTAACCTTTATATACGGAGAACCGAATCACCAACTACGGAATATAGTATGGGAAAGAATAACAAGAATCGGCATCTCTCAGAATGACCCATGGTTTATAATCGGAGATTTAAACGAGATTACAGGAAATCATGAGAAAGAGGGAGGAAACATACGGAGTGCTGCCAGTTTTACTGATTTCAACGACATGATCAGAAATTGCGGCCTACTGGAGTTTCCGTTCCTAGGGAACTCTTTATCCTGGAGAGGCTGGAGAGGGGGACAAATTGTAAGATGTCGCCTTGACAGAGCTTTAGCCAATGAGGAATGGCATACGTTATTTCCGCAATCTTTTGTTGAATATCGGGACATGATAGGATCGGATCATCGGCCCATAATAGCGACTATAGAGGACAAAATCATAAGGAAAAAATCCCAATTTCGATTTGACAAGAGATGGGTTGGGCAAGAGGGGCTAATGGAATCAATTACGAATGGATGGCGTTCAGCGGACGCAGGTTTACAACCGAACATTGTATCTAAAATAAGGAATTGTCGACACGAGATTTCGAAATGGAGGAAGAACAATTTACCTTATGGAAAGGAAAAAATAAATGAGTTGAAAAGGGCTTTAGAAGAGGTACAAAATGACAATAATAGGTCACATGCTGAGGTGTTGGAGATCACCCGTAAGCTAAAAGAAGCTTATCTGGATGAGGAATTATACTGGCAACAAAAAAGTAGAAATATGTGGTACACATCGGGTGATCGGAATACAAAGTTTTATCAAGCATTAACAAAACAAAGACGGGCAAGGAATCGGATTATAGGTCTCCACAACGATAACGGTGATTGGGTAACAAAGGATGAGGAGGTGGAAAAAGTGGCAACGGATTATTTTGAGAGTTTATTTACCTCATCACAACCATCTGAAATAGAGGATTTCCTTATTGAAGTCCCAGAATTACTAACAGAACAAATGAACATCAGACTAACAGAGGTTGCATCCGAAGAGGAGATACGCAAGGCTTTATTTATGATGCATCCAGAGAAAGCGCCAGGACCAGACGGGATGACAGCTTTGTTTTTCCAACAATCTTGGCCCATCATTAAACATAACATTATCCGGTTTGTAAATGACTCTATTCAGACGGGAGTATTTGATACAAGGTTGAATATTACGAATATTTGTCTAATACCAAAGACGGAACGACCAACACGAATGACGGAACTGCGACCTATTAGCTTATGCAATGTGGGATATAAATTATTATCAAAGTTCTTATGTCAACGACTAAAGCCGCTATTACCGAAACTTATATCGGAAACACAATCAGCCTTTGTGGCGGGGAGGTTAATTTCGGACAACATCTTAGTGGCCTAAGAGATGTTTCATGGTCTACGGACGAACCCTTCGTGTAAAGGGAAATTTATGGCAATAAAAACAGATATGAGCAAAGCATATGATAGAGTGGAATGGAGTTTTATTGAAAAATTACTACGGAGAATGGGCTTCGGAGACCGATGGATAAATCTAATGATGGCTTGTATTACATCAGTGGAATATAAAGTATTATTGAATGGTCAGCCGAAAGGAAAAATTAAACCAAACAGAGGACTAAAGCAGGGGGACCCTTTATCACCATACCTCTTCATCCTGTGTACGGAAGCCTTAGTGGCAAATATTAGAAAGGCGGAACGAGAAAAGGTGTGGACAGGCTTGAGTGTGGCAAGAGCAAGCCCTCCAATCTCACATCTTTTATTTGCAGATGATAGTTTATTTTTCTGTAAGGCAAATACAGAGGAATGTAACACTATCCTTAAAATTTTAAGAGGTTATGAATTGGCATCAGGACAAAAAAATCAATTTCGACAAATCATCAATACAATTTGGTTTTAAAGTTGATCAAATAATTCGAGGTGAAGTAAAAGCAATAATAGGAATTACAGAGGAAGGAGGAATGGGGACCTATTTGGGAATACCGGAAAGTCTTGGGGGATCGAAAACAAAGATATTTAGTTTCCTTCATGATAGACTACATAACAGAGTCAATGGATGGACGGTTAAATACCTAACAAGAGGAGGAAAGGAAGTTTTGATTAAATCGGTGGCTACGGCATTACCCAATCATGTAATGTCATGTTTTAGATTACCAAAAACGGTAACAAAAACGCTGACCAGTGTTACGGCACAATTCTGGTGGAGCACAAACGGCAATCAAAAAGGGATGCATTGGATGTCTTGGGATAAGTTATGTCAGGACAAAAGTGAAGGGGGAATAGGCTTTAGGGATCTGGAGAACGTAAATACAGCTTTTTTATGAAAACAACTATGGAGATTGATAGAAATACCGGAATCATTATTTGCGAAGGTATTCAAAGGCAGATATTATAGGAATGGGGGTCCTTTAGACCCTTTCAATTCATACTCCGCATCTTATGGATGGAGAAGTATCACTTCTGCTAGATCTTTGGTTAATAAAGGACTAATCAAAAGGGCTGGAACAGGAGAGACCATATCTGTATGGAATGACCCCTGGATTCCAGGCCACCGCCCGAGACCAGCAACAAGTAAAACAATTTCTTTTGATCCCTCACTAAAAGTGAGCCAATTGATTGATCATACGAATCATATTTGGGATGAGCAGCTTATTAATAGCCTTATCGACCCAGAAGATACGGCACTCATTATTGGTTTACCAGTTAGCAAAATCTCTAGGCCGGATAGCATCGGCTGGCATTACCCAAAGAGCGGAAAGTATTCGGTCAAATCAGGTTACTTTTTAGAAAGGAAATTTCCGGATAAAGGATGCATAAATACGGTGTATGGACCAGATGTAAAACGACTTCAGGAGCAGTGCTGGAAATTAAGGTGTCCGCCAAAAATTCAACATTTTATTTGGCAGGCAATCTCGGGTTTTCTATCGGTTACAAAGAATTTAAAAGCTCTGGGAATCAATTGTGACACCCGGTGTGTTAAGTGTGGGGCAGAAGAGGAATCAATAAATCATGTTCTGTTCGATTGCCCACCGGCTTTGCAAACTTGGGCCCTTTCGAGCATACCATCAAATCATGGAGTCTTCCCTTTACCATCTTTGTTTACCAATATGGATTATATGTTCTGGCGAGTGTCCTCAGATGTTGATATTAGTTATTTCCCTTGGATTATTTGGTATATTTGGAAAAGTCGAAATGACAAAATATATAGTAATATTGACCGGGATCCACGTGAAATTTTACGTCTGGGTGAAAGTGAATCCATAGCTTGGGGAGAGGCACAGACCTCGGTTTTTTTGGGTAACACAGGAGCACAAAGAAATCAGGATGATATTGTTACAATACCGACACGGGTGGAGATTAAAGGAAGATGGTGTTTTCTGGACGGATCTTTGAAGGAAGGAGATAGGTTTTCAGGACAGGGCTGGTATAGCATTTACGAAGGCGACAGATATATCATGATGGGAGCAAGGAATATCAGATGCAGCTTATCACCACTTCATGCAGAGTTCGAAGCACTTATCTGGGCTATGGAATGTATGAAGCGGTGGAATCAAAACGAGGTGACCTTTGCAACAGACTGTTTGGAGCTGGTGAAGATAGTGTTTACACCCACAGACTGGCCTGCTTTCACGATATACCTAGATGAGTATGAGAGTCGCAAGTGTTTCTTCACAAGGTTTGTTATCACTCACACTCCACGAGCACACAACACAAAGGCGGACAAACTAGCACGTGGTGCAAGGATCCAGCCTTCTTATTTTGTTTATGTAAATTCTGTTTCACCATCTTGGCTAGCTGAGAACTGGTAGAAGCGTATGCTGTTGACAAAATACGGTATATTTTTACTAGTAGTTTGACAAAATGAACAAAACTTTACAGCTATTGGAAATGGGATTCTTTTACCACGAAATCTCATTGGCTATTGAGAAGATATTTAGGGTTAAATTAAAACAAATTTAGATGATTTGGAGATTACATTTCAGAATGAAAATAAAAAAAAATCATCAAAGACAAACTTATATTTAGTATGAGAGCAAACTAGATTTGTTTAATTTACCTATATATTGAATTGGTTTTGATTCTCTTGAATCTTTGTTATTTTTAATTATGTAACGATAACATCGATCATACATAAAAATCATTGCAAATGAAAAATGAATAAATGATTAAGATTACGTATCGACTATATTGCATAAAAAGAATATACTTCATGCAAATGCTTTTACGTAAATGATGCTTGTTTGTGATAATGTATTCGTAAGGAATATAAGGATTAGTCATTTGCATGAACAAATGATTTTCTTTTCTGGGAAAATCAGTAGCGGTTGAACATATGAAAGGGCACCAGCACTAACACGTGTACACAAGTCATTTTTTGTTGTGTAACATTAAACGAACGGTCACCATTAAAAAGAACAAAAACTATTACGGTGATTCACTTGCTGTCATAGAGTCGTACGTACATTTGATTTTTTTTTTACGGCAACCTGATAAATTTATATTGATGTAATGAGTTTACATTGTCATTTGCACATACATCATATAGCCAAGAAGGAATGGAGTTAAAGTCAAGAGAAAGAATTGACGGTGTCTTGACATGGAAGCAATCATATGAACGCCAGTATTCTGTTGTCGTCCAACAAAGCCAAAAGAGATGTTGGCAAAGGAAGTAGACAGTGACAATATGTCATGACAGTTATGATGGATTTCCCAATCATGAACCTTGTTTGCTAGATGGTTTATGAGAATCTGAGAGTGCCCCTCAAAATAGATTTTCTTGAAATCCGTCGTTCGTGAAGCATCGATAGCAGAAATTAGACCCAAATCTTCAGTCTGAAGTGCAGAAGTAACATACGGCAGTCGACAAGCACCCAAATATACTATTTGACCCAAATGATCACGGAAGAGCCAGCCAGCCGTTCCAGAGTTAGTAGACTGATCGATCAAAGGATGAGTCAAAATTACATTTAATCAAGTTGTGGAGTGGAGGTGACCAATCCGGTATGTTCTATCTAGCAGAAGTCATAGCTGAGGGTGTTGAGTTTTCCAGTTGTAATTCCTGGTGAAAGACACATATCCATTCTACGGTATCAGTGAGATAGAAACTTACTTCAGCTAGGACGTTTATGGGTTGGTTGCAGACAACGAATGGAGGTGGAGTGGAGGTGACCAATCCGGTATGTTCTATCTAGCAGAAGTCATAGCTGAGGGTGTTGAGTTTTCCAGTTGTAATTCCTGGTGAAAGACACATATCCATTCTACGGTATCAGTGAGATAGAAACTTACTTCATCTAGGACGTTTATGGGTTGGTTGCAGACAACGAATGAGTTTCGAGCTTTCCATATCCTCCACAGAAGAAGAAAAGGCATAATCTCTTGCGCCGGTTATTGCCCATGAACAGCAACACCATCCAGAAGACGTGACATATTAGAATTAAAATCCGACGATGTATGAGTGAAGTGGGGAAGACGGGCCAAAGACCAGGAGAGCTCAGAATTCGGGCATCAGAAAAATAGGTGGTTAATAGTCTCCTCAGCAGAAAGACAACGAGTACATACTGAGTCCGATACAATTCCCCGAGACTGAAGCCGTGATTTTGTAGGTAGGGCTTTGGTAACCAAACACCAGGTGAAATGTTTGAGTTTGGGTTCAATATGGAGCTTCCAAATCTTGCATTTGTTCTCCAAATTCCCATGGGTTGGTAGGATATTTGAATGTGCTGCAGATAAAGACCAAGCGAGTTTATATCCCGACCGTACAGTGTAAGTACCAGATCGATTATAGACCCAAAGAGGTACATCATCAGTAACATGACGAGGCATGTAGAGTGATTTGATAAGGGAGTGATCGTCAGGGTGTATTAAGGAGTGCAGAACATCTTCATTCCAGAACTGGCGGCAATTTAACATAAAAATCAGCTCACTAACTGTTAAATTCGAAATCTGCAGCCTTGGGACCAGACGAGCCAGACGCGGAGGAAACGTGGGTAACCAGTTATCCGAGAGAGCATTAGTCGTCGAGCCGTTACCAATGCTATATATGATTCCTTGCTTCAAAAGTGACAAGCCCACTAGTATAGATGACCATCCATATGATTGTAGATGTTTTGGTGTTGCTTCAAAGATTGAAAAGTCACGATAGTACTTGGCCTTGAACAATCGGGCGAAGAGAGTGTTAGGGTGGGTTAGCAGCCGCCAAGCTTGTTTTACAAGCATTGCATCATTAAACAGAGGTAAATCCCTGAAACCCAAACCACCTTGTTGTTTGGGGAGTTGAAGTTTATCTCAAGAAATCCATGGAACACCTTTAGAATGTAATTTCTTCTGCCACCAAAATCTTCTTATTTCAGAAGTAATTTCATATGTGATCTGCAGCGGTAATTTAAAGCAGGACATGGCATGGACAGACATGGAAATAGCCACAGATTTGAGTAGGACCTCTTTATCTACAGCAGATAGATAACGAGCAGACCATGATGAGATACGGCGCTTCACGTTCTCCTTAATTGAATGGAACATATCAGATTTCTTGCGGCCAAATTGTTCCTTTAGTCCCAAGTATTTCCCAGAACCTCTAGTGTTATGTATTTTCAGAATATCCTTCAAAACCTGATGTTTAGACTAATTTACTAGAGCACCGAAAGTTACCGAAGATTTGGAAACATTAATTTCCTGTCCGGAGCTCCTTTCGTAGAGATCGAAAGCCTGCTTTAAACCTCGACAATTCCTATGGTTTGCTTGGATAAAGAACAGGGAATCATCTGCGGATAAAAGATGGCTGACGCGAGGAACCCCGTTACCTATTTTAATTCCCTGGATAATATTCAGATTGGACTGTTGATGGAGCAGGTGACTAAGAACGTCAGCGCAGAGATAAACAAATATGGCGACAAGGGGTCACCTTGACGCAGACCTTTTTGGGGTGTGACAAAACCGTAAGGAGAGCCATTAACGAGAACGGAATAGGTGACTGATCGGACAGTAATCATAACCCAAGTGTTCCATATTACTGAAAATCCTAATGCTCGCATTGTTTCTTCCAAAAAAGACCATTCGAAATATCTATGTTGATGGCCATGTAACTTGTTGAGACCCGCTTCCTTGACTTTAATGAATGCATGAGCTCATTAGCTATCAGAATGTTATCCGAAGCCAATCTTCCTGGGATAAATGCAGCCTGTTCTTCTGAGATAATAAGATGCAGGAATCTTTTAAGTCGGGACAATAAGAGCTTGGAGATGATTTTGTATATGACGTTGCAAAGGCCAATTAGACGAAAATCAGAGAAATGCTTCGGCTCAGTGATCTTTGGTATTAAGCATAAATTTGTGATGTTTATACCTAGATTCATCTCCACAGTCTCAAAAATTCGTTTGATCTCTTTACACACTTCAGCACCAACAATACCCCAACATTGGTGGTAGAATCGTGCGGTAAAACCATCTGGCCCAGGACCCTTATCAGCACCAATATCACGTACAACTTGTAGAATGTCATCATCAGAAAATGGTTTCGTAAGTTCTATATTGATATCCTAAGATACACTCGGGGTGATACCCGCAAAAATGGATGTGTCCACATTATTATGCTGGGAAGAATAGACCCTCTTGAAGTAAGATTCCGCCAGCTGACCAATATTTTCTTCTCCACGAATTATTGAGTTATTTTCATCCATAATCATTAGAAGTAGATTACGAGCATACCGTGCCTTTGTAGCTGCTTGAAAAAATCTTGTATTCTTGTCCCCCATGTGAAGGCGTGATCTCCTACTCTTTTGATACCAGCAATCCTCCTCGGATAGGTAAGCTTGAAGTAATTATTGTCTAATTATCGGGATCTGTGATCTCAAAGAAACAGTGGTCAAAGCGACATCCAGGTCCTCCTTAAGCTCACGTATACGTCTACCGGAGTTCGAGGCCCATAACCAGAAAAACGAAAACCCTAGCTTGAGACTTCTTCCGAGAACAACTCGGAATCCACGGTCACTTCAAGAATGGGATGCGTGCACTGCTGAACGATTACGACCGCAGTTTAACCTACTAACCACCACCGCAAAGAGAGGGGGGACGAAACACCGGAGAAGTACAATGATCGAGAAACAGGGAGGGCAGCATTTTAAAGAGAGACTGCAGATTCAGATCCGGTTGCCGAGCCGGTTCATGCCGCCCACTACAAGAATTCTGCCGTATAGAAAGCCGTAGCAAATTTTTTTTGCTACGGATTGCTATGGACTAGCTACAGATTAAAATCGTAACTAGTCCGTAGCAATCCGTAGCTATTCGTAACTATATAGCTATGGATATTGGTCGTAGCCATCCGTAGCTACTTAGCTACGGATAGCTACGGCGTAGCCGTAGCAAAAACTAGTTACACTTAGCTACGTCTCCTGTCCGCAACAATCCGTAGCAATCCGTAGCTACGAATAGCTACGAACATGTCGCAGAAACGTCTAGCTATGGTTAGCTGCGAACTTGATTGTAGCTATGTATTCCGTAGCTGTTGCTACGGCTGGTGCCGTAGCTATCCGCAGCTATGAAACACAATAATTCAGTCACGGGTCGACTATATGTATGGTCATTCAAACACGTACATCAGTCTATCACTCAGTCTATCACTCTACAGTATGCAGAGAATATACTCCCTTAGTTGCGGCCAAAGTCGTAGCTATCCGTAGCTAAGGGGTTATATCACGTTTCGAATACTATTCCAACTACCTTTATGTATGAAAATGTCTTCATAGCTACGGCTCTGGCCGTAGCTAGCCGTAGCTAGATCCGTAGCTAAAATCATATTATAAATGAACGAACCCTCATTTGGTTCAAACTCAAAAACAATCAACACACAAACGATAGAGAAAAGAAAAAATCTGATTTCGTTTTTCTATCTTTTTATAAAATGAGTGATTTTTATACATCGAGAGAATGGATGTATAAACGCTTGAGTCGTGTTGATCGTTCTTTGTCTAAGAAATTCAAAGAGGGGGTAAATTATTTTATTTCGTTTGCGTGTAGTCAAAATTATTATCTTGCACACGAGGTGTTGTGGTGTCCGTGTAGGAGGTGCAAAAATCAAAAGCAACGTGATGATGATACTGTGACAACCCATCTTCTGTTAAACGGCTTTATGGAGAACTATTTTGTGTGGACGCACCACGGAGAACAAGGTTGTTATGGCGGCGAAGCATCGACAAGTCATTATGGCGGCCAAGCTTCCACAAGTCATCACGTGGCTGGAGATGAAACAGGGACTGGATATCCTATACAAGTTCCGATGGATGAGTTTCGTGATCCCAATGAAGATTTCAACATGTTACCTGCCGATGCTGAAAATATTCAAGAACCAATCTACCATGATCCCGTTTACCAAGCTTTAGAAGCCGCAAATCAACCTTTGTATGTCGGGTGCGCTGATAGAAGAACTCAATTGTACCTGACATCAAAAGTGATGAATTGGAAGACCAATTTCAATATCCCGGAGGAATGTCTAGACGATATCGCGCAGACATTTAGTTATGTTCTTCCGTCGCCTAATACAGCTCCATCATCATATTACGAGACGAAGAAGATAACGCGGTCTCTTGGGTTGCCCTGTCATAAGATCGATGTGTGCGAGCATAACTGTATGTTATTTTGGAAGGGAGCTGATCGTGAGTAGTCACATTGTCGCTTTTGTGGACTGGATCGGTACGAACCAAATTTGGGTCGATCGGGGAAGAAGATACCAAAACAAAGGATGTTTTATCTACAACTTGGTGATCGACTAAAGCGACTATACCAATCAAACACTACTGCGTCACATATGAGGTGGCATGCGGAACATGTGTCACCGGAAGGAGAAATGCATCATCCCTCAGACGGAAGAGCATGAAAGCATTTTAAAGAGGTATATCCTACTTTTGCTTCTGAGAGTCGCAATGTTTATCTTGGTTTATCAACAGATGGATTTAACCCAATTGGTATGAATGGACAATCACACTCTGTTTGTCCCGTCATTGTGATGCCATACAATTTGCCCCCGGGAATGTGCATGAAAAGAGAATACTTCTCCCTCTCTATATTAGTGCCAGGGCCGAACCATCCCAAAAAAAGCTTGGATATTTTCTTGCAACCGTTGATTGAAGAGCTGCAAAATTTATGGAGTGACGATGTGGAGACTTACGATGTGTCCCGTCAAGAAATTTTCACGATGCGAGCTGCTCTGATGTGGACGATAAGCGATTTTCCAGCCTACGGCATGCTATCAGAATGGATGACGCATGGGAGGTTGGCTTTTCCCTACTGTATGGATGAGACAAAATCATTTTGGTTGCCTCATGGAAGGAAGCACAGTTGGTTTGATTGTCACAGGAGCTTTTTGGTTAGAGGACATCCTTACAGGCGGAATGTTAAATCTTTCTTGAAGAACAAGATGGTGCACGACGATCCTCCACCTTGGCTCACCGGAGAAGAAGTCTTGCACGAAAGGATAAATAATATAGTCGGGCTACGCAAAACAGTGGAATGCGGAGGCAAAGGGCACGACAATCCTTCTCGAACCATAGATGAATATGGTGTTTCTCATAACTGGGTGAAAAGTATCTTCTGGGAGTTGCCGTACTGGGAGAATCTACTTCTTCGGCACAACCTGGATTTTATGCATATCGAGAAAAATTTCGTTGATAATCTCATCAACACAGTGCTTAAAGTTCCGGGGAAGACAAAAGATAGCATAAAATCCAGACAAGATCTCCCTTCGTTTTGCAAAAGGCCTGATTTAGAAGTTACCCAAGACGGAAGAGTGCCTATTCCAATCTTCAGATTGTCGAGAGAAGGCAAAGAAATTTTTTTAACATGGTTGAAGACCGATGTTAGATTTCCAGACGGGTATGTATCTAAGTTTTCACGTTGAGAATGGAAAAATATCAGGTCTAAAAAGTCATGACTGTCATGTCATCATGCAACGACTACTTCCAATTGCATTTTCAGAACTTCTTCCGAAAGCTGTTCATGTGGCCATTTCAGGTAATAATTATTATAATTTATTTAAGCATTTTTTTACATATTAATTTGATCTAATTATGTGGACTAATCATCTATTATTTTAATTTATGTAGATATTGCTCTCTTTTTTAGAGATATATCGACCAAAATGTTAAGAATCGAGGATGTGGCTACGTTGAAAGAAAATATCGCTATGAGGCTTTGCAATTTGGAAAAAATCTTTCCACCGGCTTTTTTTGATATGATGGAACATCTTCCAGTGCATCTACCCGATGAAGCTGCACTAGGCGGACCGGTCCAGTATAGGTGGATGTATCCTTTTGAAAGGTACATGTATCACCTGAAAAAGAAGGTTAAAAACAAAGCTCGAATTGGAGGATCCATAATAGCTCAGTGTGTGACCGAAGAGATTTCCTACGTGACAGCCAATTACATCACACCTCAACCAATTGCGGATCCAGAAGACGACGTGAAGGAAATTCGGTTCACCTACAATTTTCCTGATGTCCTGACTATGTTCCAACAAGTAGGAAGAATCAGTGGCAAAGCAGCAACTACATGGTTAACTGATAAGGATTACAACGTGCTTCAAACATTTCTACTGCTCAACTGCGAAGAATTTGAACCTTACGAAAGGTTAGTTATATTTAAATATATTCATACAGTTTTGATTTCATGTTAAATACTATAACGTATTATATGTACATGATGTTTGAAGAGAAGATGATGTATGATGTACCAAACATTACTTCAGACGAAATGACAAAAGCAAAAGATGCTGGATTTGCAACGTGGTGTCAGGAATACGTTAGTTTTTAAAATAAAACACACTTGTCATATATTTATTAACACTAATCTAATCTCATTTTAAAATTTTATATGTGCAGATTAACACCGCTAGCAAGTCCTTTGAATTTCAGTTGTGGATGCTAGAACTCGCACAAGGTCCAAACCATAAAATCAAATCGTGGCCTATGTTTTATTCTAGGGGATATCACTACCATACAGAAAGTCATGGACAAAATAAGAAGACGATGAATTATGGTGTTTGCGTTCCGGGAACCGCTGAGACATAGTATTTTGGATTGATCGAAGAGATAGTCATGATAGAGTATCCAGGGGCTGTCAAACTAAAACTAGTGATGTTCAAATGCCATTGGTTCAACACCGGACGGGGAATACGAAGACATCCATCCCGGTATTGTTGATATTTGTCCGACGATGCACTATGACAAGTACGATCCTTTCATATTACCGGAGCAATGTGATCAAGTTACTTATGTTCCTTATCCAAGATTACGGTCAACTAGGGAAGAATGGTGGGCAACAACGAAGATTATGCCGAGAGGACTTTCTGAAACACAAGAAGTTTCGCTTACATCAATACAGAACGACACAGTTGATCATGTTATTCCATCCACTGGTATTGTTCGAGTCGAGGCACATGCCGTTGAAGATGTTTCGGGGTATGAGCCAACTCCAATGGTTAACCCGGATGACGAATATATTTCTGAGGATAACCTCGAGGATGAATATGCCGAGTATTCTTATTCCGACAATTCAGATGCATAATGTGTTTGTTTTACCAAATAATTAACTATGTTTAATTCCAATATTATGTTTGTATGATTAAACAATTACCTATGTTTAATAAAATAATGTGTTTCTAATTATCTTATGAAATTTTAATTTTAATTTTAATTTAGAATTTAATATAATTATATTTTCACATTCACAAATTATGTATTTTAAAGTTTATTATAATTTTTAAAAATGAATCTAATCACTTTAAACACATTTTTTAATTTCCCGTAACTACGACTAGCTATGGATATATCCATAGCTAAGAAAATTCGGGTCAACCGCCTAATTATTTGGTTTAAATCTGGTTGAACCCGGTTTGATTTTACATTTGCTACGGACAGCTATGACCCATATCCGTAGCTTAACAAATTAAAAAAAAATATTTGCGGTTAACCGCGAAATCATTTTCATTATCCCGCCAAATTGATTTGGTTTCGAGGTTAACCTCGAATTAATTTCGGTTTCCCCCACCGGTTTACCCTGATGCCCTAATACCCTAGAACTCTCTCGATCTCTCTCATTTCTTCCTTAGCCGATTTTAGTTTCTCTCTCAAACTCTCTCTCGCGATTTCAGTCGGAATCTCTTCCGATCTTCCATACTCGGCCGCTCTATCTCCTTCTCTTCCTCTATTCTCTCTTCTCTCTTCTCTCTTCTCTCTACTCTCTTCCTCTATTCTCTTCAAATCTCGAGTCTCTGTCGATCCCCCTTACGATCTATGGAACCCTAACCGACGAATCATCAACAACCGCTACACCATGTCTCAAGCGGTAAGTCTCTTCATCCTCTCTATCTCCCTTTCAGTCTGTTTCGTTGTCAATTTCAGTCTCGATTTAGGGTTTAGTTCAGTGTCCAAGATTTATGTCGATTTAGGGTTTGTTCAACTCATGCATGTTTAGATTTATCACTTCTCTCTTCTCTCTTCCTCTACTCTCTTCAATCTCGATTTAGGGTTTGTTTGAGTGTCCAATTTTGGTGTCGAATTCGATTTGTCCATGCATGTATCTCTTTATGTCTTCAGTAACTAACCCTATATTCTTCTCTTTTGCAAGCAGATGAACATTAATGGTGCGGCTCCAAGAGGAAGGCGTCCCGTGAATCGTCTGACGCAAACCCAGATTCCTCCTGGAGCGTTGAGGGCCTCCAGTTCCTCCGGCTCTCGCCACCCACTGCCCAGCTTAGAAGCAGTACACAGTTCTCCGGAGCGACGGAACATGCCGCACCTCCATCCGGATAAGATCAACGGCGCGCTATGGTAAGGCGATTTGGTATTGTCTGTGATACTTGATTCGGGTTTGTATTGTCTGGTATTGTCTGAGATTTTGTATTGTCTTCTATTTGATATTGATGGTATTGTCTGGTATTGGCTCATGTTGGTATTGTCAGAGATTTTGTATTGTCTTCTATTTGATATTGATGGTATTGTCTGGTATTGGCTCATGTTGGTATTGTCTGGTATTGTCAGAGATTTTGTATTGTCTTCTATTTGATATTGATGGTATTTTCTGGTATTGGCTCATGTTGGTATTGTCAGAGATTTTGTATTGTCTGCTATTTGATATTGATGGTATTGTCTGGTATTGTTTGATTTTAAATGAGTATGGGAATTGTCTGCGATTTGATTTTGTTTGGTATTGTCTATGATACTGAAAGTGTTGGTATTGTCTGCTATTTGGTATTGTTGGTATTGTCTGCTATTTGGTTTTGTTGGTATTGTATGTGATACTAAATGAGTATGGGAATTATTGTCTGCGATTTGATTTTGTTTGGTATTGTCTATGATACTGAAAGTGTTGGTATTGTTCTGTCATATGGCATTGTCTTCTATTAGGTATTGTTGGTATTGTCTGTGATATTGTCTGAGTATGTGTCTGGTTTTAAGTTTTGTAGTTGTTACTATGACTTCTGCTCTTTTCCACGCAGGTTTGGCATACACGATTGTATACACAAGGACATAGTGGCAATCTACCAGTCCAACTTCTGGGGCCCTTGGTGGAACTTCACTATGGTTCCACAGACGAAGAAAGATGAATGGTGGATCGCATTCGTGGTATGATGCATCTGTACTAGTCTATATTTTTACATTTTGTTAACCAATATCTAAATAGCTAGTAATTGTTATTTGTCTGACTTTGTTGCAGCAAAAGTATTTCTGGGAAGAGGAGCACCATAATATGGTGGTACACTGTTGGAGATTAATTCTGATGAGATCGATTGGAAACACAGTAAGCAAGAGGAAGAGATCTTGTACTTAACCCGATTTCATAGGACTGCCTGACTGGAACACAATGCTGGACCTGTGGGAGGAGGCTGAAAATGTGAAGAAGAGCAAACAAAATTCAGAGAATGCCACCTCAAATCCAGACGGCATGGGTAAGCAATTTCATACTTCAGGATCCAGATCCCACAGCAGAATCCGATATGACATGGTAAGTCTGATGCATATATGTTTGATGATTTCTTCATTGTATAGTAATTGCTCTTTTGTTTTGAATGATAGGAGATTGAGCTGTGAGCTAAACCGGCTGCAATTGCTGTAGTGCGCAAGACTCATGCTCGCAAGGATGGGACCTTTATAGAAAAAAGAGCAGAGGCACTTGTAGCAGCAGCTGAGTCCCTGGCTTTGGAGAGATCACAAGGATCTGACCTAATTGATGGATCTCCCTCTACTCTTCAGCTCACTGCAGCCTATGTAGAAGTAAGTTACTCTCTGGTTTACTTAGTTCTTAGGTAATAAAATGTTTATTCATTTGAGTTTTAGTTTCTGTTTGGTTGTTGATTTTTAGTTTTGTTTCTTTCTTTTGCAGAAAGCTACGAACACTAAGGGGCGTATCTATGGACTTGGAGCAATTCAGTACTTCGATCCTCATCCAAATGAGTTAGCATCACATTCAGTGATCAGGAAAGCTGCGGTAGAGGAGGATGTGAGTCAATTGAAGTCGACGGTGTCTGAGCTTCAGCAAGGCATGAAAATTCTGCTTCAGATCAATCGAGTGGACCCTAAGACCTACCAGCCACAACTTCCCCGTGAGAGTGGTGCTTCAATTCATCCAAGTCCCCAATACGGGTCAAGCAAGCAGGCCAACCAGATCTCAGACAACACTACTCCATGAGTAGTGTGTTGTTGTTTAATTGAACTTGTTTTTATGTTTGCTTAACTTGTTTATGTAAAATCTCTTTTTTTGTATTGTAAAACTTTTTTCAGTGTATAAATCTATGTTTATTTTGATTTAAATATTTTTTAGCTTTAAAATTGTTTATTAAGATTAAAATTGGGATTAAAAATAAAAATTATTGGGAACATTCGAATCTGGTTCTAATACATTGTAGCTGCGGTTAGCTAAGGATTATTCCGTAGCTATCAATATCTTTAGCTACGACAAATACGTAGCTTTTTGTAGCAAATCAACTACGAAATAATCCGTAGCTATTCGTAGCAGGAGCTACGAATATATGTCGTAGCTAGTCGTAACCAATTAGCTACGAATAGCTACGACACTTAACGTAGTTATTCGCAGCTAAGGCTGCGAAACAGTTCGTAGCAATCCGTAGATAAATAGCTACGACTTTCGTCGTAGCTATTCCTAGCGATCGTAGCTACGCCGTGGCTTCGTAGCTATCCGTAGCAAATTGCTACGGAACTGTTCGTAACTATGCCGCAGCAAGCTTGCTGCGGATAGCTACGGATTCTCATTTGCTACGAGCGTTTAGGCGGGGATAGCGTTCGTAGCTATCCGTAGCTAATGTGAAATTAGCTACGGATTTTGGGCCATAGCTATGAAATAATCCGTAGCTATGGCCCAGTTTTCTTGTAGTGGCCGCCAGATCCCGTTTCAAGAATCACAACCTATCCCCGGAGCAGCAAGGTTACTAAGGGAAAAAAGCGGTTCAAACATCTGAAGCCTTTCTCGCCGCGTCTCGCCAGCACCGCCAAACCTTATTCCCAAATTCTCCGCTACCCATCAACCCTAACAAAACGGTGAGCGCCAACTTCGAACAGCACCGGAGAACCTTGAGGAAGCTTCCAGAGTCTCGTGCTCAACAGATCTGGTCGCTAAGTCTCCAACCACCATCAAAGGAAAAAACCACCGTGGCTGAGATAAAGAAAGAACTACGGCTTTCTTTCCAATATATTACTCTCTAAAACAGATTATTCTAAGTATTCTATATTTTCATTTTATTATTAATACATTTAGTTATAAAATTTACAGTTTCACCCCACTTATTTTAATTTTTTATAAAAACTTTAAATTGTAATATTATAACTTTCACAACCTATAATAGCATATAAATTAAACATTTATGAAATAAAATCAATGTTACACTATATAAAATAATAAAACATAGCAGATTTTGGTTTCATATAACCTGTATTTTCACACAAAATGATTAATTAACGCATTTTGAAGTGAAAATAGCTTTTTAATTTTGATGTATCATATTTATTGCTTGTTTGTTTATCTTAAATTTTTGGTACTTGCTATTTTTTATCTTAACTTTTATGTTTTAGCATTTTAATTAAAAAATAAAAGATTATTTCATAAATAAAAATTAACGTTAAAGTAGAATAATATATGTGTATTCTCTAAGAGATAGGTTTACACTCTTTTATAATGAAAAATAGAAAGAAATTGGAGAGGAATTATTCAAAAATAGAATGAGGTTAAAAATGGCCTAAGATTTAACTTCAAATGCTATTTTACAGAAAAAAATCATCTTCAACCTATCTTTATAATTGCATAAAAGTTGTTAAGATTTTATTGTTTATAATTGTAACAGAAATAAATATAAATAAAATATTATTTTAGTTTTATTTATTTCTGTTATGATTGCATGTATATGATTTTAGAAAAGGTGCTAGCTTGTGTTATTTGGAGTCATAAAAAAGCTTGGCATGTGGAAACCAACTTTCATTTGGCATGCCTTTCTTCATGATTTTCTTTTTGGTGTGATAGGTAAAGACTCACCAATTGATGAGATGCTAGACTTCATTGCAGCTGCTCAATTAGCTGAAACGTATGCAGAAGATTCTGGGGGTTGAGTTCAAAAAAAAAAAAAAAAAAAAGATTCTGGGGGTTTACTTGATGTACTAAAACCAATAGAGGAGATGATGTTGTTCTACCAACTGAGGTATTTGTTGCTTAAGCTTCCCACATTAGCTATTGATTTCCTTGCTTATGCTTTCTGCAGTACTTTAACATGTTTCTTTTTATGTCTTTTAGCTTCATTAATTTGTTCATGTGGTGTTTATCTGTATTATTATCGACGCTAACCTTGATTTTATGCTTTACATCCAGGTCCCCAGTGAGTTACTGTTTGACAAAATGGACAAAACTTTACAGCTATTGGAAATGGGATTCTTTAACCATGAATTCTCAATGGCTATTGAGAAGATATTTAGGGTTAAATTAAAACAAATTTAGATGATTTTGAGATTAAATTTCAGAAATAAAATAAAAAATCATCAAAGATAAACTTATATTTGGTATCCGAGCAAACTAGATTTGTTTAATTTACCTATATATTGAATTGGTTTTGATTCTCTTGAATCTTTGTTATTTTTAATTATGTAACGATAACATCGATCGTACATAAAAATCATTGCAAATGAAAAATGAATAAATGATTAAGATTACGTATCGAGTATATAGCATAAAAAGAATATACTTCGTAAGGAATATAAGGATTAGTCATTTGTGAATAAATGCTTTTACGTAAATGATGCTTGTTTGTGATAACATATTTGTAAGGAATATAAGGATTAGTCATTTGCATAAACAAATGATTTTCTTTTCTGAGAAAATCAGTAGCGGTTGAACATATGAAAAGGCACCAGCACTAACACGTGCACACAAGTCATTTTTTGTTGTGTAAATTAAACGAACAGTCACCATTAAAAAGAAAAAAAAAACTATTCCGGTGATTCACTTGCTGTCATAGAGTCGTGTACATGTGATTTTTTTTTTACGGCAACCTGATAAATTTATATTGATGTAAAGAGTTTACATTGTCATTTGCACATACATCATATAGCCAAGAAGGAATGAGTTAAAGTCAAGATAAAGAATTGAATGGTGTCTTGACATGGAAGCAATCGTATGAACGCCAGTATTCTGTTGTCGTCCAACAAAGCCAAAAGAGATGTTGGCAAAGGAAGTAGAAAGTGACAATATATCATGACAGTTATGATGGATTTTCCAATCATGAACCTTGTTTGCTAGATGGTTTATGAGAATCTGAGAGTGCCTCTCAAAATAGATTTCCTGGAAATCCCTCGTTCGTGCAGCATCTATAACAGAAATTAGACCCAAAGCTTCAGTTGAAGTGCAGAAGTAACATACGGCAGTCGACAAGCACCCCAATATACTATTTGACCCAAATGATCACGGAAGAGCCAGCCAGCCGTTCCAGAGTTAGTAGACTGATCGATCAAAGGATGAGTGAAAATTACATTTAATCAAGTTGTGGAGTGGAGGTGACCAATCCGGTATGTTCTATCTAGCAGAAGTCATAGCTGAGGGTGTTGAGTTTTCCGGTTGTAATTCCTGGTGCAAGACACATATCCATTCTACGGTATCTGTGAGAGAGAAACTTACTTCAGCTGGGACGTTGATGGGTTGGTTGCAGAAAACGAATGAGTTTCGAGCTTTCCATATCCTCCACAGAAGAAGAAAAGGCATAATCGCTTGCGCCTGTTTTTGCCCATGAACAACAACACCATCCAGAAGACGTGACATATTAGAATTAAAATCCGACGATGTATGAGTGAAGTGGGGAAGACGGGCCAAAGACCAGAAGAGCTCGGAATTCGGGCATCGAAAAATAGGTGGTTAATAGTCTACTCAGCAAAAAGACAACGAGTACATACTGAGTCCGATATAATTCCCCGAGACCGAAGCCGTGATTTTGTAGGTAGGGCTTTGGTAACCAAACACCAGGTGAAATGTTTGAGTTTGGGTTCAATAGGGAGCTTCCAAATCTTGCATTTGTTCAACAAATTCCCATGGGTTGGTAGGATATTTGAATGTGCTGCAGATAAAGACCAAGCGAGTTTATATCCCGACCGTACAGTGTAAGTACCAGATCGATTATAGACCCAAAGAGGTACATCATCAGTAACATGACGAGGCATGTAGAGTGATTTGATAAGGGAGTGATTGTCAGGGTGTATTAAGGAGTGCAGAACATCTTCATTCCAGAACTGGCGGCAATTTAACATAAAAATCAGATCACTAACTGTTAAATTCGAAATCTGCAGCCTTGGGACCAGACGAGGCAGACGCGGAGGAAACGTGGGTAACAAGTTATTCGAGAGAGAATTAGTCGTCGAGCCGTTACCAATGCTATATCTGATTCCTTGCTTCACAAGTGACAAGCCCACTAGTATAGATTACCATCCATATGATTGTAGATATTTGGTGTTGCTTCAAAGATTGAGTAGTCACGATAGTACTTGGCCTTGAACAATCAGGCGAAGAGAGTGTTAGGGTGGGTTAGCCGCCGCCAAGCTTGCTTTGCAAGCATTGCATCATTAAACAGAGGTAAATCCCTGAAACCCAAACCACCTTGTTGTTTGGGGAGTTGAAGTTTATCCCAAGAAATCCATGGAACACCTTTAGAATTTAATTTCTTCTACCACCAAAATCTTCTTATTTCAGAAGTAATTTCATATGTGATCTGCAGTGGTAATTTAAAGCAGGACATGGCATGGACAGATATGGAAATAGCCACAGATTTGAATAGGACCTCTTTACCTACAGCAGATAGATAAGGAGCAGCCCATGATGAGGTACGACGCTTCACGTTCTCCTTAATTGAATGGAACCTATCAGATTTCTTGCGGCCAAATTGTTCCTGTAGTCCCAAGTATTTCCCAGAACCTCCAGTGTTATGTATTTTCAGAATATCCTTCAAAACCTGATGTTTAGACTAATCGACTAGAGCACCAAAAGTTACCGAAGATTTAGAATCATTAAATTCCTGTTCGAAGCTCCTTTCGTAGAGATCGAAAGCCTGCTTTAAAGCTCGACAATTCCTATGGTTTGCTTGGATAAAGAACAAGGAATCATCCGCGAATAAAAGATGGCTGATGCGAGGAACCCGTTACCTATTTTAATTCCCTGGATAATATTCAGATTGGACTGTTGAAGGAGCAGGTGACTAAGAACATCAGCGCAGAGGATAAAAAAAATATGGCGACAATGGGTCACCTTGACGCATACCTTTTTGGGGTGTGACAAAACCGTAAGGAGAGCCATTAACGAGAATGGAATAGGTGACTGATCGGACAGTAATCATAACCCAAGTGTTCCATATTTCTGAAAATCCTAGTGCTCGCATTGTTTCTTCCAAAAAAGACCATTCGATACGATCGTAGGCTTTTGAGATATCTGTTTTGATGGCCATGTAACTTGTTGAGACCCGCTTCCTTGACTTTATTGAATGCATGAGCTCATTAGCTATCAGAATGTTATCCGAAGCAAATCTTCCTGTGATAAATGCAGCATGTTCTTCTGAGTTAATAAGATGCCAGAATCTTTTAAGTCGGGACACTAAGAGCTTGGAGATGATTTTGTATATGACGTTGCAAAGGCCAATTGGACGAAAATCAGAGAAATGCTTCGGCTCAGTGATCTTCGATATTAAGCATAAATTGGTGTTGTTTATACCTAGATTCATCTCCGCAGTCTCAAAAATTTGTTTGATCTCTTTACACACTTCAGCACCCACAATATCCCAACATTGGTGGTAGAATCGTGCGGTAAAATCATCTGGCCCAGGACCCTTATCAGCACCAATATCACGTACAGCTTGTAGAATGTCATCAACAGAAAATGGTTTCGTAAGTTCAATATTGATATCCTGAGATACACTCGGGGTGATACCCGCAAAAATGGATGTGTCCACATTATTATGCTGGGAAGAATAAACCCTCTTGTAGTAAGATTCCGCCAGCTGACCAATATTGTCTTCTCCATGAATTATTGAGTTATTTTCATCCATAATCATTAGAAGCAGATTACGAGCATACTGTGCCTTTGTAGCTGCGTGAAAAGTCTTGTATTCCTATCCCCCATGTGAAGACGTGATCTCCTACTCTTTTGATACCAGCAATCCTCCTCGGATCAGTAAGTTTGTAGTAATTGTTGTCTAATTATTGGGATCTGCGATCTCAAAGAAACAGTTGTCATAGCGACATCCAGGTCCTCCTTAATCTCACGTATACATCTACCGGAGTTCAGGTTGTTAATACGCCTGCAAGTTTCCAAAGATCCGCGTCATTGCTTGAGCTGATCTGTGATTAAAGTCCTGGACGAAGTCGTGGTATTCCATCCTGAATATACAAACTCCTTAAAGTCAGAAACAATGTCAAATATTTTATTCAAAGAGGACAAAGTTAAAGCCAAACCCTGATCTAAGGAGTTGGATATGCATGCATTGGTATCTAACTGTAGAAACAGAATTTCAACTAACGAAAGCATTGGGTTTTACTATGTGGTGTGTAATTACGAACTTTAGCCAAGAATCGCAAGTCAAGAACACAGTTCGCATCAAAAGAAGATCGTATCCGGAGAAGAAAAACAGAAAAATTAAATCCCTTTTAGCGTATAAGTCTTTACTTTAAAAAGCATCGTCAAATTTACTTCTCATGTTGTATCGTTTTCAATATATGGTGCATATAATTGCTTATGCAATAATTTGCTTCTCGGAAATTCTGTCTATTGTCTTTGTAATCATTTGGTCAACTCAAACATTGTATGCTGACTTTGTAATTTTATTTCTCTCTCTCTCTCTCTCTCTCTCTCTCTCTCTCTCTCTCTCTCTCTCTCTCTCTCTCTCTCTCTCTCTCTCTCTCTCTCTCTCTCTCTCTCTCTCTCTCTCTCTCTCTCTCTCTCTCTCTCTCTCTCTCTCTCTCTCTCTCTCTCTCTCTCTCTCTCTCTCTCTCTCTCTCCGGTGTTCTTGCCAGGAGTGAGAGAACCTGTTTTATGTTTTCTTCTTCCTTGCGCTTCGTCCGTGGCAAGTTGTTATTCTTGTTTGTTTTCTGTGGCGAGTCTTTAATTACGGTGGCGCCACAGCAGTTCTTGGGCGTTTAGTGTTGGCACAGCAGATATGGGTTCAAGAGAATGGGATCCAATGATGCTTCCTCTTGAGCCGTCGGCGTTTGGTGCAGGTTTTCCCTCTTTAGTTACTGTCGGTTTTTTTTTTCAGAGAGGTCTGGGGGTTGTCAAGCAGTAGTGGTGCATCTCGGAAGGTGTTCTGGGTTTGCATGAACCGGAAAAGAGATCTAGTAAGCCTATATGGCCGCCTAAACGAGTTATCGCCGACGGTTTTGTGGTGACGGATTCTCGGATCCGATCTGCTACCCTTTACAAAGGTAAGGCGTTTCGTGTTTGTTTTTTGGCCTGTTATCTAGTGTAGTACCTCGTCGTGGTCTCTCCGCTCTGTGGTCATTTGGTGGCGGCATTTCTTACCAAATAATGCAAACCCACTCAAAATCTATAAAAATTGTCGTACACAAGTTAAATATCAAGTAATTAGCTACTTAAAGTACATTTAGGGCACGCTCCATCCAAACACAATCATCTTTCTAGCATGGTGTAGCTAGGACTATGACCATTTAGTAAATGATCATCAGCCAAAGTCTCATGTACATCCATGCTAAATAATTAAAACCTGCAGAAAACTATTATCACTACAAGAAAACAGTCCATTACCGAGGGATTAAATCGACGGATTTCCGTCGGAAACGACGTATTCCGACGGATTTCCGACGAAAATAGTCCGTCATTTCTATTTCGTCGGTAAAAACTTTCCGTCGGTTTTTCGTCTATAAAAACCGACGGAATACCGACGTATATAATACCGACCGATCACCGACGGTTTATCGACGCACATTTACCGACGGTTTTGTGACCGTAAACCGACGGTTTATTCTGACGGTTTACCGACTATAAACCGACGTCCATACCGACGGTATTCCGACTCATAATACCGACGGTATTCCGACGCATAATACCGACGGTATTCCGACGCATAATACCGACCGTATTCCGACGCATAATACCGACCGTATTTCGACGCATAATACCGACGGTATTCCGACGCATAATACCGACGGTATTCGGACGCATAATACCGTCGGTATTCCGACGTATACCGACGGTATTCCGACGGAAGATTACCGACGGTATTCCGACGGAAGATTACCGACGGCATTCCGAGGGCGTTTTATCGACGGTTTACCGACGGATAATTAATAATTTAAAATATATATATATATTCGCAAATTTATTAATTAAAACAAAAAAAAAATTATATTTAAATATTCAAAACAGGTTTAAAAAACTACATTCGTCCATAAAAAAAATTACATTCAACGGGAGCGAATCACTCTCACGTCGCCCTCTTCCTCAACTTCTTTGTCGTCCCCTTCCCTCCGCTCTTGGTCGACGGTCCGACATTTGGAAGATTGGCTTGTTGTTGCATGAAGGTCTCAAACCGTTGGTTCATCTCTTCGAACTTCTTTGCGTTTGCTTCATCTTGTTCTACCATCCGGGCTTCCATCCGCAATTGACTAGCCTTCAATGCTTCGATCTCCGCATCCTTTTCCCTTAAGATCTGGGCATAGTCCTCTTCCGGACGAAAACGGGAATGCGGTGTTGACACTTTGTCCGCCAAGTTTCCCAAACCAAAAACTCGTCCTCTTCTCTTCTCAGTTTCCTATAAAGTAAATAATACGTTATGAATTTTAAGTTAGAGTTTAGGGTTTAACATATTTTAAATTTTAAATATTTTAAAATTTACCGCGAGGAAGACTTGGTTGATCTGCTCGTCAGGTATCTCTTTCGTTGAACCAATTCCTTCGGATTGGGTAACCACCTCATCCAAACGCCTCTTCGTCGACTCCACAATCCTCCGAGCAATTGGATCTTGGATTTGGCCCGTTTCCTTGTTCTTGTGGCCATCCTCGATGAGCTCAATATGATTCGGATCTCGCCCTCCTTTCTTTTGTTTCTGCAAAAAAGATATTGAACTTAAAATTTAAAAATAACTTAACATATTGAAAATGTTAAAAAAAGACTGCTTACCAGGATTATCTTCCTTGATGCGGTGCTTCTTGCTCCCGCATTATGAGTTGCGGGACCGGGAACGAGTACGGAGAGGAAAAGAAACTCTCGACGCATGCACATAGTCGGCGGTAGATTATAAGGAGTCAGAATCACTGGCCACAACGAATATTGTCTCCCATGCCTTCCAAACGGGTTAAAACCATCTGTGCATAATCCGAGGTACACGTTACGTGGATCGTAAGCAAAATCTGGGTATAATCTCTGAAAATGTTTCCACGCTTCAGCGTCTGACGGATGTGCAATCTCTGCCTCTCTTCTATGCTCAGAATGCCATCTCATTTCCCCCGCAGTTCGCTCTGACTGGTATAACCGCCTCAGCCTATCGGTTAATGGCATATACCACATTCTCTTGAACGGAACCTTAGCTCTTCCCCTTGTATCCTCATAGCGCGGCTTCTTACAGAATTTGCATTCCAGACGGAATTCTTCTTCTCGCCAGTGTATCATACAGTTGTTGATGCACACATCTATCATCTCATATGGTAATCCCAGCCCTTTAACCAGTTTCTCGACCTCATTGTATGAACCCGGCGCAAGGTTATCTTCTGGAAGAATATCTTTCAAAAACTCGCAAATCGCATCCACACATTCTTCCGGCAGATTGTAGTCCGTCTTTATGCCCATTAATCTTGTAGCAGATGATAATGGCGAATGACCCTCTCTGCAACCATCGTAAAGCGGCCGCTTCGCTGCATCTAACATGTCAAAAAATCTCCTAGATTCTACATTTGGTTCCTCACCTATCCTAGGAATTTGATATTCACCTACCTCTGGAATAATTTCTCTATGTGCATCATTAACCATCTGAATGGTTCCTACACCAAAATCTACATCGGCAGTATAAGGTTCGCTAGAACTAACATTAGGTTCCCTAGTACTAGTACCACCGTGAGGTTCTCTACTACTACTTGCATAATCTGAAGTTTCCCCATGAAGATACCAAATCTTATAACCCGACATAAACCCAACTGAATACAAGTGAAACCATACTTCGCCAATCGTAAGATTTCTAAAATTCCGGCAATTAGCACATGGACATTTTAACATACCATTTTTCAGCGTATATGGTTGATTGCAAGCTAGCGACATAAACTCTGCAATACCAAGTGCATATTCCCGGTCCACTAGCTTCGTCGCCTCATCAATCATAACTCCGTCCATCCACGATCTATAATAGTTAGAAGAAGACATTTTTCTTGGTTACTAGAAGTATTAGAGAGAGAGAGAGAGAGAGAGAGTTATGGAGGGATAGGTGTGGAGGGGAAGAGAGGAGGGATGAGGTATATGTAGCATAATTTTTGACGGAATTCCGTCGGAAATCGGTCGGTTTCTAGTCGACCCAACGGTTCCACTGACGGTCAGTTTAACGGCTATATTAAACCGACGCTAAACCGATCGAAATACAACGGAAAACCGACGGAAAAATAAACCGTCGGTTTACCGTCGGGTGTTTCCGACGGAATGAGAAAATCGTCGGAAATTTTCGACGGTATTCCGTCGGAAAACGTCCCGTCGGAAAGTCGTCGATTTTGCGTCGGTAATTTTTGACGGAATTTTTTCCGTCAGTAATTCCGTCGGTAATAGCCCTGTTTCCTTGTAGTGTATAAATGACCAGAAATGAAAATTCGCAGTACTATATTTTGATAAAAGGATCTCAGTCCACCCGAAGGCCACTTGTTGGAAGTATCCTCTTGTCCAATGATGTAAGCTTTGTTACTCTGAGACCAGCCACTCCAGTCGCAACACATAGATTTACATCATTGGAAAAGAGGGATCGGATACTTCAAAAAACAAAAACTGGATCCTAGAGAATCTTCATCGAACAACCAGCACCATGCTGCATCAGGCAAACGGAAAAAGGAACTAGACCTAGAAATTATTTCTTGCATACTTTCACTTCTTGCTTTTTATTTGAACAATATATTTTTTTAAAGGATTTTCCTATTGAAACTTTTTTCAAATTTTGAGAATACAAGGATAAAAAACAGACTTAAATATAAACTACTCTAAAAGAAAACTAAAAAACAACAACAAGTTCAATAACCCAAAAAGACATGGTCCAAAAACAGTGACAAAGCAGAGAAGCTCAAAATCGAGGCCCATAACCAGAAGAACGAAAACCCTAGCCTGAGATTTCTTCCGAGAACAACTCGGAATCCACGGTCACTTCACGAATGGGATGCGTGCACCGCTGAATGATTACGACCGCAGCTTAACCCACTAACCACCACCGCAAAGAGAAGGGGGACGAAACACCGGAGAAGTACAATGCTCGAGAAACAGGGAGGGCAGCGGTTTAAAGATAGACTGCGGATTCAGATCCGGTTGCCGAGCCGGTTCATGCCGCCGCCAGATCCCGTTTCAAGAATCACAACCCATCCCCGGAGCAGCAACGTTACTAAGGGAAAAAAGCGGTTCAAACATCTGAAGCTTTTCTCGCCGCATCTCGCCACCACTGCCAAACCATATTCCCAAATTCTCCGCTACCCATCAACCCTAACAAAACGGTGAGCGCCAACTTCGAACATCACCGGAGAACCTTGAGGAAGCTTCCAGAGTCTCGTACTCAACAGCTCTGGTCGCTAACTCTCCAACCACCATCAAAGGAAAAAACCACCGTGGCTGAGATAAAGAAAGAACTACGGCTTTCTTTCCAATATATTATTCTCTAAAACAGATTATTCTAAGTATACTATATTTTCATTTTATTATTAATACATTTAGTTATAAAATTTACAGTTTCACCCCACTTATTTTAATTTTTATAAAAACTTTAAATTATAATCTTATAACTTACACAAACTATAATAGCATATAAATCAAACATTTATGAAATAAATTCAATGTTAAAATAATAAAATATAGCAGATTTTGGTTTCATATGACCATTACTGTATTTTTCACACAAAATGATTAATTAACCCATTTTGAAGTGAAAATAGCCTTTTAATTAAAATTTCCAAACCATACCCACCAAACCCTAAACTCTAAACCATTACCATACTACAAATCATACTCTTAATCATAAACTATTAAATCAAAATATAAACATTAATTATAAAAAGAATTATTATTTCTAAATCTAAAATTTCCAAACCATACCAACCAAACCCTAAACTCTAAACCATTACCATACTACAAATCATACTCTTAATCATGAACTATTAAATCAAAATATAAACATTAATTATAAAATGAATTATTATTTCAAAATCTAAAATTTCAAACCTTAATTTAAAACTTTACCCTCCAAACCTTATACCTTAAAAAACCCTAAAACTCTAATTAATAATATTTCAATTACTATGTCATATCCAAAACTAATATTCAACACTTAGAATTTTTTTTTTTCAATCTAACATTTCCAAACACTAACTTATAACCTTAAACACAATCCTTTAAACCATATACACAAAGCAATAATTATACTATAAACCTAACTCTTTCATAAACTATAATATAAAAATTAATTATGTATAGATAAAACTAATATTTAAATCTTATAATATAAACAAAACTAATACATAAACCCCTAAACCCTAAACAAACCCTAAAACTCTAAAATATAAACAAAACTATAATTAAAATTAAAAATTCTAACTACTATACCATATGCAAAACTAAGATTCAGCATTTATAATAAAAAAAAATACTTTTCAAATCTATTATTTTCATACATTAACTTATAATCCTAAACACAATACTTTAAACCATATATCATAAATTATAATAATGTAAACAAACATTAAAATAAAATTTATTATTTTATTATTTTAAAATGATTTATAAAAATATATCATTTGTAAAAGTTTTATATATTATAATATTAAACTAATACTCTAAAACTCTAACTAATAAAATTATAATTACTATAACATATCAAAACTAAGTTTTAACACTTATATTAAACATATTTTGCAAATCTATTATTTCATAAATAAAATTTAACACTTTAAAACAAAATATTGTAAATAGAATTTAAAATCCAACTTCGTCATTTTATTTATTATATATACTTTTATTTATTTGTATATCATTTATAAAATTTCAAAATTTTAAAATTTTAGCCTATTATAATTGGGTTGTTTGCAAAAATGCCCCTGAAATTGAAGTCAACCCTGAAACTACCCTTCCCCTTCTCCTTCCTTCCCTTCGCTAATATATCCCCCTAATAATATGTGTATTCACGATAATGACATCGTCAGACTTCATATGAAGTCTGATATTTTTACCAAAAGACCAAAAAAACCCTTCAGATCTAACTTAATTACGAAACTGTCATCTTCTTCAATTCACCCAAACACCATTAACAACCAATTTTGAGCTCATAATGCCTCACACAACCAATTTTGACCCATCAAAACTCCATATTAGAGTTCACAACCTTCTATTCTCCTATTTTTGACCGATTTTTTACTTTTTGTCAGACGGGATCCGATGTCTGACAAAAAGGAGGGGTAGAAACTGCAATTGACCCAAATTTTCAGATGTTGACCAGAATAAGCGAAAAAATCGTCAGACTTCTAAATCTGTCTGAAAATAGGGAAAAATAACATCAGACGGCTATAGACATCTGAAATTTCAAACTCTTGTCAGACGGCTATAGACATCTGAAAAATCGAATTTTGGTCAACGTTGGATAAAAACCAAAAATGCGATGTTTTTTATCAGACTTCCCTCGCCGTCTGAAATTCTTGTCAGACAGCATAAGAAGTCTGAAAATTATCAGACTTCTTAGAGAAGTCTGACATTTCAAAATCAATTGCAAAACTACCCTCTACTTCTCGTCAGACTTCTAGGAATTATCAGACTTCTCGGAGAAGTCTGGCAATTCAAATTCAATTGCAAAACTACCATTTTTCTCAGACTTCATAAGCTGTCTGACAAAATTTCCAAAGCAGACAGCGTATGCTGTCTGATGGATTTCAGACTGCATCCGCTGTCTGACATTTCGATTTCAATTGCAAAAATACATTTTTTCCAGACTGCCATAGAGGTCTGGTTTCACTTTTATCAGACAGCTATAGCCGTCTGAAATGTTAAAATTTTTAAAAATGCATTTTATTCTATATTTGTGATTAATTTTGTTGATTTTAATTTTTTATAAATATGTGTTAGTTTTATATGTTCCTTCTGCATGAGTTTTACATTCTTATATATGGTAATTATTTTTAAATCATTTTTTGAATAATATTGGCAATATAGCTAATAGCATAAGACTTCGAAAGAAGTCTGGCTTTTCCCAAAAGACCTCTAATGTGGTTTATACATGTTTGTTTATACAAATAATACAAGAAAACCGAGCTGGTGGAACGGATGTCTATGCGTAAACGTCATACTCCACATTATATATGTTGGTTGTTTATTGAATGCTTTGATATAATTGAAATGATTACACCAAAGCACTTGTTTATTGAATGTTTTGATATAATTGAACGAACTTGACATTTGAACTTGTTAATTTTATAAACTTTTAGCTCATAAGAATCAGACAGCAGTTGATGTCTGACGACATATTCAACACCACTTAAGGTTATTTTAGTTTGTCATATGTTGGTGTATGTAATCTAAAGAGTAATTTTTTCTTCCAAAGTTAAAGTGACCCATTTTCTGATATTGTATACTTTCAATAAGCAAAATTCCTTGTTGATTTGAGTAGACAAAAGTAAATTTATACAACTTTATATTTTTCTACAAGCATAGTATACAAGGAGAACTTCTTTTCTTTGGTTTGATCATCCAATAATCTAATACAATACAAGCATATTATACTAGAATTTTGATTGCTTTGTGTTCCTTGTATCGCCATACACACCATGTGTACAATGTCAGTCCCACCATAGACATTCAAGATTGCTCTTCTTATGTTTTCTTGTTTTGTCCAAAGCACCTTCAACATCTACACTAAATCAACATATGTATTAGTTTGCATAAAGATTTATCAATCAAAAGTTCTGTTAATTAAGTGAAAGATGTAAGAAACCAAATTAACTCATGTAAGGGTTTTGTTCACAAAAAGAGATATTTTTTTTGTTTGGTTGTTGCATGGTATCAGACTTCATACGCAGTCTGAAATAAGACTTCGATAAGTCTAAACACTTGAACCAGACTTACCTGGTAATCTGATATAAGACTCTCAGACTTCGTGTTCCTCGTACTACAGTGAAATTTTATGAGCCATTAGCAGCATAAAAAGTCTCAACTCCAGCCTCTTTGGAGAGTCAGCTGGCTCAACCTTAAACCAAGCACCTGAAAAAGCTTAAACACAGAGCTCTTGCATTAGTTAGCAAACAAGTCGCCAAGAGAATACCTTTTAGAACCTTTTTGGTTGAGACATTTGAAAGAGGTTTTACAAAAGAGAGGTTGTAAGAGATTGAAATGTGAAGTTTTTTTTTTGCTGTTATATGTGTTTACAAGATTAGGTTTAGATAAATGGAGATAAATTGGAGAGAACTTTTCCCACCAGATTTTTAATAATTAAAAATTGTAAAATATCTGGTATCAGACTTCATATGCAGTCTGAGAAGGAACTTCAGTGAGCGGGAAAATTTCCCGCCTTTTTAAAAAGTTTTCGCGTGAAATTTTTTAAAGACTTGCAAATTTCAGACTTCATACGCAGTCTAAATACTTGAACGAGACTTATTTGGAAGTCTGAGAAACTCTCAGACTTCGGTTGTAGTCTGGTATTAGACTCTCAGACTTCGTGTTCCTCGTACTACACTCAAAATTTATGAGCCATTAGCATCATAAGAAGTCCCAACTCCAGCCTCCTTGGAGAGTCAGCTGGCTCAATCTTAAACCAAGCACCTGAAAAAGTAAAAACACATAGCTCTTGCATTAGTTAGCGAATAAGTCTCAAAAATGGATAATAAAGGATTGTTTGAGCAAATGAAATTGTATAATCAAAAGTCTATGTCAAAAGTCTCAATTATTTCAGTTAAAAAACTTTTGAAAACACTAAAAAGAACAGATTCACTTACTTATTTCGCAGCTCAAAGAGAATCAACTATGAATCACATACATAAGAACTCATATGAGACAATAAGCTTGAGAACCTTTTTGCATGAGAAATTTGAGAGAGGTTTTACAAAAGAGAGAGAGAGAGAGAGAGAGAGAGAGAGAGAGAGAGAGAGAGAGAGAGAGAGAGAGAGAGAGAGAAAGAGAGGTTGTAAGAGAGGGAAGAATGTGAAGATTTTTTTTTTGTGTTATATGTGTACAAGATTAGGTTAAGATAAGTGGAGAGAAATTGGAGGGAAATTTTCCCGCCAGATTTTTAATAATTAAAAATTTTAAAATATTTTGTATCAGACTTCATATGCAGTCTGAGAAGGAACTTCTGTGAGCAGGAAAATTTCCCGCCTTTTTAAAAAGTTTTCGCGTGAAATTTTTTAAAGACTTGCAAATTTCAGACTTCATACGCAGTCTAAAATAAGATTTCATGGAAGTCTAAATACTTGAACCAGATTTATCTAGAAGTCTGAGAAACCCTAAATCTAATAATTAGTATTTAAATACCATCATTTTATATAGAAACTTATAATAAACATCAAACTCGTTAAACATAGTCACAAACTAACCACTATATGTAAATGTAACAATATGAATGAAAATTCACAAACTTTCAATCTAACCCTACAAATAAAAACATGATAGTCAACTTCATATGTGAAACATAGACCAAACTACATGGTGTTTTGAACAAAATATATCTTCAATGCTTAAATTTGATCAAAGTTTATATAATTTTAATTTATATACATAAAAAATGCTTATGCTTAATTTATGTATAAAAAAGTATATCAAATTATTTTTTATAACTTTTTAAATTTAAATTTTTAACTTAAATATGTCTCAGACTTCTCTTGGAAGTCTGAGAAACCTCAAAATTCAGACTTCGCCATGAAGTCTGGTAAACCCTAAATCTAATTTTTATTACTTATAAGTAAAAAATATTTAAACAAAACAACTAGGAAACATAAAATTTGTTAAATATATGAACATTATAACACATATGTGCAAATTTTAAATTTTAAATGTTAATTTGGTAAACCATGAATCTAACCCTAAAGTTATATGTAATTTGTATGTAAATGTTCCATCATAAAAGATGTTTTGAGGTTTAGAACTTACTTTACCTTACATATTGTTTAGTTTGACTCAATTTACCAAATTTTAACTTATATACTATTAAATTGTATATATTTAATTTTTGTACATAAATTTTGACAAAATATTTTTTTATAATTTTAAAATTTAAATTTACAAATTTATTCTGTATCAGACTTCTATAGAAGTCTGACACATGCGAAGGTTATAATGGTAATTGCGGTTTCTGTTTTTTTGTTTGGTCATAAGGGCTTCGCAGTAATTTACCTAGGAAAGAAAATCTGTTTTACATTTGATTCAATTTGAGGGGTACACTTTTATTTAAAACCAATTTAATGGGCATTTTTAGCAATTTCCCCATTATAATTTGAATTTAAGATTTTTAAAATTTTAATTTTAACAATTTGGTTTATTTTAAATCAGTTTTTAGATTTTTTATATATTAAATATACCTAAAAAATGTTATTGGCTAAGAGGTGTATCATGCGGATCAGAATATGAATTGTTAGATCTATATTCCTATTAAAACCTGACCGTTGGATTAGATTGGAAACCCTAAGAAAAAGTTAAGTCTTAAATTTTTTCCCTGCCACCCACCTACGAATCTCTTCCTTCCTTATCTCTTCTTCCTCCTTCCTTATCTCTTCTTCCTCCTCTTCGAGTCTTTGCCTCACCCTTGTATTCTTCTTCATTTTTATTGCATCAAAATCACAACCTTCAAGCTTCAGACGAATCAGATCGATCTCGTCACAACCTCGATTCGTCTTCCACTTCCAAGGTTAGGGTTCGTCCCTTTCTTCCTCGAGAGATCTTCGACGTCTGGCCGTGTGTTTATGTAATCGACGTCGATGTCAGAGATGGAAGCGAAGTGACGGTTCATCTCAAAGATCCAGAAAGCTGGTAAGCGTCTTTTCCTTTTTCCGTTCTTCGATTTAAGTTTTTAAATACACGAAACTAGATCTATAAAAACTGTCACACACAAGTTAATTATCAAGTACTTAGCTACTCAAAGTACCTTTATGGCACGCTCCATCAGAAAACAATCATCTTCCTGGCATGGTATAGCTAGGATTATAACCATTTAGTAAATGATCATCAGCCAAAGTCTCATCAACATCCATAGTAAATAATTAGAACTTCAGAAAACAATTATAAATGACTAGAAGAGAAAGGTTGCAGTACTATCTTTTGATAAAAAGGATCTCACTCCGCCTGAAGGCCACTTGTTGGAAGTATCCTCTTGTCCAATGATGTAAGCTTTGCTACTATGAGACTAGCCACTCCAGTTGCAACACAAAGTTTTACATCATTGGAAAAGAGCGATCAGATACTTAAAAAATAAATTGGATCCTGGAGAATCTGCACAAACAAAAAAAACAATCGTTCACTCTCTCTCTCTCTCTCTCTCTCTCTCTCTCTCTCTCTCTCTCTAGCAAAAAATTATCTCACCACCGTCTCCTCTCATTCTCCGGCGTTCTTGCCGGGAGTGATAGAACCGTTTTCTATTTTCTTCTTCCTTGCCTCTGCGATTTTTCCGTGGCATGTTGTTATTCTTGTTCATATATCGTAGAGACTCCTTAATAACGGTGGCGCCACAACGGTTATCATCGTTCAGTGTTGGTGGATCTGAGCAGATATGGGTTCTAGAGAATGGGATCTAGTAATGCTTCCTCCAGAACCGTCGGCGTTTAGTGCAAGTTTGCTCTCTTCTGGTTACAGTCCGGTTTTCTTCAGAGAGTTCTGGAGGTTGGCGAGCATGAGTGGTGCATCGCAGATGGTATCCTGGGTTTTCATGAACCGTAAAAGAGATCTAGTAAGTCTAGAGGGTGGTGTGAACGAGCTCTAGCCAACGGTTTTTTGGTGACGGATTCTCGGATCCAACTTGCTACCCATGAAAAAGAAAGAGCATTTTGCTGCTGTTTTCAGGCCTGTTATCTAGCATAGTTCCTCAATTTGGTCTCTCGTCTCTGTGGTTTTTTGGTGGTGGCATTTCATGAAGGTTTACTGGCTTCGGTCTTAGAGGCGGCAGATCTCTAGTCGCGGTGGTGGCGTCAAACAGTTTTGCCAGAGTTAGCGGTTAGTTGGTTAGCGATTAGGGTTTTTTTAATTGGTCAGGATAATTTGGGGGTTCACTTTTTAAAAAATTTACTAGGGTATCTTTACTAAAGTAATTTGTATATAAAACATATAATTTATAAATTAAATCAACTTTTTATGGTAACAAATAAATTTTGAAACTTTTAGTAAAAAAATTTGGAGTTCCCATTGTTATCTTAAATAACTTATTAAGGATAATATTATAAAGAAACTAAGTAGAGAGAATAGAAAAATATCTCCCATATGTATAACAATATTTTACTCTAAATATATATGTCTCTCATCTGTGTCCTAATTACTCCATTGTCTTCTCTTGCTTCCTTGTCAATCAAACTCTCTTTCTCGCCTTTTTTTGTTTCTTGCTATGTCTATGGTATCCTCTGTCGTTCCAATGAACGATGCAAGCTCAAGAGATTCTTTCTTACCTCTCAAAAAATGAATGCGAACTCTTAACGACTCATCCGAAAAAGATGCACTAGTTGTTACCACAATCAAGAAGATTGCGACTTCGGACAATACAAAATACAAGGGAGTAGTTCAGAATCACAATGGTCGCTGGGCGGCTCATTATACGTAGACCACATAAGGATTCGGCTCGGCACTTTTAGTTATGCTGCTGAAGCGGCCATGGCTTACGACAGTGCATCCATCAAGCTCCGAAGCTTCGACCGAAATATCCCATGCTCAGATTGTCGTGGGATCAAAAGAAAGACGAAGAGATGAAGATTTGAACAAGTGGTTCTAATGCATGCAGCTTTTTCAGAAGGAACTGACAGTGAGTGATGTTGGGAAACTCAACAGTCTTGTGATACCTAAAAAATATGCACTCAAGTATTTATCTTCCTTCAGCGATGACCAAAGCGAAAGAGAAGAGGGCGAAATAGTACAAGATATTGAGGTTGTGGTTTATGACCAAGCAATGAAACAATGGAATTTTAGGTACTGCTATTGGAGTAGCAGCTAGAGCTTTGTCTTCACCAGAGGATGGAGTGGTTTTGTCAAGGAGAAGAGCCTTAAAGAGAAAGATTTATCATATTTTACACTTGTGATGTTCAGACATTAGAAGGTCAAAGAAAAAAGTTCTTGATGATTGATGTGCATTTCTTTTCAGACAACGACTCTATAGTCACTTATGAGGAAGTACACAAGACGTACCGTTCGTAAGAGGTTTGAGGAAGTATAGAAAATAGACTTTATGTTGGGTAATCTAATCAGAGGAGGATAAGGGAGGGTTTATGTTGTTTGTTGTTAGGATATAATAGTTGAAAGAATATGTACATATAGACCATGTCAGCGAAAGAGAGGGGGGGGGGGGACGAAATACCGGAGAAGTACCATGCTCCAGAAACAGGGAGGGCAGCGGTTTAAACACTGCATGAAAACAACGTTTTTGTGACTGGAACTTGCGACAATACATATAGTCGTAACATTTGGCGACTATTAGGAGACAATATTGCAACTATTTTGCGTTAACAAACATATGAACGTGTATTAGTCTCTAATATACTACCAAAAATGATTGTCGGCAATTTAGTCGTCAATATACGACTGATTAATGACAATTGTCGAGACCGGAAACAATAGTCGCAGACCAGTCGGTGATATGGCGACTATTTTTGCGTCTGATGTGAAGAGTCGTAGAAAAATTGCGAATTGGTTAGTACATGGGCGACTACTTCGCTACTTCGTTTATTTGTTACTATTGTTACAACTAATATTAAACTCATTATTCGTATAAGTGAAATATATACTTTGATATTTGAATTTACAATAACCAAATAGATCATGGTTATATAGATTCTATATGCTATTTTAATGTTGTAATAAAAAAAAGAGATTATTATTGTGGACAAAAAAATTGTAAACATTAACGATAAATATGTTTTTAAAAGAAACATAAAGACGATCAACAGATCTTCTAACTCAAAATAATAAAGTTTAGTAAGGTGTTCTAAAACGGGTACATAATTTAGAAGATCTTAAACCAGAAAATGATATTTTCTTCAGGATATTGGTCAGGTACATGATATGGAAAGCTACAAAACAAAAAACAATTGTATGAATTTCGAAAAACATATAAAGCATATTACATAGTGAGTTGCATTAGGGTTATGACCAAAACCTGTTGAGAAATCCATTAAAGTATGAATTGTTGGTTTGATCATACATAATCGTTGACATCCCTTTTTCTCCTTTGAGCCAAGTTACACCTATTTAAATAAACTCTACACACAAACACCATTAACATTGTTAAAAGTATATAAATCAAAAGTCTCATCAATCATAAACCCAAACAATTAATAGATAATGAGATCATTCTAAAAATAAAACTAAATTAAATTTCTAATCATACACATTTCGTGCTTTCTTTAGAGGCAACGGAGAATCACAAAGAGATGTCTATCAGCATCCTTCCAAAATCTTTTTATTAGTTCCTTAGCATCTTCCCCGAATAATAAATACTGAACACTCGAGAGGCTAGAAAAATTAATGATTTCAAGATTTTATTGAGAGACAAACAACAAAACATGTGTGAGAAAGATTATAGGCATTTGTTTAACTAACCTTAAGTCGTCAATTGTAAACTGCAGCTTTGGTCCTGCCCAATAAGGTTGAGGTCTCCAACACGTGTAACAACACCAAGGACATCTATAATAGAAAAACCATTTAGAAAACTATACCCTAATCTACTTAGTTAAAAATATAATGTCTACCACACATGCAAATAACATGATTAATATAATCCAATAAAAAACAAATGTATAGACTAAAAGTTACCTACAGGGTATTCATTGTCATGAAGTGTAGCTCATGTTAGGATTACCCGGGGAGCGAGCTTGTCGACCCACTCATTGCCAATTGGTTTTGAGTTGGAAGCCCATGAACACTCACATGGTATCTTCGACCCTTGTTTACAAAGCTGTCACTCCAAGAACTCAAAGTCAAGCATCTTCGGGAATATCCAGATTAGTCTTCTTTTCATCTTCCTCTTGACCCTTCATTGATTGATCTCGTTCCCACTGAAACCCGGAAGACATGGAAATAAAGGTATCATTTCAAAAAATTTGCCTAGACAAGATATGCCTTATTTGCAAGACGGGAGACCCGTGGATATGGTCTTCAATCCTATTCCGGAATCTCCGGATCTACGTGCTTCGGATCGGGAGTAAAGTGATAGGGCAAAAAATGGGGAGTATTTTTTTACCAGCCGAATCAGCATATTTTTCGAAGCCCCGTAACTCTTCCTCAGCCAGGCTTGGGCAGAATAGCAGAGCAAGTACAAGACTGCCCCGCTGTCTCCGACATGGACCCAGTGAAATTGAATTCTCCGTGAAGATGCAGTTTGAGAGAGTCCTTACTGAAGATCAGTAGCTAGGATTAATTCTACAGGTCACGACGGATGAAATCGAGAAGGTTGTGCTGAGTTTTCACCTATCATCGGCTTGGCTTGCTACTTCCATTTAGACTGAGATGGCGTCTCTTTGGATTGATCCGGACTTCCCCACTTCAACACTCGCAGGAAAGAAAGAAAAGACCAGAATCCGATGGGCTTTTGCTTCAAAAGACTCTCGCATCTAATATATCTGGAATCAATTCAAATTACATAAAATGACATTCTAGAAATATTATCATAAGTGAGGCTGAAAGATGTGTTTAACATGAATATGAGCTTGAAATCCTGAGGGGTTAACGACACATATTCTGGTGCTTGTACAACTCGAGCATTCAAAAGTTTAAACCAACGACCCTCACACCATGTTGAGAAACAAAACTTCTAAATAAAAGAGGTAGGAACCGTTGCCTCTATTTTCATACCCTAAATCAATAAACGAATACAATAATAAATTAAACATGCAATAACCCACTAAAAACATATTATAGAGTAAGAGAAAGATTACCTCTTCATCGACCAAAAGCATTTGGATTTTTGGTTCAATAGACTTCACAAAAATCCAAACACGCAAAAGAAGAACTTTTAAGTCCGAAAGGCAAGGAATGAAATTTTTGAATTTTGAAGTTTTTCAGAAAGTCTGTGGAGCCATAGTTGATATTGAAGGATGTTTTGGTGTTAATCCAGATTCAATTCTCAGATTCAACAGTTCCTAAACATGCGGATCTAGGTTCTCTTGAATAGAAACATTATGGATCTCACCTTATACCTGTTTATGCAGTGGAAAGAGAAGGTATATCAGAGATCAGAGAGCCACCAAGTGATAACTCCTCCAGAGGTTCACACACGCACACCAAGCAGGAAGAGAGGCTGCTAGACCAAGCTGTGGGAGGCGCAGGAAGAGAGAGAGAGGCGCGGCTGGGTTAGGGTTAGAGGAGAAAGAGATTTGGGTTTTAGTTTATAAAACCCTTCTCTTTCCCTTTTGGGCTTTTGGGCCCAAATACCAATCTGATTAAATCCCTTGGATTTAATCAGACCCATTAATCTCTCTCTAAGTACGACAAATGCCTGGCACTTTTACCGTACTTCTGCTAAGCCATTCCTACACATTTTCCTGTTAGCTTAGGCGTGTGACCCATATGGGATCATATAATAAAGGCAATAAGTCCAAGACTTATAGATCATGAGCGGACTCTAGCAAGCCATCATGACCCCCAGTATTATATGACTTATGTCTGATCATTGACATACTCTTACTTTCTAGAGACAGTACCGAGATTACTGGACACAATTCCAACAATCTCCCACTTGTACTGGAATCTCTGTATTCATAATCCTTTTGTCACAATATCTCGATTAGTCATAAGGCAAGATTGGTGTCATCCTTATAAAGCCTAATCTTGTTCATCGGACTCTGATTCGATACTGACAATCCAAACGACTCGGGACAGTCCGTTTGAGCATGGCCATGCATTTTCCAGTATTCAAATCTCCGATTGGCCTAGAGATATTCACTCCATTTATATTGGAGGGACAAATCCCGTCTTGTTCCATCACTGTAAACTACTCATTTCATAATGTACCCAAACAAGGTCCTTATAACTATCGCAAAACGATAGTGTTAGACAATGATCAAAGTGCATCAGTCCATGTGCAGTCACATGCATGCGAACTCAGGTCTAAGGACTATACTCTATAGTCGTAGTAAGAATCTCTTATGACACAGATATAAATATCCTGAAGAGTTCTTATAATCGGGTCTTGTCCGGTCGTATGTTCCCCACATACACCTATGTACTGACTTCGATGCCGCGCATCTATGACACACTGAGACTTTGTCATAAGTCACATACCAATCCAGTCTCACACGGTTGTTGGTGTTCCAATTTCAACAACCTTCGACTAGGGACAGGATGATATAATCCATCTATCAAATATAGGGTCTCATAATCAAGCTAAATGACTTTGATGACTCAAGATCAAGTCACTTACTTCGATGACCTATAAAATGGTTTATATCACTTTGGAACGATTATTTCATCACAGTTAAAATAATCTTGAAATAATAATTTCATTAAACATAAGAATGTTTTACAAGAACATATCAAATAACTAAATAAAAGCCCTCAAACTCCCACTCAAATTTAGATTACATTTCAATGTCTCTAATGCCTACAGCTTCAGTCAGAAACTCGAGCTTAGGCCTTGGGAGTGGCTTTGTCAACGGATCAGCGACGTTATCATCTGTCTGAACTCGGCTGATCTTGACTTCCTTTCTATTAATGATGTCACGTATCAAGTGAAATCTTCTTAGAACATGCTTGGATTTCTGGTGTGATCTTGGTTCCTTTGCCTGAGCAATAGCACCATTGTTATCACAAAATAGTGCCAGAGGCTCAGCCGCATCTGGTATCACACCTAGTTCAATAATGAACTTTCGTATCCAAACAGCTTCCTTCGCTGCTTCTGAGGCGGCGATATATTCAGCTTCTGTAGTGGAATCAGCAACGGTGTCTTGCTTGGAGCTTCTCCAACTGATTGCACCGCCATTCAGACAAAAGATATAACCGGACTGTGACCGGAAATCATCTTGGTCTGTCTGGAAACTTGCGTCCGTGAATCCATTGACTTTAAGCACATCACTTCCACCGTACACCAAGAACTTATCCTTAGTATGTCTTAGATACTTCAAGATATTCTTTACGGCAATCCAGTGGCTTTCACCTGGATTTGACTTGTATCTACTCGTCATGCTCAATGCATAAGCAACATCAGGACGAGTACAGATCATGGCATACATGACAGATCCTATTGCAGATGCATAAGGAATATTCTTCATGCGCTCAAGCTCAGCAGCCGTCATAGGGCTCTGCTTCTTGCTTAGCGTTGTGCCATGTACCATTGGCGTGAAGCCCTTCTTGGAATCTTTCATGCTGAATCTTTGTAGGACTTTGTCAATGTATGAATCTTGACACAAGCCTATCAGCCTTCTAGATCTATCCCGGTAGATCCTGATTCCAAGAACGTATGCGGCTTCACCCATGTCTTTCATGGAAAAACAACTTCCAAGCCAGTCCTTTACGGACTTCAGCATTGGAACGTCGTTTCCGAGAAGCAGTATGTCATCGACATACAGAATAAGAAATACTATCTTGCTCCCACTAGTTTTCTTATACACGCATTGTTCTTCTTCGTTTCTGATGAAGTCAAATTGCTTGATCGCTTCATCAAAACGAAGATTCCAGCTCCTCGATGCTTGCTTCAATCCATAAATGGATTTATGAAGCTTGCATACTTTCCCAGCATTCTTTGGATCTATGTAACCGTCAGGTTGCGTCATATACACATCCTCTTCCAGAATACCATTCAGGAAGGCGGTTTTCACGTCCATCTGCCAAATTTCATAATCATGAAAAGCTGCAGTTGCTAGTAGAATCCGAATAGATTTCATCATAGCCACTGGTGAATAGGTTTCATCGTAATCCACACCGTGAACTTGTCTGAAACCTTTTGCCACCAACCTGGCTTTATAAATCTGGACATTTCCATCCACGTCAATCTTCTTCTTGAAGATCCATTTGCACTCGATGGCTTTTACACCAGCGGGTAAGTCAACCAACGAAAACACTTGGTTGACCGACATGGAGTCCATTTCGGAATCAGTGGCCTTGCGCCACTTCGAGGAATCTGGGCCCATCATGGCTTGATTGAAGTTCGATGGTTCATCACCATCAATGATCAGAAGATCATGACAGTCAGTCACGAGGAATCCTTGATATCTCTCGGGTTCGTGACGGATCCTCCCGGATCTTCGAACTTCAGGTACTACAGGTTCAGGCTCTACAATTTCTTGTAGGTCCTCCTGCTGCTCTTCCTCATTAGGTTGAGCAGTATCCTGTTCATCTTGAATTTCTTCAAGCAGTACCTTACTCCCACTGTCTTTCTTAGAGAGAAACTCCCTCTCAAGAAAGTTACAATCCCGGGCAACAAAGATCTTGTTCTCGGAACGTAGATAGAAGTAATAAGCCTTGGTTTCCTTCGGATAACCAATGAAGTAGCATTTATCAGACTTTGGTGTAAGCTTGTCTGAGATTAATCTCTTGACATAGGCTTCACAACCCCAAATTCTAAGATAAGACAACACTGGAGCCACTCCAGTCCATAATTCATATGGTGTCTTTGCTACTGCTTTCGATGGCGCTCTATTTAGAGTGAACACTGCTGTTAGCAGAGCATATCCCCAAAGGGATATTGGAAGGTCTGTGTGACTCATCATAGATCGAACCATATCCAATAAGGTCCGATTTCTCCTCTCAGACACACCATTCCATTGAGGTGTTCCGGGAGGAGTGAGTTGGGATACGATCCCACACTCCCTTAGATGATCACTGAATTCTTGGCTTAAGTATTCTCCTCCTCGGTCGGACCGAAGAGCCTTAATGCTTTTGCCAAGTTGGTTTTGTACTTCATTTTGGAATTCTCTGAACTTCTCAAAAGATTCAGACTTATGTTTCATTAAATAAACATATCCATACCTACTGAAATCATCAGTAAAGGTAATGAAGTACTGATAGTTTCCTCTTGCATTTGTGGACATTGGGCCACACACATCAGTGTGTATCAGGCCCAATAAGTCACTGGCCCTCTCGTTAGGTTTATTAAAGGGGGCCCGTGTCATTTTGCCCATCATGCAGGATTCGCATTTCTCACATGACTCAAAGTCAAATGAGCCAAGAAGTCCATTCGAATGGAGCCTCTTGATGCGTTTCTCGCTGATGTGCCCTAAACGACAATGCCATAGAAACGTTCGATTCTCCTCATTAGGTTTGAACCGTTTGGTATTAATGTTATAAATTGGCGCGGATTGATCGAGTATGTAAAGCCCATTTGTAAGAGGGGCAGAACCATAGAACAAATTGTTGCGATTGAAGGAACATAATTTATTCTTAACTGAAAAATCATAACCTTCCAAATCCAACAAAGAAATTGAAATAATATTTCTGCTTATAGCAGGTACAAAATAACAATTATTGAGTTCTAAAATCAATCTCGAAGGTAAAGACAACAAGTATGTGCCTACAGCTAGTGCTGGAACTTTCGCTCCATTCCCAACTCGTAGCTCCACTTGTCCTTGCTTCAGCCTTCTACTGTTGCTGAGTGCCTGCATATTAGTACAAATATGAGCCCCACAACCAGTATCCATAACCCATGAGGTATTATCAGAAGTAGTTGTATTAACTTCTATAACAAAAATACCTGTCGAAGAAGTCTCGAGAGTCTTCTTCTTCAATTCCTTTAGACCTTCTTGGAATTTCTTACATTCTCTCCTCCAATGCCCTGGTTCTTTACAGAACCTGCATATGTCAGTTGGCCCAGCCTTGGACTTGGGCTTGGGCTTTGGCGTGTCCTTGTCCGCGACTTGGACAGCCTTGGCCTTTCCCTTATCCTTAGCAGAGGATTTCTTAAACCCCTTGCCCTTCTGCACCATAAGCACATTGGGGTCCTTGGCGGTTTTCCTCAAGTTGGGCTCTGCAGTCTTGAGCATTCCGTGAAGCTCAGGCAATGTCTTACTCAAGCCATGCATGTTAAAGTTCAGAATGAACTGATCATAGCTCGCAGGTAATGACTGCAGAATGATGTCGCAGGCAAGTTCCTGGCTGATAGGGCAGTCGAGTTTCTGAAGATGATCGAGATAACCCATCATCTTCAAGACATGAGGACTCACTGCCGCATTTGCAGCCAACTTACAGTCTAAGAGGTTCTTAACTGTCTGAAACCTCTCAGTCCTTGCTTGCTCCTGAAAAAGCGATTTCAGGCTTGCCATTATCTCAATTGGTGACAACACACTCTCGAACTGCATTTGCAGCTCAGCAGTCATTGTCGCCAACATAAGGCAATACACATCATTTTCATCTGACGAATGCTTTTCCCAAGCATTATGCAGAGTCCTGGCGGCATTGTTAGCAGGCCTCTCGGGGAGAGGATCACGAAGGACATAATCCTTCTTCTCCTGCTTGAGGACCAGCCTCAAGTTCCTTGACCACGTCAGGAAGTTCGTTCCAGTCAGCTTCTCCTTCTCGAGAACAGACCGGATTGAGAATGTGTTTTGTGTGCTTGTAGTAGTCATAGCTGAAATATATAAGATAAAAGGTTATTAGTTAATATGTTCAATATGATTAATCTTATATTATACTTAATATGATCAATCATGCATTATATTCAATAACCTAAGTTACCCTCAATAGAATATAATGATTCCAAGATCCACATATAACTAAGATCAAAGTGGGCCACTGGCCGTCACCCAACCTTAGCTTATATCGGTAAGCCCTAAGTCGGCTAATTATATCCGTGATATAACTCTTGGTTGTGAATCTGGGCCCGAGGCCCAATTCACTCTGATGTCTCAAGGCCCGGGACTCCCGATGGCCTAGTCAAGAAAACCAGACTATACAGTCATGTAATCATTAATGTCTGGGACTCCCAATGACATTTATGAATCACAAACCGTCTTATCCACGCAAAAGTAGACACCCTCACACTGTAAGGCCATGAATACAATTGAATGGGCTTCGACAGCTGACATAGCCTGGACAAGACATCCAACGCTTGATATTATTTGAGGTTCGTAGGTTTATTAAAATTTCATTCCCAAAATAGAAGATTACTATTTCGGGAAACTTTCCATTTTTGGAAACCTACTATTTTTGGAAACTTTCTAAAATTGGAAACTTTCTAAAACCGGAAACTTTCTAACTTTAGAAATTTCTTAAAATCCAAAACCCGCAAATCTAGAAACTTCTATTTTAAGAAACTTTCTAATTTCAAAATTTCGGAAACTTTAATTTAAAATCGATTTATAATTTTATAAAATAAATTTTAAATTAAATCTGAAGAAAGACTCAAATAATTGGCCCAATTGTTTTAACTTCTTGGCCCGAGGCCCAAGAATTGGTCCATGTCCAAGACATGACCCAATTGTCCAATTAAATGACATAACCGGTCTGGTTCATTAAAATTGGTCTAACCAAATTTTAATTACTACGATGACCACAATTGTCAACCGGTTATTTACTAAACCGGATTTTCTCAATTTATTTGGTCCAACCAAATCAAATTAGAAAATCCTGGTTTAGGCACAAAATCCAATAATTTCGACTTTGGATTTCTTATCCCGGTTTAACCAGAATTTAATAAAATTATTAAATCTGTTAATTAAACCGAGACGTTTAATTTTAATCATGTTTTTAAACCGAACCGAACCGAAATTGTCACGAACCAATTATGGTTGTGACCTAGCTCCACGATCACCATGCCCGGCCGCAAGCCGCACACGACGATCCGAGATCGAGACGGCTTCGGACAATGGCCGGACGAGTGATCGGGACGCGAGGCAACGATCGGGACGATCCGAACGTGCGGGACGGGTACTTGCTTCACGCGATCGCCGAACGATCGGGACAGCAGCATCCACGCGACGGGACGAGCCGCGATCGGGACGCGATCCATCTGACGATCGGGACGCGACCACGCAACACGATCGTTCGTCGATCGGTTCGTGCGTCCTCTCCCGATCCGGACGATCAGACCCAACCGGCCAACTCTCGGCCGATCGCAAAAACCGAGTCATATAGCTTGGTTTTGCGATTTCTAATATGTTTAGGTTTCAATTCCTTGTTGCTTAAGTGATTTCTCTTATCAGTAGTTGATTCAAAACACATCTTAAACAAGAAAAACAATCCTAAACGAGATTCTAAACAAGAAAAACCAGAACCAATAGCTCTGATACCACTGAAGGATGTTTTGGTGTTAATCCAGATTCAATTCTCAGATTCAACAGTTCCTAAACATGCGGATCTAGGTTCTCTTGAATAGAAACATTATGGATCTCACCTTATACCTGTTTATGCAGCGGAAAGAGAAGGTATATCAGAGATCAGAGAGCCACCAAGTGATAACTCCTCCAGAGGTTCACACACGCACACCAAGCAGGAAGAGAGGCTGCTAGACCAAGCTGTGGGAGGCGCAGGAAGAGAGAGAGAGGCGCGGCTGGGTTAGGGTTAGAGGAGAAAGAGATTTGGGTTTTAGTTTATAAAACCCTTCTCTTTCCCTTTTGGGCTTTTGGGCCCAAATACCAATCTGATTAAATCCCTTGGATTTAATCAGACCCATTAATCTCTCTCTAAGTACGACAAATGCCTGGCACTTTTACCGTACTTCTGCTAAGCCATTCCTACACATTTTCCTGTTAGCTTAGGCGTGTGACCCATATGGGATCATATAATAAAGGCAATAAGTCCAAGACTTATAGATCATGAGCGGACTCTAGCAAGCCATCATGACCCCCAGTATTATATGACTTATGTCTGATCATTGACATACTCTTACTTTCTAGAGACAGTACCGAGATTACTGGACACAATTCCAACAGATATTCGGAGAAATTTTTGCATAAAGTAGCTTGAAAACAAGTATTTTTTCTCTCAGTAAGCGGTAAGAAAATGAAGTGTCTAAGATTTTAAAATTAAATAGTTTCTCAAATTGGTGACTAAAATGTGTGAAGAACTAAAAGAAAACCCTTGAATTAGTAATAGTAAAAGGTGTAAAAATTAGAAGTCACAACCCTTGGTTTAGAAAAAATATTTGGACCACAACAGCTAATGATATTTTTTTTTCTCTTAACCCAAAATAGAACCGTGCACTGGTTTTTTTCTTTTGTTCTCTTGCAGACTTTTGAAGAGTTCCGATATTATTAGACTTATGCAGAGTTCCGATATTATTAAGATCGTTCGGTGTAAAAGATAAGATGAAATCATAATTACTACCCAATGCATACTCTAATAAATAGTCTCGAGACACCCATCAAATCAACACTAATCATGGTTAAATATCTTGGAAAGAAGAGTTACGATGTTTGGTTAAATTGTTTTTTTTCCATTAAATTGTGGCCATCAATTATCGACTTGAGCATGCCACATTAGATTAGATTAATATTTCCACTGTTTGTAAATATAACTAAATTCGGTAGTTCTATAACTTGCTTATTTTTCATTATTTGAAAAATCGAGCGTTACATAAGCTACTACATTTAACAAACTATATATTAATAGAGATCTTCATGAAGATAATGAGGCGAAATTCTGAAATTATCTCTCATGATTGTGAAGGAGAATAGTTATTCAAGGGTCCAAAAGCATGTATCGCACATGTTTGTACCTTTTAAACCATTGTCCCACCAATAAACTCCAGTATTTATTGGAGCACACATACATCTATAAAGCCTTTTGGTATCTAATCCTCTTCGCTTCTTATAGAACAGTGCACACCGTCTGTCTGGCCGTCCATACCTTTGTCTCGTAGTTATCTTAACACATACTCGAGGTGTAAATTCGTGCTCGATGATGTACCCACGTTTATTCCCGCCTCCCATCGGCTATCTCCCGATCTTTTGATCATAGCCTCTCCTTTAACCATTCGGTCAATGGAAGTCAACGATCGGTCGACCCGAAAGTCGCAATATACAAAAAGACACATACCTCTGAGGAGAAGAGCATAAGGGTTTTCGAATTCTAGACATTTGTTGACCAATTTAGTTATAACTCTAGGTGGACACCAGATAATTTCAGTAATGTTGGATAAGTATAGATCAACCGACTTATAGAAATCTGCACTCTCTCCGACGTTTTAAAGAATAGTGCATGTTGCTTTCATCCGAGCCAAATAGTGTATCCCTTGGTTATCGTCAATAACGGCAAGAAGGATTTTTTTAGGATATCAGTAGGAAGAAAATCCATTGCGATTTTGGTTAGAAAATATGAAACCAGGTAGAGGAGAATTTTTAAAAATAATATTGTATAGTATTTGAGATAGGTATTGTTTCTAAGGCATCCGCGTATGTTTATTTATAGATCAGATCCAACATGTGATTTTTTCATAAAGTTTAATAGTATTTATATTATTGTTATTTAATTATTTTATTGCATCTGTTGGCGTACATCTTTGGCTGGAGTAAGTTTTTACATGATGAATCTAAATCGCTAGGTGAGGATATATAATGTCGCTTCATTATTTATTGCAGTTCAAATTTATTACCAAACGCGTTGTTACTTGCATGAATATATTGCTGATAAATTATTTGGGTAAACGTCTTTTCAATTTAATCATTGCGATTGTTTGCAAAAAAAATCATTTATTCAGTCATAAAATTCTTACCCAAAGATAATGCATATACTCTTTATGTTTAAAATTTGTACATAAATGAAAACAACATATAAAATTTTTGCAGTTTAACACATTCTAGTAAATACTAAGCAATTTTTAGCAAATGTAGGATATTCAAGAATCTAAGCAGAGCCAAATTCCAAAATTGTTCAGCTGGAGTCAGCAGTAAAATAGTGACTTTGTGGTCCAAAAGCATCTGTCGCACATGGTTGAACCCATGAAACCAAATTCCCACCAATCCTTCCAGGTTGTTATCGGAGCACACATGCAACTATAAAGGTTGTTGATATCTACACTTTCTTCCTTCTCAAAGAACAGAACCGAAGGCATTTCTGTTCATACACGCGTATCCCTTCTAGTTTTCTTTATACGTATCCGAGTGGAAATTCATGGTCGATGACATATCCACTATTCAACACTGCTCCATCTCCATAAAACTCACGCAAGAGAATGGAGTACGCGTAAATCCATGTTTCCTATCGGCTATCTGCTGATCTTTTGATCATTGCATCTCCTTCAACCATCCAGTCGCTGTAGATAAAGAAACACATACCTCGTAAGAGAAGAGCTGCAGGGTTTCCTGATTGTAGACACCTCTCAACGAAATCTTGTTTATATTTAAGTGGGAAAGCCAGGATATTTAAGTTAATAAAACCATAGTATAATTGGATCGACTTGTAGAAATCTTGACTTTGTCCGACGCTTTAAAGCGTCTTGGATATTGTCTTCGCCCTTATAAAATAGCGTAAACCTTGTTCACCGTCAATGAAGTCAAGAAGAATTTTGAATGAACATCACTTAGAAGGTAATCCATTACGAATTTGGTAATGAAGAGATGGAAGGCAAAATGAATTTTGACAACTAATAAAAGCTTTCAATATTTGATTGTTTGAGGCAACCACCAAAGTTTATTTATGGAGCCAATGCAACCATTGAGTTGCCTAGGTTGTATTAATTATGTAAATTTCTTATCACTAAGTCCCAACTAACAGCATTCATGATCATGATCATGGTGTTAATGGGTAAAACTAAGTATTTTTCCTTTTCCATTTGTGGTTTTAATTTTTAAGGTATTTGAAATTTATCTATTTTGATAATGTCTTAAAGTATATATATTATTTAGTAGTTCAACTTAGTCATCTATTTATATACAACAGTAATACCGAGTCACACATCTATTTTTGAAGCAGGGGAGTGCCTTTCGTCTATGGTTTAGGGTTTAGGGGTTAATGGGTGTGTCAAAGGTTTTAGGTTTAGGGTTCAGTATTATGGTTTAGGGGTTAATGGGTGTGTCAAAGGTTTTAGGTTTAGGGTCTAATGTTTGAGTTTTATAGTTAATGAAAAAGGGTCATATGCAGTTATAGTCCTGGATATTATCAAAAAATATTAACTAATGCTATTACATTATTACTAAATAATTTTATTATTATTATATATAATAATAGAGCACAAATAAAACGAAATTTTACAACGTTACATGTAAAATACCAATTTACTTAAGCATTATTTACTTAAGCATCACAATCGATTACTTACGCGGAATTTTTTAAAATATTTCGCGTAATTAATCCGGGAAACCAAAAGTAGTTTTTAGCCCAAAACTTTTCAATTACCCGTCTTAAACCAACAAATTTTGACTAAGTGTTGAGAAACGATCATTTACCGCAAACATAAACTCTGATTTTATTTTGTTCTTCTCCTTCTCCAAAACCGCCTTCGAATCATCTCGCATATTTTTCTCCAGATCCTCCTCTCTACCGACTAATCTCAAACTGACATATCTTAGTTGAATCTCTTAATCAAGGTTCTCAGTTTCGTAACAAATTTTTTCAGATACACTATCGACCCTTTTAATTTCTTCTTTGAAACTCTCCGTGAAACGATACCGTAAAAAGGAAAGAGAGGAGGACCTCGTAAGATACTAACCCTAAAGAGAAAATCATATAAATAACGCGATAAACTAAAAATGGAGAAGAAGTTGGTCAGACTTCTTACTTGAAGAAGCAGGTAATGACATCTGATCGAAATTCCTAAAAATATTTCTCCCAAAAATCCTGAACTGATTTTAGGTCGTGAAATACAAGAAAGGTTGAAGTGGAGCAAAACAACGACGTTTTGGTAATTTTTTTTTCATTAAACGAAACACCATCGTTGACCACGTGGCATCCACGTCGATTACTTTTAACGGTCCGGTAACACTGTTACGGCGAATGTATATATTGGCCAAAAATTGAAACTTAAGGTTTGAAATTTGAATTATTGGAAGTTTGGGTATGAATTGAACATCTGATAATACATCGGGCATGAAATTGCTATTTCCCCTCAATTTCTTCTCTAAACTCTCGGTGAAACGATGCCTCAAAAGGGAAAGAGAGAAGGACCTCGTAAGATACTAACCACTCCAAACGTCACCCAGAGAGTTGTTGGGTCTAAACCCAGTGGTCTTAAAAAACAGCGAACCCTCTTCAAAAAAAAACACCTTTACCCGCATCCCGTTGCTCCTCCGACTTAGAGCACTCAACGACTAGAAAAAGTCCAGTTATCCCCCCCAACATCAGCGTCAGTACCCAATGTACATGACTATCCACCGCCAAGACAACTATTCCAGAACTCGACTACTAATCAATCTGAAGTCGAAGCTTTGTCGGTTTCAGAAGAAGTCCAGAACAACCAGAATCCTGTTGAGAACGCCACACCTTCGCCAGTTCACCAATCTCAGGCTCAGAGTCATCCATCTTCTGAAGGTCAGAGCTTCCTCGACGAATTTCTTCATGTTTATCCGGATCCTGAGGAGAACACACTGCGGGCTTTGAATGCTCTGCTTCGGGTGCCAGACAAGGGAACATTTACCACCGTACTCTCTCCGGCACCGCTGCCAAACACGATTTGGTATGGCTATTGTTGTCATGTACTGTTTCCTCAGTTGTTGATATGCTCGGTATGATTTTTTGTTCTTGTCTTACGCCTTTCGCAATGGTGTGTTTTCAAACCATCTAGTTTGTTTACGAATCTGATTGCTGGTTTGCTTATGAGTTATGATGGTCCTATGAGTTCGAGTCTCTGATGGTTAGGATGTTAATCTTGTACATATTTCAGGTTTACTCATGACAGAGGATCGAAATAGGTTTAGAAGATTACAAAAAAGTTTACAAATAATTCGATAAACCATACTATAGCTGGCCACGTGCGCCTCATAATAAAGCAAAATGATATTCCCTCGAGTTTGCTGTACAGTTTTCTCTCCTATACCTTTCATATATACCTTTCTTTTTTGAAGAAACAAGGGATAAAAGTAAGACCTATGCCAGTTGTCGTTTGTCTAACTGTGGATGTCTCGGTCATCACGTCCATTTCTCAGGGCCCAAGTCATACGTAGAAATCAGACTTGAAATGGTCACAGGAGTGGTAGAGACCCCTATTACTTCGTGTGTATCCATGGAAAGATCCAAAGTTAAACCCCAATAAAAAGGGAAGAGCACTGATAAAAAAATAAAATGATACCCAGTGGAAAAAAATCAGTGCTAAGGGAGAAAGGGAAAAGAAAGAAACCAGAAACCGACAGTTTGGTGGTCAGATACTGAATAGGTTGATTCCATGTGTCCTTTAATTCGATACTCCCTCTGTGAGAACGCACCTAATTGTGAACAGAGGCTAGTGTGGTGAACTTGAATGTCCTAACTTGATTGTGGAGTTTACTTGGGACAGTTGCTAAGTATGGGAGAACTATATTGTGGTCTTGAGTTCTGAAGGAAAGTTTTCAGTGGCTTACTAAGTGAATAAGAATGCGAAAGTTCCTAAGACGAAATGAGTTTTTGTGTTTTCAAACCTCTTTTATTTGTCTTTAGTTCTTTACTTGCTTGAGGGAAAGCAAGACCTAAGTGTGGGGGAGTTGATATATCATGGTTTTCTTGGTTTTCAACCATGATATAGTTGTATATATTGAGTCTTTAACCGGGTTTTTAGAGTCTATTGAGTCTTCTACAGGTAGGCTTGCGTTTGGAGCAAAGGATGGGATTATAGGACGTTTCTGGTGATTTGTGCAATGAGCTGAAGTTAGTGTCTCGACCACGATTGAGTGTCGACCGACACTGACTTTGATGTCGGTCGACACTGAGCGCGACAAAACAATACCCGAGAGTTAAAGACAAGTTTTGAAGATCTGCAGAATTACCCAAAAGTTTTCCCTAATTCTAAACTGACCCCAAAACATGTTTAGAGAGTTTAATTAGGTTTTCAGACTCATTCTACTTTTTATCTTGTTCTTACTTTGTTCTTGCTAGAGAGATTGAGAGATATTGAATTGGGGCTGATTCTTGCTACTTGTAACCTTGAGAGAAGGATTTCCCTTTTACTTTATCTATTCAGTCTTTTGGTTTTCTATTCATGATGTGTTGTTTGATTACTAATATGTCTGAGTAGTAACCTAGTTAGATTTAGGAATTCTCACAAAGGTTTTATGCTTGTTTGATAACTGATTGATTATGATTCACCATATGTTTGTTCATCACCTAAGTTGTGCTTAATACTGAATTCTGGACTGATCACCTAGGGTTTAGATCTGAGATAATTGACAATAGCACAAGAGTGTGAGTTATAATCTGAAATAGAATGAGAAATTTGACTAGATACAAAGAGATTTGGTTTAGTAAAATTGTGAATCGATAGAACCTGTTCTTAATGCTTGTTTAGAACTCTAGGATCACAAAGAGATTTGGATCGCTAGGTTGCTAGATATAGAAATAATCTCAGCGAGAGTTGGATTATTTAGCATTGTGTTTCTAGTTCTTGAACCTGTTTTAATCTGAATCCAGTTAGTTAAGTATCTTACATTGCATAATTCCCGAGAACTTCCTAAGTTTGGCGCCTTTCTTCTTATTTAAAACACCTTCTAGTTTATTGCTTTTGTTTACTGCGATTTGATTTAGCTTAACTTGACAACTCATAATCTATCGTGTGACCGTGAGTCCTTGTGAATTCGATAACCTGAAATACTACAATAGCATAACTGTGCACTTGTAGTAGAATAGGGATAAAACTAGACCTATCAAGGAGAAAGGAAAAATAAAGAAACCAGAAACAGACAATTTGGTGGTCAGACACTGAATGGGTTGAGTCCATGTGTCCTTTGATTCGATACTCCCTCTGTGAGACTGCACTTAATTATACACAGAGGCTAGTGTGGTGAACTTGAATGTCCTAATCTGATTGTGGAGTTTACTTGGGACAGTTGCTAAATGTGGGGGAAGTACATTGTGGTTTTGAGCTCTGCAGGAAAGCTTTCAGTGGTCTACTAAGTGAATGTGAATGCGAAAGTTCCTAGGACGAAATGAGTTTCAGAGTTTTCAAACCTCTTGCTTGTGCTTTGGTTCTTTACTTGCTTGAGGGCAAGCAAGATCTAAGTATGGGGGAGTTGATATATCATGGTTTTTATAGGTTTTCAACCATGATATAACTGTACATATTGAGTCTTTAACCTGGTTTTTCGAGTCTATTGAGTCTTCTACAGGTAGGCTTGCGTTTGGAGCAAAAGATGGAATTATAGGACGTTTCTGGTGATTTGTGCACCGAGCTGAAGTTGGTGTCTCGGCCATGACTGGATGTCGACTGACACTAACCTTGGTGTTGGACGACACTGAGAGCGACAGAGAAGTTATACGCGAGTTGAAAACATGTTTTGAAGAATTACAGAATTACCCAGAAGTTTTCTAAATTCTAATTTAGCGCCAAAACGTGTTTAGTGGTTTTTAATTAGGTTTTTGAGAGCAGACTCATTAGGCAATCTTTTCATCTTGTTATTACTTTTTCTTGCTTTGGAGATTGAGATATTTTGGCTAGGGCTGATTCTTGCTACTTGTAACCTTGAGAGAAGGATTTCGAACCCCTTTACTTTTATCTATTCAATCTTTGGTTTTCTATTCAATGATGTATTGTTTAGTTGATAATATGTCTGAGTAGTAACCTAGTTAGATTTTGGAATTCTCATAAGGGTTTTATGACTGTTTGATAACTTATTTATTAGGATTCACCATTTGTTTGTTCGTCGCCTAAGTTGTGCTTAATACTGAATTATAGACTGATCACCTAGGGTTTAGATCTTAGATAATTGACAATAGCACGAGAGTCTGAGTTATAATCTGAATAAACTTAGTGTGAGCAATTTGACTAGATACAAAGAGATTTGGTTTAGGAGAATTTTGAACCGATAGAACATGTTCTTAATGCTTGTTTAGAACTCTAGGATCACAAAGAGATTTGGATCACTAGGTTGCTAGATATAGAAATAATCTCAGCGAGAGTTGGATTGTTTAGCATTGTGTTTCTAGTTCTTGAACTTGTGTTTAATCTGAATCCGGTTAGTTAAGTGTCGAGCATCGCATAATTCCCGAGAACTTCCTAGTCTAACGCCTTTCTCCTATTTGAAAACACCTTCCTATTTACTTGCTTTTGTTTACTTTTTTCTTTGATTTTATTTAGCTTAACTTGACAACATATAATCTATCGTGTGACCGTGAGTCCTTTTGGATACGATACCCTAAGTACTACCTTCGCCTATCTGTGTACTTGCAGTAGAATAGGGATATTTCTTGACCTATCAATAGTCCATAGGATTCCCAACCTGTAGAAGATTATAAAGACATCAACAACCTAATGGCTTAGAAACTATCCTTGTTCATGCCACTGGAAAATGAAACTAACCCTATGTGAAACTTGGATGTTCTTGATTTTTCCTGAACATATACCATCACTCACTCTTCTTATGTCCTCTACAGGTACATCCGATAATATCTCTAGTGTGTAAAGAAAGAAAATTGTTAGTAAGTGAGAGCAAACCGAACAGAGATAATGGCATATGAGCATACCAATGAACTGCCTGGACCAAGATAATTATCAAACTCCTCAACCATCTCGTAATTGGCCACATACCACAACCTGAAAGGAATACATGTCACGAATGAAATTAGTTATAAAAACCAAAAGGTGATGATAGCACACCACAAGTCCTAGCTGAATAGGTGACAAGCTAAAACAAGAAATTAGAGTAAACTTGGGTTGAAAACGCAAGCCAACTCACCAAGTTGCTTTAGTTCACGAAGCCTGCCACAAAAAATTAGATAAAAGAATCAGAACTTACCTCTGAAACGGCTCCTTGTCAAGGAATTTTGAGCAAAGCTGCAAATCAGACGAGCAGCAGTGGTTTAGAGAATTTCAAAACCCAAGCTAAATTGGAAAATATTTCGCACAGGAGCAGAAATACAAAGAAGAATCACATCACAGAAAATACAATACAATCCTGGAAAAATCAACCAGCAGCTTCGTTCACCAATCGTGCACACGACTCAAAATTCAGCCATACATATCTTAAACAAGTAAAATCTTCCGCTAAAATCAATATCTATTAAACGAGCTTCACAAATTACAGCGAGAAATCAACGACTAAGAAACTATCATGCAGATTCCAACTCGAACAAAAAGCACCGGAAATTTCACAGAAAATCTCCATGAAAAAAACATGCAACAGAGCGAGAGTATAAAAGATAGAATTTCGGAGCCTCCTTATCTCGGAAACGAAAAAATTGGAATGACGGAAACGAGAAACGGATAAATGAAAAGAGAAGAATTACAGGATCGAGATAGATGTTTCCATGAACGTTGTTGTAGACATGCTTGCTGAAATGGAGCTCGTTCGTCGGAGCGCCGGCGGAGTAAACCAGAAAATATAGGTCTTCGTTGCAATACGCTCTCATCAGTTTGGATTTCACGTTCCTCGCCCGCTATATCTCCACGGATTTGCTGTAAGTCGAGAGATAAACTGAAAACTGGGAAGGCTGCAGGAACTGATAGAGAAAGAGAGAGAAGGGATTGTGTGGGTCATCGAATTGGATTGTGAATTCTCAGATTTTGTTCTTTTTGTGCTAAAAAATTCTCAGATTTTGTTCACATATCAAATACTCTGTTAGAGAGTTCATTTGATTGTTGAAGAGAAGAAAAAAAAAATCCAGAATTTATTCCTTTGTCTAAAGACTCTGTCTGAATCAGAGTTTGCATCACTTTTATGGATTTAGCATTACTTAACAAAATGATAGTAATTTAATGATGTAAAAACCCTTGTTTTTGGTAGTGGAAACTTATACAATTACACAATTTAGTCGCACATTAGTCGCAAATGTGTTTTTAGCGACTAAAATGTAATTCATATGGTAGTCTTTATATCCCAATTTTCTTGTAGTGTCTTGATTGCGGTCGCAACTAGTGCATTGTTCTTGGATGCGTCGTTAAGAGTTCGCATTCATTTTTTGAGAGGTAAGAAAGAGTCTCTTGAGCTTGCATCGTTCACTGGAACGACAAAGGATACCATAAACATAGCAATAAAAAAGGACGAGAAAAAGAGTTTGATTGAGAAGGAAGTAAGAGAAGACAATGGAGAAATTAGGACACAGATGAGAGACAGATATCCTAGAAGTCAATGATATGTTTCTTTAATTGGGCTGTTGTTGCACTGCATGAGTATTTAACAAGCAACTATTTTCCATTTCCCATATCTTGTTGTTTCCATAATTTGACGGTCGAAATATTGCAATTAAAAGAGTTTTCCTTTTCTTAGAAGGTTTACTATTGTATTTTTCTTTTGTTAATTTTTTTTCTGATTGGTTAAACTGAAATATCTTTCAGACAAACGAGAAATTTGACAATTTTTATGTTACAAAATCCAGAAGTAAAAAAAATAACACGTAAATTTGTTTCTTTCGCCGTATATAGAAGAAGCAACTAATTAGGGTTTCACAAAAAATAAAAAACATTTTCACTAACAACCCCTTATTAACACTGTTAATGGCAATCAAAACATTATTAACAAGTGGGCTTAGGAGATCCTTTATCAAAAGACACTTCAACTTTTTTCTTCTGCTGAAGGACAGATCTCATAGCAACTACTAACAAGTAAGAACAGGGCCGGCTCTATATTTCTCAGGGCCCTTGGGCCAAAAAGAAATTAGGGGCCCCATAACCAAATTTTAGATTTTTTTTTTTTTTTTTAAAAATTCAAATCTTAAAAAAAACTCTATTTTAAAATCAATTTTATTAATTTTTAATTAAAAATGATGTAACAAAATAAAATATATATCTAAAAATTTAGGGGCCCCATAACCAATTTTTTGGGATTTTAAAAAAAATTCAAAATCTTAAAAGAAATTCTATTTAAAACATTTTTTTTTAGTTTTCTTAAATAAAAAAGATGTTACAAAAATGAAAGTATATAAGTAACAATTTTAGTATAAAAAACAATTCATTTTCATATATATATATATTAAAAAATTACTGAAAAAAGTAAAAAAAAAAAAAAAAAAAAAAAAATTGGATCCTTTAATGATGAGCCCCGGGGCGGTCGAACTCCCTGTCCCCCTATCTGAGCCGGCACTGAGTAAGAACAACTTCCTGAAATAACGTGCATATCAAGTTTCTATTCTCTAACACTAGAAAGGGCTGCGGCATCTTAAATCTACAACACTAGAGTTAATGGCAGAGGCTGCAGAAAAAACCTCTCTGTTGACATATCAAAACAGAGCCAGAAACTATAAAGGGATCTCATCTTATTTCCTTCAAAAATTAGAGTCAAGATTGCAGATTTCAAACTCACAAGTTCGGTGTTTCACAATTCACACATGCTCTCTGGTTGTAACTTGTTAGGTCATTCTTGACTGGCATTTTTTCGGCTAAATTTTATTATCAAATTGAAATATACAAAATCATTATAGAAGTTAGAAACAAATTATTACATAAGCAGATATGTGCACCATATACTGAAGACAATTAAAACAAACAAGTAAATTATCGATGTTTTTTATAGAATTTTTACTCGCAAACAGATTAGAAATCTGTTACATTACTTGTCAAAACTGATCTTTATATGAAAAAGTTATGTTTGGTTTTTCTTTTTTATGATAGACACTTTTACTTGCATACGCATGATAAAACCCATGGCTCCCGATAGCATTCTTAAAAATCGACATTTTGATACCAAAACTTATGTATCATAGTCATTATAAAAAATCTTGAGTTTGTTGTTCTTCCAATTTGATCCAAATTAATATGGATCTTAATCATTGTAGCCATCCATTTTCCTTGTGGTCGCAACTCTTTGACGATTTACCCATGTAGATCTCTTGTGAGAAGTCCTGCGTGTCTATGTTGTAGAAACACCAACACATGTTGGAATCACATTCTATCCCATATGATGATCATGAATTGCACTTCGTTAGTTGATGCCATTAGCAATAGGAATAGCGGGAATACAACTCCTAACTCCGTCGTCAACCTACTGAATTTATTTAGACAAGCACACCAAAAGAAGTTGTCTGAATTCACACACAGAACTTGCATCTGTGAACTACAACATTGTAGACATGATCGCCTCTGAAGACAAAACGCTCTACGAAGAGAGAGGAAACGGTTATGTTGAACCAACACTATGAAGTGAATATAATTGCGTAAGGAAGCATCATCATTCTCGAAAATACAGGAAAGAAATTTCTGTGGCGCAAACGATTTGAGTTGTAGTCGTATGGCCGGAGAAAAAATCTTCCACTTTGGGCCAAAGACAAACTGACCATTGGAATGACGGACAATTGTGATTGGCGATTCTAAATCAGTGTCAACAAATTGATCTGTTCGAAACATATGGCTTATGTTGGAGTCAAGATTAGCACTTTCCCTAAAAGGCCTATTCAAGAATTTAGGTCAGCCCAGAATGGAAAGACGGTTTAGAGTCCAAGTCGGTAAAACTGAGTTAAACCTGATTCGATTCAAATCGGCTTACATTTAGGGTTGCGAGATAAGAATTACAAATAAGGCAAGAATGGCGTAAAGTATAGCGGCGCCGAGATACGGAAACATTCCGATATTCGAGACCGAGATATTAGGAAAGGTTCATATTTATCTTAATTTTCCTTTATTATGGTTTAACCGGCTTTGTAACCCTATAAAAAGGGGACCTCATCTTTTAATAAACTTACGCTTTTCACAATACTTTTGCCTGAGAGATCTTAGAGCCGACTTGACCTAATCTCTCTCCGGCGACTTAAAACACCTTCTCTTTGCCGCTTTATCCCATCTCAAAAACCTAAAGCGAAACCCTATTTTCCATATACTCACTGTTCTTAAATCCTCTTTTAGAATCCCTTAAGAAAAACTCTAAAATTCTTGCTATCTTCAGATACGCGGAATTGAGATCTTACAATTGGCGCCGACTGTGAGAATTTCTAAGAGAAATTTCTGAACAAGATGTCTGGAAGTAACAACGAGATCAATCCGGATGAAAACCCAACGGTTGAAACCGAAGAAAGTGATTACGAGCTAAGTGATCACGACGATGACAACGCGGCACTCGACGGCGAACATCCACGAGGTGCCAAGTCAAAAACGGGTTGAGACGACGGTAAACGTATCATGTCACTCGACAAAACGGTGGAACAAGTCGACAAAGACGAAGTTCTTGCCACTTTGATAGCAAAAATCGATTCACAGAACGATTTGATCAAAGAATTTTCGGAGAAAATTGACATGTTGCAGTCTGAGCAAGATCGAATCCGTTCAGACCAACAGTCGAGGAAATCCAAACGCGAGGTCCCTCCGAAGGTAAAAGATAAAGTCGCCAGACGACTGATCTATGAAACACCCGAAGGAGACCGTCAAGAACAAAGCCAAGACGGCGAACCCAAGAGAATCTCACGCCGACAGCGCGATGAGGGGGATAAGCATGAACGAGGCTCGCATCGAAAAAGGGACCCAAGTGAACCCAAGCGAAGTTAATGCCGAGAACAAAACGGAGCGATACTCGCCCAACCGAGACCTGGAAGACGAATACAAACAAGCCGATTATGAGACCCGGCACGACCGAGGCTCGGATCGCAGACGGAACTCACGACGTGAGAATGACTCGCGCCGGGATAACCATTGCTACGAGCGAGGTACATCCCACGAGGAATCTCATGAAACGCCTGTTCGCGGAGCAAGTCATAACCAAGTGGAAAAGCAATTGACGGAGCTCAGAGACACCCTCAAAGAACTAAAAGGCGAGGTTCACAGCGTCAAAGGATCCGCCCCAGAGATCGACCATATCATCAAAGAAACTCAAAGGACACCTTTCACTTCGCGCATCATGAATACGTACATCCGACAAAAGGAAAACTTAGACTGCCGATGTATAATGGGACAAAGGATCCCGCCACTCACCTGACGACTTTCAAAATCATGGCAGCAAAAGCGCGATTCTCGTCAAGCAAAGAACGCGACATCGGTTTTTTTCAACTATTCGCCGAAACCCTGGAAGGAGATGCACTAACCTGGTTTTCTCGGCTTCCACCCAAGTCGATCGACAGTTTCTCCGACCTCACAAGAGCGTTCGTAAGGCATCACTTTGCCTACGTGCACAAGGATACCTCGCTAAGCGCGTTGATGTTCATGTCGCAAGAAAAGAAGGAGACATTGAGAGCCTTCATAGATCGGTTCAAGGCAACCATGAAACGAGTGGAAGCCCCAGATAAATTCACTATCGCGGCTCTAACAAACGCCGTCTGGCACGAATCACCTTTCTACCAGGACCTGGTCGTTAATCCACCTTTGACCATCGAAGACGCACTTCATCGGGCAAAAAAAATCGTAGAATTGGAGGAGAAAAAGGTGGCCCTAGCTAAAAGATTCGGCTCCGTCAAAAACAGATCGATAAGAAGGAAGACAGAGAACCCAGGAAACATTACGACAAAAGGATCAAAGACAACAATGGTTGTCGGCAATACTGAAAAACAGCGCTCGTCAAAACCGTGGAACAAGTGGAGTAAAGAGGACAAGGAGACGGCACCGCAAGCTGCTTCCACACCAGAAGAAAAGTATTGCGAGTACCATAAAGCCACCTCACACGATACTTCGGAATGTCGGAACCTCATAGACGCACTATATGCTCAGCTTTCAAACGAAGAAATCAAAGCGGCAATAGACAAATTGAGTGAAGAATTGCAAAGGCTTCGAGTAGAGCGTCAGGTCGATGGACAAGCGCCCAAGCAAGCCAAACAACAGCGGCGCAGAAAAAGCATAGCTTTGAAACGCGACCAGGAGGAAGAAGAAGAAGACGAAGAGGAAACTCCCAAATCCATGCAGAGAATAAACATGATTAATGGCGGTCTAATCTCGGTAAATGACTCGGTCAAATCAATAAAAGGATATGAACGCATGGCACTAGCCACGCAAAATGCACCGAAGCCGATTCTATCTGGCGATCCCCATGTCATCTTCACCGACCAGGATCTTTGGGGAACCCATTACCCTCATAAAGATCCACTGGTGGTAGAGCTCCTCATCAGAAGATGTCAGGTATCTCGAATCTTAGTCGATACAGGTAGCTCGAATGATTTAATCTTTCTAGATTCGCTTAAAAAGATGGAGATCAAAGAGGAAGTCATCAAGCAGAAGGCCAAGCCGCTTACTGGTTTTACTAGCGAAACAACATACACAATCAGGACGATCAAGCTGCCGGTTTACGCAGGAGGAGTCAACAAAGTGGTAAAGTTCCATGTCATCGACAAACCAAACCATTTACAACATTATTCTCGGCACACCATGGCTATATAGTATGAAAGTGGTATCCTCGACCTACCATCAATGTCTAAAATTCCCCTCACCAAAGGGAATCCAAACGGTTAAAGGATGTCAAAGAGCAAGTCGGTCGTGTTTTGCGAGAGAGCGCAAGATAAGTGTTCCGTCATGCATGATCAACACTGACCAAGGCCGAAAAGGCCCGGAGAAAGAACTTATCCAACAGATCGTCATCGGTGACTATGATGCAAACAAGTGCGTAAGGATCGGTGCAGAATTGCCTGAAGATATCAAAAAGGAGCTAATCGCCTTCTTACAGCAAAACGTTGTGACCTTCGCATGGTCAGTCAAGGATATGAAAGGTATCAACCCAACAATCACGACGCATGAACTCAACGTCGACCCGGCTTACAAGCCGATTAAACAAAAAAGGCGTAAGCTCGGTCCAGAAAGAGCCAAAGCTGTCAACGACGAGGTGGACAAGCTACTCGATGCCGGCTCGATTCAGGTAGTCAAGTATCCGGACTGGCTTGCCAATCCGGTCGTTGTTAAGAAGAAAAACGGGAAATGGAGAGTCTGTGTCGACTTCACCGACCTCAACAAAGCTTGCCCAAAAGACAGCTTTCCGTTGCCACATATCGATAGACTTGTTGAAGCCACGGCAGGAAACGATTTGCTTTCATTCATGGATGCATTTTCAGGATACAATCAAATTCTTATAAATCCAGACGATCTGGAGAAGACAGCATTCATCACATAACGCGGCACTTATTGCTACATTGGTCAATTGAATGTTCGCATGCCAACTCGGCACGACGATGGAGGTATACATTGATGACATGTTGGTTAAATCCTTGGTCGCCTCTCAGCATGTCGGCCATCTGAAGGAATGTTTTAACATCCTCAACCAATATGGAATGAAACTTAATCCAGCAAAATGTACGTTTGGAGTGACATCAGGGGAATTCCTCGGATATGTGGTTACCCAAAGAGGAATAGAAGCTAATCCAAAACAGATCTCGGCAATAATTGACTTACCATCTCCCAAGAATACACGAGAGGTACAACGTCTAACCGGTCGCATAGCCGCCCTGAACAGATTCATATCTCGTTCGACGGACAAATGCTTGCCTTTCTATGAGCTCCTCCGGGGAAACAAAAGATTCATATGGGACGACAAGTGTCAGAAGGCATTCATGCAGCTAAAAGACTACTTATCAAACCCGCCGATACTATCAAAGCCAGAAAACGGCGAAACACTTTCTATACATCGCGGTCTCAACAACTACAGTCAGTGGTGTACTGTTTCGAGAACATCGCGGGGAGCAAAAGCCGATATTTTACGTAAGCAAGACGATGAACGGAGCCGAGACCATATATCCCGCAATGAAAAAACTGGCTCTCGCAGTCGTTATCTCGGCACGGAAGTTACGACCTTACTTCCAGTCACATTCAATTGTCGTGTTGAGTTGCCAGTCTCTTCGGACAATCTTACACAGCCCAGGACAATCTGGCCGCCTGGCGAAATGGGCAGTGGAACTCAGCGAGTACGACATCGAATACAGAAATAGGACAACCGCCAAATCTCAGGTAATAGATGATTTCCTCGTAGAGTTATCACCTGAACTGGATATCGATACACAGGTAGAAGACAAGAATTGGAAACTGTTTTTTGATGGCGCTTCATCAAAACGGGGAGCCGGGGTAGGAGTACGTCTCATATCACCAATCGGAGAAGTGCTAGAACAGTCATTCAAACTGGGTTTCACGGCATCTAACAATACAGCCGAGTATGAGGCTCTGTTAGCCGGCCTTAGGCTAGCGAGAGAAATCGGAGTGCGACATCTCTTGGCCCATTGTGACTCCATGCTCGTTACAAATCAAATTAACGGAGATTACGAGGCTAAAAACAAGCAAATGGAAGCCTATCGAAAGGCGGCATTGGAGCTTACCAGCTCTTTCGAGTTTTTCGATATTGTCCAGATACCGAGGAAAGAAAATGCTCCAGCAGATGCACTTGCATCTCTGGCATCGAATCCTGACCTATGTCGACGAATCCCAGTGGAGACGATTCACGAACCAAGCATCCCGCCGCCCGAATACAATCACAAAAAATTCATTTCCGCAATCCAGCAGGATGGCCAAGACGACATGTGTCTCGTTAACACGAAAGGCACCGATCTCATTGCACTCCTAATAGACGACAATGAGGATTGGCGACAGGAGATAATTAAGAGCATATTTGATGGAAGGAAAGCTTCCCGAAGACAAGTGGGCAGAACGACGACTTAAAGTCAAAAGCGCGCGGTATACTATACACAACGGCATCCTCTACAAATACTCGGCCAACAACATCCTTCTCAGGTGCATATATGGAGATGAAATCGGTCGAGTTCTCAAAGAAACACATTCAGGGGAATGCGGAAATCATTCCAGAGGTCGGTCTCTCGCTCTCAAAATTAAGTTAAATGGTCACTACTGGCCAACTATGATAGCTGATTGCGAGACCTATTAAAACAAGTGTGAATAGTGTCAGCGTCATGCACCATTCTTACACCGACCCACGGAACTGCTTACGACGTCGACTGCGGCTTATCCATTCATGAGATGGGCGATGGACGTCTTTGGACCATTTCCACTATCAAATCAAAGGCGTTTCCTGCTAATCATGACCGACTGCTTCACAAAGTGGGTTGAAGCCAAAGCATATGTAGCAATCCATGACGTCCAAGTCCAAAACTTCGTCTGGAAATACATTATATGCCGATACGGATTGCCCTATGAGATTGTCACGGACAACGGATCGCAATTCACATCGAATCTGTTCGAAGGGTTCTTCAAAAAGTGGGACATACAGCTCAGCAAGTCGACACCGAGATACCCTCAGGGAAACAGACGAGATGAAGCCACAAACAAAACTATCATTGCCGGCATCAAAAAACGGCTTGAAAGCAAAAAAGGAGTTTGGGCCGACGGGCTGGACGGAGTCCTTTGGTCGCATAGAACAACTCCTCGCTGCGCAACTGGGCCCACTCCGTTTTCCTTAGCCTTCGGCGTGGAAGCAATGGTCCCGGCAGAGGCAAATATCTCTACTCTCCGCCGATCTCTTATGCCGCAACATAACGAGATCAACGAGAAAATGCTGATTCAAGCACTTGACACAATAGAGGAGGAAAGAGACCGAGCTCTGCTTTGCATCCAAAACCACCAGCAGCTCGCAACCCGGTACTATAACCAAAAAGTCAAAGAGCGACACTTTCAAGTCGGCGACTATGTGCTTCGCAAAGTCTATGAAAACACCAAGGAATGGAGTGTAAGCAAACTTGGCGCAAAATGGGAAGGACCCTACAAGATAACAAAAGTCGTCAAGCCCGGCGTCTACGAACTCGAGTCAATGAAGGGCAGAGCTTTGCCACGTTCTTGGAATTCAGCAAGCCTGAAAGAATACTTCTAAGACGGCAAGCCCGCCAAAAAAAAAAATTGTATGAACTACGAGTGACTTGATTCTTCCTCGAAAGATACGTAGGCAGCCTTCATTGGCACAGTCACAAATTTAATAAGATCTTCATTTTTACAGCCTATGCCGAGCTAAAATACCAAAAACCGAGTTTATAAAGCTCGCAAAAAGCCGAGCTCCTTAGTTCGCAAAAGCCGAGCTTATAAGTGTTGGGATTATGTCCTGAAATCAGATTGTACTTACTCTAACGATAGTTGTGTGTCGAGATCAGACATGTTATATGATACTGGGCGGTTGCAATGTTTTGCTAGAAGCCTCTTGCAGTCTGTAAGTTGTAGACTTACTGCCAGTATTATATGATCCTATAGGGTCACACACCTAAGCAATCTGGAAGCATATATATGGGAATGATCATCATGATGGTGATCAAGATGATGTGTATTGGATACATATCAATATCGATTAAAGAGAGGTGTGTCGATCGACACAGTTGGTGTATCGATCGACACAGGGTCGATTCCGAAACTAATGTTTCGGTTTATGACTTAGACTTTTTCGGCTAAACCCGAAAGATGGTTTAGTCATAACAGGTCGTATATATATGCTTATATGGTCGACCTGAACCCTGAGAAATTGAGTTCTCTTGATCAGAAAATCAGAAAAAAAAAACATGTTCGATTCCCAGATCCGGCACTAGCATCCCGACTTTCCAGGTTGTGTGCGTGTGGACTTCGATAGAGGCGAGGCATCTGAATCGCTCCTGGTCTCGTCTTACCATTCATTCCGCTGCCAGAACAAGGTAACGCGAGATCCATGATTCAATCACCTAAACCCTTAGATCCTAGGCTCGGAATTCAGACTTAGGGTTGCCTAATCGGATTAGGAACTGCTAGGAATTCCATCAGTGGTATCAGAGCCTTAGGGTTTTTCATTGAATCAGCCTGTTTAATTGAATCTAATGAATTGAATTCGCTCATAATAGTATTATGAACAAAAGCATGTTAGATCGATTGAAACTGAAATCGGATTCTGAGTTTTCGTATGGTGTCGATCGACACCAAAGGTGTGTCGGTCGACACAGAATAGTGAATTCGTCAGAATCGGCGGCTAGGGTTTTTTGCGAAGAAAACCTAAATTCCTACTGTGTCGATCGACACAGGTTGAGTGTCGGTCGACACAGATCTTGCGATTGGTTGATCGGTTCAATTGGATTGAACCGGTTATCAAGCTTGGTTAATTAGATCAGATCGGTTTAAATTGGATGAATTAGTTCAATTGGATTGAACTGATTATCTCAATTAGTGTAAACCGATTTGATCGGTTAAGATCAGTTTGATCTGATAAGTCGGTTCAATGGAATTGGACCGGTTATCAAAACTGTCTCCGGTTTAGGTCTATGTCGACCGTCACACATGGGTTGTGTCGATCGACATGACCGGTTCAATGAACCGGGTTAATTGGATTAACCGGTTATTTAAGTCCGGTTTTGTTTGGTGGTGTCGATCGACAGACATAGTCTGCGTCGATCGACACAGTGCTCACAATTCTGGTTATTGAACCTTGAATTTGCAAAAACCAAACTCGACTTAAACCTAGTTGATAAAGAACAATTAAAACACTTTTTGGATGCATATTGGATATGTATCAAGATTAAATGTTTTAAATCCATTTTGATACACATTGGATGTGTATTAGATCGAAGCTTAGCTTCAATATGGCCAACTGTCAAGACTCATTTCGTTGTGTGATGGTCTAGCCAAGAGCTTGGTGTCCACAATTACGTGAGTAAGGCAGGTAATTATGTTGATGGACTTGCAGTGCTTGACATCAAAAAAATTACATGACCTAAGTGATTGATTAGCTAACCTTTTAGAGTTTCGTTTCCTCAACTAGATATCAAGTGACCTTGATGTCTTGCCCAATCTTGTCTACTGTCAAGACTCGTTTCGTTGTTGGATAGTCTTGGAGTCCTTGGTATCTACAATTACATGAGTAAGGCAGGTGATCATTGATAGACTTGCAGTGCGACTGTCAATGATCACAAGACTGAAGAAATTGGTTTACTTGACTGGGTCATCAGAAGTTCTGGGCCCAGAGACGTCAGAGTAGATGAGACATGGATTGTCTTGTTTGCGACCAAGAGTTGTACTGGGTACAATTAGCAATGATTTGCTTACCTAGATAACTAAATTTTGGGTGATGGCGAGTCGTCCACTCAGATTTTGGTGAAGTATGGATCTTGGATCATTATATTCATAGAGGAAACATTGTTTGAATATAATGCGAGTTTTCTTATTAGATAAGATTTCTCATTTCATAGAATACATAACTAAATCTTTGTTTTCTTGGATTTCAGCTTATGTCTAAAACTACTTTCTCATTGCGATTCGTCCTTGAGAAGGACAAGTTAAATGGATCAAATTTCCTGGATTGGTATCGGAATTTGAGAATAGTTCTCAAGCAAGAGAGTAAGGACTATGTCCTTGAGAAAGCTCTCCCCAAAAGGCTTGGGACCAATGCCTCGCATGCAGCATATGATGCTTGGAATAAGCATTATATTGATGTGGTAGATGTGTGTGGTCTGATGTTTGCTACCATGAACTCGGACTTGAAGAGTCAATACGAGAACGTGGAGTCGCCAATAGAGATGATCACCTGTCTGAAACTGATGTTTCAGGAACATGCACGAATTGAGAGATACCAGACAGTTAAGTCTCTCATTGGGTGCAAGCTACCAAAGGATGCTCCAGTGAGTCCTCATGTCATTAAAATGATGGGTTACATTGATAACCTGGGGAAATTGTATTGTCTTGTTAGCCTAGAGTTGACTACTGAGATCATTTTGCAGTCACTGCCGTCAAGCTATGATAAGTTTATAAACAGCTATATCAAGAAAGGCTTGACGAAGACGTTGACTGAGCTGCATGGCATGCTCAAGACAGCAGAGCAAAACATCATAAAGGGTAAGAAATTTGAGAAATTTTTGTATAGACAAGGGTGGAGGCAAGGCCGTTCAGATTTGGAATCGGGATAAGCTTGTGTCATCCTTTAAGCCCAAGTCAGGCCCATCTGATGTTGGTAAATGCTGCTACTGTAAAGAGTTTGGGCATTGGAAGAGAAATTGCATTAAATTCTTGGAAGATTCACAAGAGATGGAGAAGATGTATGGGACTTCTTCTTCAGGACCTATGCAACAGTAGAACGTTGGAGAAAGGACAAGTGGAACTGCGCGTCTGGAATGAAGCAATGGTTGCTGCATTAGCCGTAGAAATTCTCCACTTGTAGGAGCCTTTCAAGCTTGGTTTTAGAAATTAAGTAATTGCCACCATGTACTTGCTATATGCAAAGATGTCTTCCATTTTCTTGTTAGAATTTGGATGTTTTTCATTTTGATAAAAGACAAGTTTTGTTCTTTAGATCTTAATGGAATATTCTATGGTAGCACCCCGTTTAGAATGGGTTTTATATCTTAAACCAGCGTGAGTTTGAATATAACATAAATACTAAAATTTTGAGTCTGATGACTCGAACCAGTCTTTCCTTGGCATAGTCGTTTTGGCCACATAGAAGTGAAGCAGATTCAGAAGTTCCATAGTTATGGGCTTTTGGGCTCATTTGATTATAAATCATATGAGATATGAATTCTGCTTACTGGGCCAAATGACTAAGGTTTCTTTAGCAAAGCTAAAGAAATGGGGGCAGAGGCTTATTGGGCATTATTCATACTGATGTATGTGGCCCGATGAGCATTAATGCCAGAGGAAATCTTCAGGACTTCATTATCTTTACTGATGAATTCAGTAAACATGGTTGTGTTCGTCTGATGAGACACAAGTCAGAATCTTTTGAAATGGTCAAAGGAGTTCCACAATGAAGTATAGAATAAACTTGACAGAAGTATTGGAAATCCTCGATTGGATCGCGGAGGAGAATACTTAAGTCAAGAAATATGTGATCATCTGAATGAGTGTGAAGTTGTTTCACGACTTAATTCTTCTGAAAACCTCAATGGTGTTTCTGAGAAAAGTTACCGGGACTTATTGGATATGTTTCGATCAATGATGAGTCACACGAATCTTCCATTATCCTTAGGAACACGCTCTAGAAATGTCTGTGTTTGCGCAGAAAAGGGTTTCAATCAGATCAATTGAAAGACACCACATTGGATGTGGACTGGAAGTTTTTCAAGTATGTTGTTTCTGATCATTTGGGGATGATAGCTAACAAGCTTGAACCCAAATCTGATAAGTTCTACCTCGCTGGTTGTCCTAGGGAAACCGAGGCTTATTACTTTTATAACCAATCCGAGAACAAAGTTTTGTTGTCCGGAACTGTGTCTTTTGAGAAAGATTATACTTTCCAATAAGAACAGTGGGAGTAAAAGTACACATCGAAGAAATTCGATAAACACAGGAGGCTGCTCAAACTGTTGAGGGAGAGCAGCGGTGAGATCTACAAAGTGCTGTAGGACCTACACCTGTGGAGCCTGAAGTTCGCAGATCCGAATGGATCCGTCACTAACCCGAGAGTGATTTCTCGTAACTGATTGCCGTGATCTTTTGATCATTGAAAAGTGACCAGCCTGCGAAATTCAAGAAGCGATGGTGAGCCCCAACTCCGAAAATTTGCTAGGTATGCATGTTAGCTTCACCGATCCATTTCTGGATTGAAGCAAACATCTTGGAGTTGGAATCAACATTCTGATAAAGTGGTCAAAAGTTTTGACTTGATCGGGAACGAAATGAAACCATGCGTTTATAAGTAGACTATGTAGGATCCTCCTAGGATCTAGGGTTTGATATATTGAATTTACCAACCTCGTTCTTACCTTGAACTGGCAGCGGAATTGGTGAACGAGATCAGTGAGCAACGCAGATGCCTTGCCTCTACCACGTACACACGCACACAAGCTGGAAACGGGATGCTAGTGCCGGATCTGTGGGATCTAAGAGTTTCTGGTGTTTCTGCTTTTCTGTCAGAGAAAAGAGAAAACGGCTAGGGTTCATGTCGACCATATAAGACCTTATATATCGACCTGGAAATGACATCACCAAACCGTCGGACAATCCCGGCTCGGTTACGTCATTAATCCGAAACATCAGTTTCGGAACCCGATGTGCAACGATCGACACGCTTACTGTGTCGATCGACACACCTCCACGAAAAGCCTGCATCGATCGACACATTGTAAAACTCTATGTAAATGTGTATCCAATACACATAAGTATGATCATTACCATAATGATCATTCCCACTTTCATGCTTCCAGTTTGCTTAGGTGTGTGACCCTATAGGATCATATAATACTGGCAGTAAGTCTACAACTTACAGACTGCAAGAGGCTTCTAGCAAAACATTGCAACCATCCAGTATTATACGAATGTCTGATCTCGACACACAACTATCATCAGGAGTGAGTACAAGTGTGATTTCAGGACACTATCCCAACAATCTCCCACTTGTACTGGAATCATCAATTCCTATAATCCTTTTGTCTTTATATCTCGATTTGGCATAAGACAAGATTGGTGTCATCCTTATTAAGCCAACATCGTATTTATCGAACTCCTGATCTCATACTGAACATTACAAACAACTGAACTACAGTTCGTTTGAGTGCGGCCACACATTTTCTCAGTATTAAATCTTCGATAGGCCCTGAGATATTTATCTCCCGTTATTCAGGAGGGACAAATTCCATCTTGTTCCATCCCTGTTTCAACGCACATTTCATGATACACTTGAACAGTGCTGTTATAGTCGCCAGTTACGGGTCGACGTTTGACAAAGTCAAAATGCACCAATTCATATGCAAGAAAGCATGATGAACTCAGGTCTAAGGACTATACTCTATAGTCGTAATGAGAACCTCTTATGACACAGATATAACTATCTTGTAGACTTCTCATTAGCGGGTCATGTCCGATCATATGTTCACTAACATATATCTATGTGACTGACTGCGATAATCATATCATTGGCTCCATGAAACTTAGCCAACAGTCACCTCACAATCTAGTCTCTAACGGTTGTCAGTGTCCCAATTCTACAACCTCGACTAGGGACAAAACATAATTTATTAACTTATAGGGTTTCATGATCAAGTCCTCAACTTGATGACCTATAATATGTCATAAACTTATTTTGAGACCATTATTTAGATCACAATAAATAATGCTGAAATCAAATTTCATTAAACACTTCTAAAAGAATGTTTACAAGAGCATCTTATTATAACTAAAATAAAACCAAAAACTCCCACTAGAATCAAGATTACATCTTAAGATCTCTAATGCCTACAGCAGTCGTATGACTCTCATGCTTAGGCCTTGGGAGTGACTTAGTTAGAGGATCAGCGACATTCTCGTCTGTCGGAACTCGGCTGATCTTCACATCACCTCTATTGACGATATCTCGAATCAGGTGATATCTCCTCTCCACGTGTTTGGACTTCTGGTGTGACCTTGGTTCTTTTGCCTGAGCAATGGCTCCATTGTTATCACAAAACAAAGCCACTGGCTCCAAGATACTAGGAACCACACCAAGTTCAGTCATGAACTTCTTGATCCAAACAGCTTCCTTTGCCGCTTCTGAAGCAGCAACATATTCAGCTTCCGTTGTGGAATCAGCTACGGTATTCTGCTTAGAGCTCTTCCAGCTCACTGCACCGCCATTTAGACAGAAGACATATCCAGATTGTGATCGGAAATCGTCTCTGTCTGTCTGAAAACTCGCATCGGTGAATCCATTCACCACAAGTTCTTCACTTCCTCCATACACAAGGAATTTATCCTTAGTATGTCTCAAATACTTGAGAATATTCTTGACAGCTGTCCAGTGAACTTCACCTGGATCAGATTGGTATCTACTCGTCATGCTTAACGCGTAAGTACATCTGGACGAGTGCAGAGCATGGCATACATAATAGATCCTATTGCAGAAGCATAAGGAATCCTATTCATGCGCTCTCGCTCAGCAAGTGTCGTCGGACACTGCTTCTTGCTGAGACTCATGCCATGAGACATCGGTATGAAGCCCTTCTTGGAATCTTGCATCCTGAATTTGTGCAACACCTTATCAATATAAGTGTCCTGGCACAATCCAATCAGCCTATTCAATCTATCTTTGTAGATTCTGATTCCAAGAATGTACGCGGCTTCTCCCATGTCTTTCATGGAAAAACAACTTCCAAGCCAAGTCTTGACAGACTGAAGCAACGGAACGTCATTACCGAGGAGGAGTATGTCATCGACATACACAAGAAACGCAATTTTGCTCCCACTAGTCTTCTTGTAAACACATGGTTCTTCTTCGTTCTTGATGAAACCAAATTGTTTAACTGAATCATCAAAACGAAGATTCCAACTCCGTGATGCTTGCTTCAATCCATAAATGGATTTATGAAGCTTTCATACCATCCCAGCTTTCTTAGGATCGACAAAACCTTCAGGTTGTGTCATATACACATCCTCTTCCAGAACACCATTCAGGAATGCAGTTTTGACATCCATTTGCCAAATCTCATAATCATAATGAGCGGCAATTGCTAGAAGAATCCGAATGGATTTAAGCATAGCGACTGGGGAATAGGTTTCATCATAGTCAATACCATGAATTTGCTTGAAACCTTTAGCCACCAACCTCGCTTTGTAAATCTGTACATTGCCATCCACGTCAATCTTCTTTTTGAAGATCCATTTACACTCAATGGCTTTTGCACCATTAGGTAAATCGACCAAGGACCATACTTGGTTTTCTGACATGGATCCCATTTCGGACTTAGAGGCTCCAAGCCATTTTTCGGAGTCTGGGCCCATCATTGCTTCCGCGAAGGTCGCTGGTTCGTCACTATCAATGATCATCAGATCATTTGAATCGGTCACGAGAAATCCATAGTATCTCTCGGGTTCGTGACGGATCCTTCCGGATCTGCGAACTTCAGGCTCCACAGGCGCCGGTTCCACAGAACTTTGTGGATCCAACTGCTGCTCCTCCTCAGCAGGTTGAGCAGTCTCCTGTGCATCTCGAATTTCTTCAAGATGTACTTTACTCCCACTGTTTTTCTTAGAGAGAAACTCCCTCTCAAGAAAAGAACAGTCCCGAGCAACAAATACTTTGTTCTCAGATTGGTTGTAAAAGTAGTATGCCTTGGTTTCCCTAGGATAACCAACGAAGTAGCATTTATCTGATTTGGGAGCAAGCTTGTCAGAGATTAAACGTTTGACATAAGCTTCACAACCCCAAATCCTCAGGAAAGACAGACTAGGAACATTCCCAGTCCACAGTTCATGTGGTGTCTTTTCCACTGATTTAGAGGGTACCCTATTTAGTGTAAACGCAGACGTTTCTAGAGCGTATCCCCAAAAGGATAATGGAAGATTTGAATGACTCATCATAGACCGAACCATATCCAATAAGGTTCGATTCCTCCTCTCCGACACTCCATTCCATTGGGGCGTACCAGGAGGAGTGAGTTGTGAAATAATTCCACACTCGCTCAGATAGTCGCTGAATTCTTGACTTAAGTATTCTCCTCCGCGATCCGATCGCAGAACTTTGATACTTTTGCCAAGTTGATTTTGTACTTCATTCTTGAATTCCTTGAATCTATCAAAGGATTCCGACTTATGTCTCATCAAATAGACATAGCCATACCTACTGAAATCATCAGTGAAGGTAATGAAGTACTTGTAATTTCCTCTGGCAACAGTACTCATCGGCCCACATACATCAGTATGAACAAGGCCCAATAAGTCACTGGCCCTTTCATTTGGTTTGTTGAAAGGGGCTCTAGCCATTTTGCCTATCAAACAAGATTCGCATTTCTCACATGATTCAAAATCAAATGAGCCCAGAAGCCCATTTCTATGGAGCCTTTGGATGCGTTTCTCATTTATGTGGCCCAAACGACAATGCCATAAGAAAGTTGGGTTTTCGTCATTGGACTTAAACCGCTTTGTATTTATGTTAAAGACAGGCATTTCTTGGTTTAAAATATATAACCCATTATCTAATGGGGCGCTACCATAAAACGTACCATCACGATTAAAAGAACAAACTTTATTCTTAACAGCAAAATCAAAACCTTCCAAATCCAAAACGGAAACTGAAATTATGTTTCTGCTTATCGCAGGTACAAAGTAGCAATTATTTAAAATTAAAACCATGCCCGATGGTAAGGACAACTCGTAGGTGCCTACGGCCAGTGCAGCAACCTTAGCTTCATTCCCGACCCGTAGCTCCACTTGTCCTTTCTTCAGCGTCCTACTGTTTCTTAGTGCCTGCACATCAGTACAAATATGAGCACCGCAGCCGGTATCCAATACCCACGAAGTAGAACTAGAAGACATAACATTAAGTTCGATAACATAAATACCTGAATCAGACGCATCATACGTCTTTTCAGCTTCTTGTAATCTTCCTTGAACTTCTTGCAGTCTCTCTTCCAATGCCCCAACTGAAGGATTATGAAGTTTGTTCAAGGTTCAATTCTCAATTACAACCTAACACATAATCTTAACAGATCTAGGTTCTTGCAAAACGAATCATAAAACCAACCTGATCTTTACCTTTTGCAGCGGAGTGATTGGTGGTAATGACAAGATCAGATTAGAGCTGATGAGAATCGGCTCCTCCTCAAGTATCCACACTCTTACAAGCAAGGGACGGCTGCTAGACCAAAGAGATGGATGAATCAGAGAGAGAGAGTTGGAGAGAGAGACTCGCGGCCACCCAGAGGAAATCGCAAGAGCTAGGCTCTTCCTTAGGGTTTCTCATTCTTTTATCTCTCATTAATGGGCCCAAGTCATTAGACTAATGGCTCATTAATCTTTTGGGCCCAAGACACAAATCAGACAAAAGCCTGTATTTTGTCTGGCCCAATTCTCTGATCTAATACAGTAAATGCCATTGCATCTTACCGTATTAATTCCATTTAACTTTCCCGTTAGCTATGGTGTGTGACCCTTCGGGATCATACAATACTGGTAATAAGTCCTAAACTTATAGATCATGAGCGGACTCTAGCAAGCCATCATGATCACCCAGTATTTATGACTTATGTCTGATCTCGACACTTATCATACTTTCTAGAGATAGTACGGTAGATTTCAGGACATTCCCAACAATCTCCCACTTGTACTGGAATCCTACACAGGACATTCCCAACAATCTTCCGATTGTACTGGAATCCTACATTCCCTAATCCTTTTGTCTTAATATCTCGATCTGGCATAAGGCAAGATGCGTGTCATCCTTATATAGCCAGACCATGTTTATCGGAACAGATTTGATACTGACAATTCAAACGACTTGGGCAAGTCCGTTTGGGAATGGCCATTCTCTTACCAGCTATCAAATCTCCGATTGGCCTAGAGATATTACCTCCGTTAAACGGCAGGGACAAATCCCATCTTGTTCCATCACTATGAACTACACAATTCATAATACACCCAACCAAGGTCCGTATAGCTCCCAGTTACGAAACAGCGTTAGACAATGATCAAAGCGCATTACTCCATGTGCAGCCACATGCATGCGAACTCAGGTCTAAGGACTATACTCTATAGTCGTATATGAGAACTTCTTATGACACAGATATTAATATCTTGCAGAGTTCTCATCAGCGGGCCATGTCCGGTCATATGCTCCCCTACATATACCTATGTGTCGACTTTGATGCCGCGCATCTATGACCCCTCGAAACCTGGTCATAAGTCTCAACACAATCTAGTCTCAACAGGTTGTTGTTGTTCCAATTTCAACAACCTTCGACTATGGACACTATGATTTATGTCACTTCGTTAAATATGGGGTTTCAGGATCAAGTCTTACTCATGTACTTCGATGGCCCATATATAATGACATGAATCATTTTGGAACGATTGTTTATGTCACAGTTAAAATAATCCAGAAATCATAGATTTCATAAACATAAAATATTATGTTTACATGAACCTTTCAAAACAACTAAGTAAAGCCTTTTACAAACTCCCACTGAAATTAAGACTACAACTTAATTTCACTCATCTTACAGCTACAGTCCGCGACTCGTGCTTAGGCATAAGGAGTGGCTTCGTTAATAGATTAGCAACGTTTTCATTCGATGAAACTTGCTTATCTACTTAACACCTCTGTCATTTATCTCACGGAATAGGTTATACCTATCCACAAGGTGTTTGGACCTCTGATGTGCAGCTAGTCTCATCTATGCTGGGAATCACATCAGGTTCAGTGATGAACTTTTCTATCCAAACAACCTCTTTCGCCGCTTCTCAAGCTGCGAAATGTTCAGCTTAAGTCATGGAGTCAGCAACAGTGCCTTGCACCGCCAGATAGACACAAGATATAGCCGGACTGTGACCAGGAATTATCTTTGTCTATTGGAAACTTGCCTTTCAGACTCTATCGACTTGTAGCACCTCACTTTCTCCGTAAATCAAGAACTTATCCTAAGTATTCCTCAAATACTTCAGAATATTCTTTACGGCAATCCAGTGATTCTTTGCTGGATTTGACTGGTCTTTACTTGTCTTGCTTAGCATTAAAGCAACATCAAAACAAGTACGTGTCATGGCATACATGATAGATCCAATTGCCGTCGCATATGGAATCCTATCCATGCATTCAAGCTCAGCAGTTATCGTAGGACATTGTATCTTGCTTAACGTAATGCCATGTGACATTGGCATAAAACCCTTCTTGGATTGCTGATTACGTGTAGGACTTTTTCAATTTAAGAATCCTGACTTTGTCCTACCAGCTCTTTTGGATCTATATCTTTAGATCCAAAATCCAAGAACTATGTGGCTTTATCCATGTCATCCATTAAACCAACTCCCAAGCCAGTCCTTTACCGACTGCAGCATTGGAACGTTATTTTCGAGAATCAGTATGTCATGGACATACACTATGAGAAATACAATATTGCTCCCACTTATCTTTTAGTAAACGCACAGTTCCTCTTCGTTCCTGTTCAAGTCAAAACCTTGACTACTTCAACAGAACAAAGATTCCAACTCCGATATGTTTGCTTCCATCCATGAATGGATCAATGAAGCTAACTTACACATAGTGTAATTTTCGGAGTCCGGGCTTACTATCGCTTCTTTGAATTTCGCAGGTTCGTCGCTTTCAATGATCATCAGATCATGCGAACTTTCAATGATCATCAGGTTCAACTAATGACGAGAAATCACTCTCGGATTAGTAACTGATTCATTCAGATCTGCGAACTTCAGGCTTTACAGGTGTAGATTCTACAGAAATCTGTAAATCCATCCGCTGCTCTCCCTCAACAGGTTGAGCAGCCTCCTGTTTTTCTCGAATTTCTTCGAGTTACGCTTTTACTCCCACTGTTCTTCTTGGAAAATGACTTCCCTTCTTAGAAAACAGAATGGACGTAAAAAGTAACAAGCCTTGGTTTCCCTAAGACAACCAGCGAAGTAGCACAACTACAAATACTCAGTAAAGACGAATTTGGATCATTTCCAATCCACATTTATGTGGTGTCTTTCAACTGATATTAGTGGAACTATTTCAGCGTAAACTTAGATATTACTAGAGCGTTATTCTTAAAGAATATCATGGAAGATTCGTGTGACTCATCTTTAATCATTTCTAATAAGATCTGATTCTTTCTCACAGAAACACCTCCAGGTTTTCAGGAGAAATGAGCTGTGAAACGATTTCACACTCATTCAGATGATCACACAATCAATGACTTAAGTATTCTCACTCGTGATCTAATCCAGAGTCTTAATACTTCTGTCATTCAGATTCTATACTTCATTCTGGAACTCTTTCGACCATGTCAAAGAATCCCGACTTGTGTCTCATCAAATGAACACAGTCACACTCACTGAAGTAATCAGTAGAGACAATGAAGTACAGGAAATTTTCTCTGGCATTACTGCTCATCGGACCACATACATGAGTATGTTCAATCTCCAATAAGCCTTTGGGCCTTTCTCTAGCTCGGCTAAGATGGGCCCTTTGTCTTTTGGTCCAGTAAGCAGAATTCAAGTCTCATAAGATATCCAATCAAATGAGCCCAAAAGTCCATAACTATGGGGTTTCTGAATCTGACTTACTTTATGTGACCAAAACATTTATGCCAAGAAAAATCAGGTTTAATTCACCAGATTTAAACCAATTGCGGTATTTATGTTACATTTTAGGCACTCTTTGGTTTAAGATATAAAACCCATTCCTTGAATAGGGTGCTACAATTAACATTTCATTAAGATCAAAAGAACAAAACTTGTCTTTATCCAAATGAAAAACATTCAAATTCTTTACAAGAAAATGAAAAACAACTCTGCTTAAAGCAGGTACATTGTAGCAATTACTTAATACAAAACCAAGCCTCAAAGGCATCTACAATTGAAAACCCTACGGCTGAGGCAGCATCCCAAGCTCCTTCCAGACACGCAGTTCCACTTGCCCTTCCTTCAACGTTCTACTGTTGTTCAGGCTCTGCATATTATAACAAATATCAGTACCACAACCAGTATCCAATACCTATAAGGTATAACTTGAAGTAATAACATGAATACCTGAGGAAGTAGTCTTATACATCAACTTCAACTCCTCATAATCTTCCATGAATTTAATGCAATCTCTTTTCCAATGCCCAGTCTCTTTACAGTAGCAGCACTTACCAACGTAAGAGGCATCTGACTCGGGCTCAGAAGACACACGCTTGCCATGATTCAAAATCAGGACAACTTTGTCTTCACCCTTGTCAGCATTAGGTTTAGTAAACCTACCCTTCTCATTCATGAGATTGTACAGGGTACTCTTCACGTTTGGCTCAACTGTCTTGAGCATGTCATGCAGTTCAGTCAACGTCTTCGTTAAGCCTTTCTTGATATAGTCCCTTACGAACTTATCATAGCTTGACGGCAGTGACTGCAGAATGATATCAGTTGCCAATTCTTGGCTAACTGGATAATCCAGTTTCCTCAGGTTATCAATGTAACCCATCATTTTACTGATATGAGGACTTACTGGATGATCAATCGGTAGCTTGCAGCTAGTGAGAGATTTAACCAACTGGTATCTCTCCACTCTTACCTGCTCCTGAAATTTCAATTTCAGGCTGCTGATCATCTCTATTGGCGACTCCATGTTCTCATATTGCTTCCGCAAATCTGAGTCCATGGTAGCCAATATCAGACCACGCACATCTACCGCATCATTATAATGCTTATTCCAAGCATTATATACTGCATGACTGGCTTTGGATCTGATCCTCTCGGGGAGAGCTTTCTCAAGGACATAGTCCTTTCTCTCATGCCTGAGAACTAGCCTCAGGTTCCGCGACCAAGTCAAGAAATTTGATCCGTTCAGTTTGTCCATCTCAAGGACATACCGGATCGAGAAAGTGTTTTGATTGTTTGTGCTTGTCATAGCTGAAATTTAGAGATAAATAGAGTTTTAGTTATTAAGTTCATAAAAGAGTAATCTTAACAACTTATAAGAAAACTCGCATTGTATTCAAAATTTCTTCGTTTAACCTCATAAGAATACAATGATTCCGAGACCCATGTTTAGCTAAATCCAAAGTGGGCCACTGGCCGTCACCCAGAATTAGCTTTACTTGGTAAGCATACACACAGCTAGTTATAACCAATAACTCTCGGTTGTGAATTGGACCCGAGGCCCAAATTCACCAGATGTCTCAAGGCCCGGGACTCCCGATGGCCCAGTCAAGGAAACCAATCTCTTACAGCCAAATAATCACTAAAATCTGGGACTCCCAATGAAATTAGTGACTATATACTACTTTACTTACGCGAAAACAGACACCTCACACTGTAAGCCATATCTGTAATCAAATAAGCGTTAAGTAGCTGACAAGATTGGAAAGACATCCAAGCTTGATATTGTTTTTGAGGATTTTTAAGTTTTATTTCCAAAAATAGAAGATTACTATTTTGGGAAACTTACTTCTTTTAGAAACTTTCTAAATTTAGTAACTTACTAAAAATAGAAATTTCTAATTTAAATATTTTATTAAATATCTTGGGTTGGGTCACAAATTATAGGCCCAATTCTTGGCCCAAGACCATAGAATTCCAGCTGGCCCAATAATTTGACATAACCGATCCAGTTTATTAATTCTGGTCCAAGACCAAATTAACTATCAAAACCATCGGTTATTTACTAAACCAGACCAGCTCTAAATTATTTGGTCCAACCAAATCAAACTTAGACCAGCCTTCGGTTTAGGTTAAAATTCAATTTTTGAATTTCAATCCGGTTTAACCAGAAATTAAATAATACCAAGTATTAAATTATTTTCAGCAAACCGCGATTTGGGTTAACCGCTTGAACCACCAATTAAATTGGATCGGTTCAGTTAAATCCAAAACCGGGAAGAAACACCTAGTGTTTTAGCCAATTTGATTTAACTTGTGGTTTAAGGCTTTAAACACACAATTAACCACCAATTAAATGGACCGGTTTAATTGGTGTGGTTTTGGGCAACGAACCGCGAAGCTCGGTTTAACCGATTGACTATTCGTGGGACGTAAAATTTTAACGGGTCAAACGATCGTATCCTTGATCGGATCATGGACCCACGATCCAACCCTAGGCCCATCACGATCCGATCGTCACGTTCCCATTAACGCATCACGCGGCTTGATCAAACATAATTCAAGCGATCACTTTAAGACAACAAATGATTTTGACCATTGACCAATTCAATTATCAAGCGATTCATTAAACAATTTCGATCGCACATGTTGACTCTTTAGTCGATTGCACAACAAGACAAAACGATGACCAATTTTAACCAAGCGATTCTTAACAAAGCAAAGTCAACCTCTTTTGTCTCATTAACAATTCAACAAACGAATCCATTAACAAATAGACAACAATCGATTCCATTAACGAATGATAATTGATTCAATTAACTGACTTTTCAAATCACTTGTGAACATGATAATAACAAACCAATCAACAAGCGATTTATTTTGATTGAATAACAAGGTCAACATTATCAATTGAAAACGATCGATCAAGCCATATTAAGATCCAAATTACAAGAAACCAATAACCTGGCTCTGATACCACTGAAGGATTATGAAGTTTGTTCAAGGTTCAATTCTCAATTACAACCTAACACATAATCTTAACAGATCTAGGTTCTTGCAAAACGAATCATAAAACCAACCTGATCTTTACCTTTTGCAGCGGAGTGATTGGTGGTAATGACAAGATCAGATTAGAGCTGATGAGAATCGGCTCCTCCTCAAGTATCCACACTCTTACAAGCAAGGGACGGCTGCTAGACCAAAGAGATGGATGAATCAGAGAGAGAGAGTTGGAGAGAGAGACTCGCGGCCACCTAGAGGAAATCGCAAGAGCTAGGCTCTTCCTTAGGGTTTCTCATTCTTTTATCTCTCATTAATGGGCCCAAGTCATTAGACTAATGGCTCATTAATCTTTTGGGCCCAAGACACAAATCAGACAAAAGCCTGTATTTTGTCTGGCCCAATTCTCTGATCTAATACAGTAAATGCCATTGCATCTTACCGTATTAATTCCATTTAACTTTCCCGTTAGCTATGGTGTATGACCCTTCGGGATCATACAATACTGGTAATAAGTCCTAAACTTATAGATCATGAGCGGACTCTAGCAAGCCATCATGATCACCCAGTATTTATGACTTATGTCTGATCTCGACACTTATCATACTTTCTAGAGATAGTACGGTAGATTTCAGGACATTCCCAACACCAACTGCTTGCAGTAGTTGCACTTATCCTCAGGAGAAGGCCTGGATTTGGGCTTGGGCTTGGGCTTGTATTGACTTTCAGTCTCGACAACCTGGGCCTTTCCCTTGTCCTTCTTCGGTTTCTTAAACCTTTTACCCCCTTGTACCATCAGGACACTGGGAGTAGCCTTCTTGAGATTCGGCTCCGCTGTCTTCAGCATGCCGTGCAACTCAGTCAATGTCTTAGTCATGTTTTGCATGTTGTAGTTCATGATGAACTGATCAAAACACGACGGCAAAGACTGCAGAATCATGTCAGTGGCTAGCTCCTGGCTAATGGCACAGTCCAGTTTCCCCAGGTTATTAATATAACCCATCATTTTAAGGACATGAGGACTTACTGGACTGTCCTTAGCCAGCTTGCAATCCATGAGAGATTTAACCGTCTGGTATCTCTCTGTGCGAGTTTGCTCCTGAAACAAAGCTTTCAGGCTGTTAATCATCTCAATGGGTGACATCACGTTCTCATATTGCTTCTGCAGCTCAGAGTTCATAGTTACCAGCATTAGACAATTAACATCTTTGACATCAGCTGAATACTTATCCCAAGCATTCTTTTCTGTCTGCGGGGCATTGGAACGTGGCCTCTCGGTGAGAACTCTTTCGAGGACATATTCCTTGTTCTCCTGCCTGAGAACTATTCTCAGGTTCCGATACCATTCCAAGAAATTAGATCCATTTAACTTGTCCTTCTCAAGGACGGATCTTAGTGAGAAAGTGTTGATGTGATTTGAGACAGACATAGCTGTAATTTAAAAGAGGTAGATTTTAGTTATAATGCTCAAGAAATGAGAATTCTTATCTAATAAGAAAAACTCGCATTGTATTCAAAACTATGTTTCCTCGGATGAATACAATGAGCCAAGATCCTCAGATTACTAAAATTCGAGTGGGCGACTCGCCGTTACTCAAACTTTAGCTATCTAGGTAAGCAAATCATTGCTAATTGTACTCGGTACAATTCTTGGTCATGGATAAGACAAACTATGTCCAATCCACTCTGATGTCTTTGGGCCCAGAACTTCTGGCAGCCCAGTCAAGTGAAACCAATCCATTATCTGCCTTGTGATCACTGACAGTTGCACTGCAAATCTGTCAATGATCACCTGCCTTACTCACGTTGCAGTGGATACCGAGGACTCCAAGATTATCCAACAAACGACACGAGTCTTGGCAGTAGACTAGATCCGGCAAGACATCAAGATCACTTGATATTTAGTTGAGGAAATGAACTATTTAATCTTGGTGCATATCCAATACACATCCAAGAAGTTATAGATTTAATTAAAACATTCAGTTTTATTAAGTTAAGGTTCATTATTGATTTGGTAATCGCAACTATAGGTCCAACCTTTGAGTCTGCGAGTTGTGTGTCGATCGACGCATCCTTGCATCGATCGACACATCCTAACCACAATCAAAATTGGTCTCCGGTTCAATCCAATTGAACCGAAACCAACCAACTGAATCGATCGATCTACCTAGTGCGTCGATCGATACAGTGCGAGTTTTCGCGGTGCATCGATCGACACAAAGCTTGTGTCGATCGACGCTATGCGAACAACCCAAAATATTTTACGAGTTTTCGCTCTGCGTCGATCGATGCACGCTTTGCACCGATCGACACTCTGCGACAAACCCTAAAAGGTTTACGTGTTTTCGCTCTGCATCGATCGATGCACGCTCTGCACCGATCGGCACGCTGCGACAAACACATGTATCGAATTTCCAGCAGAAGCTTTTAATCCTTTTAATCCGAGATTAACACTTGAAAAACGATTTTAGCAGGCAATAATCAATTCAACAAACCCAGTTTTCGAATTAATTTCATCAGATTCAATAGCCTAACCCTAACAAGCTCTGATACCACTGTAGGATCCTCCTAGGATCTAGGGTTTGATATATTGAATTTACCAACCTCGTTCTTACCTTGAACTGGCAGCGGAATTGGTGAACGAGATCAGTGAGCAACGCAGATGCCTTGCCTCTACCACGTACACACGCACACAAGCTGGAAACGGGATGCTAGTGCCGGATCTGTGGGATCTAAGAGTTTCTGGTGTTTCTGCTTTTCTGTCAGAGAAAAGAGAAGACGGCTAGGGTTCAGGTCGACCATATAAGACCTTATATATCGACCTGGAAATGACATCACCAAACCGTCGGACAATCCCGGCTCGGTTACGTCATTAATCCGAAACATCAGTTTCGGAACCTGATGTGCAACGATCGACACGCTGAAAGGAATTTCTAGCAGTTCTAATCCGGATTAGCAACCCTAGTCTGAATTCCGAGCCTAGGATCTAAGGTTCATGTAATTGAATCTATCAGATCTCGAGATTACCTGATGAATATGCAGCGGAAGTATTGCAAGTAGTCAAGATCACAAAGCGCCTCAAATGCTGCGCCTCTACTGGTATCCACACGCACACAAACTGGACCGCAGGGATGCTAGTGCCTTACAGAGATCTAATCTCCAGAGAGTTTTCTATCTGTGTTCTGGTGGCTGTGAATTAGGTTAGGGACGAGTTTAGGTCGACCATATATCTTATATATGTCGGCTTAAACCACAACGGAATTAACCAACGATTAAACCAAATTAATCTGATTAATCCGCGAGTGCATCGAGCGATGCACTATCTGCAACGATCGATGCTATCCCAGAACATTGATATCGAATGCATATCACATATGCATTCACTGGATCATTACATTAATGATCAACCTCGTCTTTAACGCCCAGTTTGCTTAGGTGTGTGACCCTGTAGGATCATACAACACTAGCAATGAGTTCTCAACTCATTGATCATAAGTGGCTTCTAGCAAAGCGTTATGACTACCTAGTGTTATGTGATTGTCTCATCTCGACTATACGACTTTCACTTAGAGCAAGTACAGTAGATTTCAGGACATTCCCAACAATCTCCCACTTGTACTGGAATCATCTATTCCTTTAATCCCTTTGTAGCTATATCTCAATCTAGCATAAGGCAAGCACTGTGTCATCCTTATTCAACCAGATTACGTTTATCGAATCCCGATTTGTACTGATGAAAAACAAACGATTGACAATCACCTCGTTTGAGCGCGGCCACGCATTTCCAGTATCAAATCTTCGATAGGCCCAGAGATATTTAACTCCTGTTATATAGGAGGTACAAATCCCATCTTGTCCCATCCATGTCTCTTTCATATTTCATGATACGCCTAATCAGTGTCTTTATAATCACCAGTTACGGCTGACGTTTGACAAAGTTAAGACGAAACAATCCATATGAGAGAGGACATGATGAACTCAGGTCTTAGGACTAAACTCTTTTGTCGTAATGAGAAACTCTTATGACACTAATATAACATCTTGTAGAGTTCTCATTGACGGGTCAAGTCCGATCATGTGTTCTGTAACACATATCTATGTGATTGACTTTAATACACTTATTAATGACTCCATGAAAAATGGTCATCAGTCACCTCACATACTAGTCTCACGTGGTTGTTAATGTCCCACGTTAACAACCTCGACCAGGGACCATTATAATTTATGTCATTTATTGCTTATAGGGTTTCATGATCAAGTCACATACTTGATGACCTATAAAAATGTCATAAATTACTTTGGGACTTTATATATATATTTAATTAACACAATTAAATAATGCTGAAACAATTTCATTAAAATAACATAACTATTATATCTTTGTGAACATCATGTCATAACTAAAAACCAAATATAACTCCCACTGAAAACAAGATCATATCTTAAGAAATCTAATGCCTACAGCAGTTGTATGAAACTCATGCTTAGGCCTTGGGAGTGGCTTGGTCAGTGGATCAGCAACATTCTCATCCGTAGGGACTCTGCTGATCTTCACATCTCCTCTATTCACAATATCACGGATAAGGTGATATCGCCTTTCTATGTGTTTGGATTTCTGGTGTGATCTAGGTTCCTTTGCTTGCGCAATGGCTCCATTGTTGTCACAATACAAAGCCACTGGCTCAGAAATGCTAGGAATCACACCAAGTTCGGTGATGAACTTCTTGATCCAAACAGCCTCCTTTGCCGCTTCAGAAGCAGCGAGGTACTCAGCTTCAGTTGTGGAATCTGCTACAGTGTCCTGCTTGGAACTCTTCCAGCTGACTGCACCGCCATTCAGGCAGAAGATGTAACCAGATTGCGATCGGAAATCATCTTTGTATGTCAGAAAACTTGCGTCTGTGTAACCACTTACTACCAGCTCATCACTTCCTCCGTACACCAAGAATTTATCCTTAGTATTTCTCAAATACTTCAGAATATTCTTGACTGTTGTCCAGTGACTTTCACCTGGATCCGATTGGTATCTACTCGTCATGCTTAAGGCACAAGCAACATCTGGACGAGTACAGAGCATGGCATACATGATGGATCCCAACGCCGAGGCATAGGGAATCCGACTCATGCGATCTCGCTCAGCAGGTGTCTCAGGACACTGCTTCTTGCTTAGACTTATGCCATAAGACATTGGTATGAAGCCCTTCTTGGAATCTTGCATTCTGAACCTGTGTAAGACTTTATCAATATAAGTGTCTTGACACAGTCCGATCAACTTGTTTAATCTATCTCTATAGATTCTTATTCCAAGAATATATGCGGCTTCTCCCATGTCTTTCATTGAAAAACAACTTCTGAGCCAAGTCTTAACAGACTGTAAAAACGGAATGTCATTTCCGAGAAGAAGTATGTCATCTACATACAACACGAGAAATGCAACTGCGCTCCCACTAGTCTTCTTGTAAACACATGGTTCTTCTTCGCTTCTGATGAAATCAAACTTTTTGACTGCTTCATCAAAACGAAGATTCCAACTCCGAGATGCTTGCTTCAATCCATAAATGGATCGATGAAGTTTGCATACTTTCCTAGCTGCATTTGGATCGATGAAACCTTCGGGTTGTGTCATGTACACATCCTCTTCCAAAATTCCATTAAGGAAAGCTGTTTTCACGTCCATCTGCCAGATCTCATAATCATAATGAGCAGCTGTTGCTAGGAGAATCCGAATGGATTTAAGCATGGCGACAGGTGAATAGGTTTCTTCATAGTCAATACCATGAATTTGTTTGAAACCTTTTGCCACTAGCCTTGCTTTATATATCTGAATATTTCCATCCACATCAATTTTCTTCTTGAAAATCCATTTACACTCAATGGGTCTTGCACCATCGGGTAAATCAACCAAAGTCCAAACTTGGTTCTGTGACATGGATCCCATTTCGGATTCAGCGGCTTTCAGCCACTTTGCGGAGTCAGGGCTCATCATTGCTTCTTCGAAATTCGCTGGCTCGTCACAGTCAATGATTAATAAATCATGACAATTGGTTACGAGAAATCCATATCTCTCGGGTTCGTGACGGATCCTTTCGGATCGGCGAATTTCAGGCTCCACAGGCGCGGGTTCTACAACTCTTTGTAGATCCAACTGTTGCTCTTCCTCTACAGGTTGAGCATTTTCCTGCGGTTCTCGAACTTCTTCGAGTTGTACTTTACTCCCACTGTTTCTCTTGGAAAGAAACTCTCTCTCAAGAAAAACGCAGTTCCGAGCAACAAACACTTTGTTCTCGGATTGGTTGTAAAAGTAGTATGCCTTGGTTTCCTTAGGATAACCAACGAAGTAGCACTTGTCTAATTTGGGTTCGAGCTTATCTGTAATTAATCGCTTAACATAAGCTTCACAACCCCAAATCTTCAGGAAAGACACACTCGGAACATTTCCAGTCCACATCTCATGTGGTGTCTTTGCAACTGATTTTGACGGAACCCTATTAAGTGTAAACGCAGACGTTTCTAGAGCGTATCCCCAAAAGGATAATGGAAGAGTTGAGAGACTCATCATTGACCGAACCATATCTAATAAAGTCCGATTTCTCCTCTCAGACACGCCATTCCATTGTGGTGTTCCAGGAGGAGTGAGTTGTGAAACAATTCCACAATCTCTCAAATGATCATTGAATTCTTGGCTCAAGTATTCTCCTCCACGATCTGATCGAAGAGCCTTAATACTTTTGCCAAGTTGATTTTGTACTTCATTTTGGAACTCTTTGAACTTTTCAAAAGATTCCGACTTATGTCTCATTAAATAGACATAGCCATACCTGCTGAAATCATCAGTGAAGGTAATGAAGTATCGAAAATTTCCTCTGGCACTTGTGCTCATTGGGCCGCATACATCTGTATGTATAAGGCCCAATAAGTCACTGGCCCTTTCATTTGGTTTGTTGAAAGGGGCCTTAGTCATTTTGCCTAGTAAACAAGATTCACATTTCTCACATGATTCATAATCAAATGAGCCCAGAAGCCCATCACTATGGAGCTTTTGGATCCGTTTCTCGTTTATGTGGCCCAAACAACAATGCCAAAGAAAAGTCTGATTCGTGTCATTTGATTTGAATCTCTTGGTGTTAATGTTATAGATTGGTGCGGTTTGGTTTAAAACATAAAGCCCATTCTCTAATGGGCTGCTACCATAAAATACATCATTGTAATCAAAAGAACAACATTTATTCTTAATTGAAAACTGATATCCTTCCACATCCAAAACAGGAATGGAAATAATATTTCTGCTTATAGCAGGTACATAGTAGCAATTATTAAGTTTTAAAACCAAACCAGAAGGTAAAGACAAGTTATATGTTCCTACGGCTAATGCAGCAACTCTTGCTCCATTCCCCACGCGCAGGTCCACTTGTCCCTTTTCCAACTTCCTACTGTTGCTTAGGCCCTGCATATTTGTACAAATATGAGCACCACAGCCGGTATCCAATACCCAAGAAGTAGAACCAGAAGTAGTAACATTTACTTCTATAACATAAATACCTGAAGATGAAGTCTCGAAAGTCTTCTTCTTCTTCTCTTCCAAGAATTTGTTGCAGTTTCTCTTCCAATGCCCAAGCTCTTTACAGTAATGGCACTTATCAGTCTCAGATGGGCCCGGCTTGGGCTTTGGGGCTGGCGCCGGCGTGTCCTAGTTCTCAACCGGGACTGCCTTGCCCTTTCCCTTACCTTTGCCAAGTTTCTTAAACTTCTTACCCCCTTGTACCATAAGTACATTAGGAGTGCCCTTCTTGATATTAGGCTCAGCTGTCTTGAGCATGCCGTGCAGTTCAGTCAACGTCTTCGTCAAGTTGTTCATGTTATAGTTCATAACAAACTGATCATAACTTGACGGCAGTGACTGCATAATGATGTCATAAGCCAACTCTTGGCTAATGGGACAATCCAGCTTACCCAGGTTATCAATATAACCCATCATCTTAATGACATGAGGACTGACTGGACTGTCCTTTGGTAGCTTGCATTCAATGAGAGATTTAACCGTCTGGTATCTCTCAGTTCGTGCTTGCTCCTGAAACATACTTTTCAGGCTAGTGATCATCTCCACGGGCGACTCCACGTTCTCGTATTGCTTCTGCAAATCCGAGTTCATGGTAGCCAACATGAGACAATTCACATCGGCCACATCATTAGAATGCTTATCCCAAGCATTCCTTTCTGCAAGTGGAGCATTGGCTCTCGGTTTTTCAGGGAGAACATTTTCAAGGACATAGTCCCGCTTCTCCTGCTTGAGAACAATTCTCAAGTTCCGATACCATTCGAGAAAATTCGATCCATTTAACTTGTCCTTCTCAAGGACGGATCGCAGAGAGAAAGAATTGTTATGAGTAGCAGTCATAGCTGAGAATCATAGAAAAGAAAAGGTTTAGTTATGATGTTCAAGAAATGAGAAGTCTTAACTTTTAAGAAAACTCGAATTATATTCAAACAATGTTTCCTCAGATGAATATAATGATCCAAGACCCATACTTCACTAAATTCAAGTGAGCCACTGGCTATCACTCAACTTTAGCTATCTAGGTAAGCAACAACCTTGCTAGTTATATCCAATATAACTCTTGGTTGTGGATCGACATCTTATGTCCAATCCACCTGATGTCTCTGGGCCCAAAACGATTTTGATGGCCCAGTCAAGTAAACCAATCTCTTCAGTTACGTAATTGTCGATGTCTTGCACTGCAAGTCCATCAACATGATTACCTCTGCCTTACTCATGAAATTGTGGACATCTTGCACTGCAAGTCTATCACACAACTAAATGGGTCTTGACAGTTGACAAGATTGGAAAGACATCAAGTACACTTGATATTTGGTTGAGGAACGGAACCATTTAAAACGTTCAGTTTTACTATGTTTTAATTCTTATAATTAATTAATCCGCGATGACCGATCAATCCAATTGATCCGGTTTTGAATACCGGTCAGTGTCGATCGATGCTACGTTAGCATCGGTCGATGCCAACCTTATCAAATCAATCGCCATTAAACCATTCACAGTGTTCGACCATCTTTAACCAAGCTCGATAACCGGTCCAATCCAATTGAACCGATCTAACAATTTCGTGAGGCTGTGTCGATCGATGCAACAATTGCATTGATCGACACTAGGCGAAAACTAGGTTTATTCGGGTTTTCGCCCTGTGTCGATCGATGCCCGATTGGCAACGATCGACACTATGCGAAAAACCTTAGAACGTTTTCGAACAAAACCCTAAACTAGGTTACTTTGATCAAAACGAGTTTTAGCATGCTTGTATCAATTATACAAAGATCCAGATTCAACTAATCTAATCATCATGCTACAGATTCAATGGAACCCTAAAGCTCTGATACCACTGAAAGGAATTTCTAGCAGTTCTAATCCGGATTAGCAACCCTAGTCTGAATTCCGAGCCTAGGATCTAAGGTTCATGTAATTGAATCTATCAGATCTCGAGATTACCTGATGAATATGCAGCGGAAGTATTGCAAGTAGTCAAGATCACGAAGCGCCTCAAATGCTGCGCCTCTACTGGTATCCACACGCACACAAACTGGACCGCAGGGATGCTAGTGCCTTACAGAGATCTAATCTCCAGAGAGTTTTCTATCTGTGTTCTGGTGGCTGTGAATTAGGTTAGGGACGAGTTTAGGTCGACCATATATCTTATATATGTCGGCTTAAACCACAACAGAATTAACCAACGATTAAACCAAATTAATCTGATTAATCCGCGAGTGCATCGAGCGATGCACTATCTGCAACGATCGATGCTATTCCAGAACATTGATATCGAATGCATATCACATATGCATTCACTGGATCATTACATTAATGATCAACCTCGTCTTTAACGCCCAGTTTGCTTAGGTGTGTGACCCTGTAGGATCATATAACACTAGCAATGAGTTCTCAACTCATTGATCATAAGTGGCTTCTAGCAAAGCGTTATGACTACCTAGTGTTATGTGATTGTCTCATCTCGACTATACGACTTTCACTTAGAGCAAGTACAGTAGATTCAGGACATTCCCAACACACGCTTACTGTGTCGATCGACACACCTCCACGAAAAGCCTGCATCGATCGACGCACTCATGCATCGATCGATACACACATTGTAAAACTCTATGTAAATGTGTATCCAATACACATAAGTATGATCATTACCATAATGATCATTCCCACTTTCATGCTTCCAGTTTGCTTAGGTGTGTGACCCTATAGGATCATATAATACTGGCAGTAAGTCTACAACTTACAGACTGCAAGAGGCTTCTAGCAAAACATTGCTACCACCCAGTATTATACGAATGTCTGATCTCGACACACAACTATCATCAGGAGTGAGTACAAGTGTGATTTCAGGACACTATCCCAACAGACTAGTGGGAGCGTAGTTGCATTTCGCGTTCTGTATGTAGATGACATACTCATTCTCATAAACGACGTACATCGCTTAAGTCTCATGAGACTTGGGTCGGAAGTCATTTTCATCAAAAGACATGGGAAAAGCCGCGTGAATTCTTGGAATAAGAATCTATTGATATAGATTGGGTAGGCTAATTGGATCGTGTCAAGATCCTTATGTTGATAAGGTAATGGGTTGTTCCAATATGCATGATTCCAAGAATAGCTTCATACCAAAGGTCTTATGGCAATGATCTTAGCAAGACGAAGTGTCTTGGACACTGGCTGAGCTAGTATGTATGAGTGTGATTCCTTATGCTTTTGCAATGGAATCCATCATGAATGCCATAATTTACACTCATCCAGATGCAGCTTACGCATTACGAGTAGATACCAAGTTGTTCCGGTAAAATTCACTGAACAGTTGCCAGAAATATCCCAAGTGTTTGAGGAACACTATGGATAGGTTCGTGGTGAACTGAGGAAGTGACGAACCAGTTGAGAGTAGTTAGACGGACAAAGACGATTTCCGGTTCCCACTTGGTTATGTCTCTTTGTCTGAATAACGGTACTATCTGTTGGAAGGGCTCCAAGCAGAGAACCGTAGAATAGTGCTTTTATCTGAATGGCGGTGTGGTTTGTTGGAATTGTTTCAAGCAAAAACACCGCAGATTCTCCCACAACCTAAGCACGAGATTTATTCTGTTGTTGTAGGTATTAGATATCTGAAGAGATGATCTTGATTCTAGTGGAGTTATTTTAGTTATGTTATAATCTTTACATAGACATGCTATGGCAATGTTTGTGTAAGTTAAAACTGACATCGGTATTATTTGATTATTGGATGATTAAATAATGGTCCCAAAGTATTTTATGTTCATTTTATAGGTCATCAAGTTGAGGACTTGATCATGAAACCCTATAAGTAAAAGATGACAAAAATTATGATTGTCCCTAGTCGAGGTTGTTGAAGTGGGACACCAACAACCGCGCGAGACTAGCATGTGAGGTGACTGTTGGACTAAGTTTCATGGAGTCAATGATATGATTATCACAGTCAATCACATAGATATATGTTGGTGAACATATGATCGGACGTGACCCGCTAATGAGAACTCTACAGGATAGTTATATCAGTGTCATTAGAGGTTCTCATTACGACTATAGAGTATAGTCCTTAGACCTGAGTTCATCATGCTTCCTAGCATATGAATTGGTGCACTTTGACCTTGTCAAACGTCGATCCGTAAATGGCGGCTATAAAGACATTTCTTAGGTGTATCATGAAGTGTGTGAAGGAACAGGGATGGAACAAGATGGGATTTGTCCCTCCTATATAACAGGAGATAAATATCTCAGGGCCCATCGAAGATTTGATACTGAGAAAAATGCATGGCCGTGCTCAAACGAGGTGATTGTCAGTCGTTTGTTTTATCAGTATAGATCGGGAGTTTGATGAACATGATATTGGCTATAATAAGGATGACACGGTCTCTTGCCTTATGCCATATCGAGATATAGAGACGAAGGGAATATAGGAATAGGTGATTCCAGTACAAATGGGAGATTGTTGGGATTATGTCCTGAAATCACATTGTACTTACTCTAACGATAGTTGTGTGTCGAGATCAGACATGTTATATGATACTGGCGGTTGCAATGTTTTGCTAGAAGCCTCTTGCAGTCTGTAAGTTGTAGACTTACTGCCAGTATTATATGATCCTATAGGGTCACACACCTAAGCAATCTGGAAGCATATATATGGGAATGATCATCATGATGGTGATCAAGATGATGTGTATTGGATACATATCAATATCGATTAAAGAGAGGTGTGTCGATCGACACAGTTGGTGTATCGATCGACACAGGGTCGATTCCGAAACTAATGTTTCGGTTTATGACTTAGACTTTTTCGGCTAAACCCGAAAGATGGTTTAGTCATAACAGGTCATATATATAGGCTTATATGGTCGACCTGAACCCTGAGCAATTGAGTTCTCTTGATCAGAAAAGCAGAAAAAAACACTCTGTTCGATTCCCAGATCCGGCACTAGCATCCCGGCTTTCCAGGTTGTGTGCGTGTGGACTTCGATAGAGGCGAGGCATCTGAATCGCTCCTGATCTCGTCTTACCATTCATTCCGCTGCCAGAACAAGGTAAACGCGAGATCCATGATTCAATCACCTAAACCCTTAGATCCTAGGCTCGGAATTAAGACTTAGGGTTGCCTAATCGGATTAGGAACTGCTAGGAATTCCATCTATAAGCTTGTAGAAAGCCGAGCTTCTTAGTTCGCAAAAGCCGAGTTTAGAAACTCCCAGAAAGCCGAGCTCCTTAGTTCGCAAAAGTCGAGTTTAGAAACTCGCAGAAAGCCAAGCATCCAATAAGACTCGCACTAGCATCATGCTCCCTGGCCAGGGGTCTGGTCTTCCTTGCGCATGAGGCGCACATCATGGTAAGGAAAAGCCGAGATCCGTCTCGCACTAAAAAATCGGGTTCGTACCCGTACGTCCTCTGTGGTGGACGATAACAAATAAGCCGAGCAATTAAGCCTCGCATACTCTTCTGTCCTTTGAACAACTAAGCCGAGCACGTATAAGTCTTGAAAACCGCCTTATGGCAAAAACGTAATTTAATCGCTATTTGTTTTAATTTGTCAAGAACAAGTTTTAAATACAAGATAGTCCGATTAAATTGCAAGCATAAACTATAATAGGAAGCCGATTTGATGTAGAACGGTACGGCCACTACTCATGTTGATCCCTTAAAACAAGTAAATTAATTGCAATACAAAATAACTTAATTTTCCTCTTAAAAAGAGGAGGATAAAAGTCTTACAGAATATAAAACAAGGATAACTTTTTTCAAAAAAAAAAAAAGATAAAAAGATTACTCGGCCCCGGTCCTCACATCGCATGTCGACTTCTCTGGCTCATTCACCTTCTCGACGTCAGTATTCGCATCCGGCCCACCATCTAAAGCCGCAACCTCCAAGCTGAACAACTGAACGAGACTATCGGGAACCGCCTCAAGGATCAAACCGAGATTGGTCCCAAACTCGTCCACATCCTTCGGAATGCAGGGTGGTGAGTCGCGAAAGAGGTTCAGGAGAGGATGATGAGTTGGCGAAAGAACAAAGGTCAGCTCCTCTTTTGTCACAATATCCAGCTTTCCAAACTTAGCATCAGCTGCGGCTTCATTAGTTGCGACTTGATCCAAAACCGACTTCGGAATCGGCACACCTTCTCCGCTAAGTTTCAGTAAGGCCGGAAATCTGACCATATTCGATCTGTAACAAGGTAGCAGCCTCCTGATCCTTTACATAGCGCTGGAAAAGATTGAAATGGGACTGCGCCTTGGCCCTCGTCGCGGCATCAACGCGATCCCTTTCTTTCCGGATCAGCTCAGCAAAAGACTTCCATTGTTCTCTCCTCTCTGACTGGAACGCGAGAAGGTCAGCCTTGGCTTTCTCATCAGCCTTACACAACTTATCCTCAACGTCGTGGAGTTTGTCCTTAAGCTCGAGGTTGCTTGCCTCAAGAGATTCCTTCTCTTCCTTCGCTTTCTTAAGAAGCTCATCCCGCTTGGTGACCGCATCCACCATCTTTTGAGCGCTCCAAGAACTCTCAAGGGCCACGCGGTTTGACGCCGAAACCATCTGAAACAAAACAAAAAGGTTAAATGATATTACGAATGGAACACGGTAGACAGCCTTCAAAGGAAACTTACGGTTGCTTCCGCCTGGTTCAACTTAAGAATGGCGTCAGAATGAGGAAGTTCTTGCAGAACCGGCCAATCTGCTTCGTTTCCCCACACACAAGTCAGCATGTTAAAGCATGCTCTGGGGTTATCAATAAGAGGGACGTCGCTCTTATAGTGATAAGCAAAGTTGTGGATTGAAGGACGGACATCTCCTTCTCTCACTAAATTTCGAGGGCGGACTAAGACGATCTCCTTTCGAGAAGAGAAAGGCTTCTTATTGCCGGAAGAATCAACGACATCCCCGTTTTCCTCATAAAATCGTTTCCACGGATTTTTGGCCTTAGCAGGCTTGTCGGTAGCTGCCTTCTCAATAGAAACTTCCTGGACGGGCTTGCTCACCTTGGTAGCTTTCTTCGCCGGCTTTTCTTGGCTCGACTTTTCTTCAGCCACCCTCTTTTTGGACTGAGCCTTGGGTGGGACCCTCTCAGCCGGAGCCGCCATGTTCGGTGTGGCCTTTACAACGACCTGAGGAGTAGCCGACTTCTCGACGGTAGAAATCGTCGTACCGTCTTGGGAGGACGGAACCACATTTTTCTCCTTTGATGGATCATCAGAAGGAGGATTAGACGAAATCCTCTACGAATAATCAACCGATGAGACTCTCTTAACTTTGCCCATCTTCTTCGGCTTCACTAGTTGTTCAGGAGTGACCTTTGCCTTGGTGTTCCACTTAACTGAAAAGGGAGGATTCAAAATCAGAATGAGAAAAGGTATCGACTTTCACAAACCGGTAAGCAAAATACCTTTGGAAATTTGAGGGAGAGAGTTGTTTATACGCTCCCGAGTAAGATGCGACCACTTGCGAAGGCCGAGGGCTTGGATCTTCTCAAGAATCGGGAAGAAGTTATTTGGATACGGCTTGAGAAATGGATGATGCACTGCAATAACAAAACAGAAAATTAAGTAAATCATCCACGTTGACTGACGGCAAGATCAGAGCAACATCTACCAAATTTTGTATTCTATGACGTTCTGATAAGTTCCTTATGATCGTCGGGAACAACCAAGGAAGACATCTCAACATAAAAGTAGTATCTCTGCCAGTTTTTTATTTTGTTCGGCGCATCCGTCACTACACGATTACCACTTTTCAGCTTAACCGCGAAACATCCTGGGCTGGTTTTCGTCATAGGGTTGATCGAAGTCATCTCCTCGAAAATGCTGACGGTTATCGTTATATCGGCTTCGGCACCGAGCACAAGGAGACCCACCATATGGCGAACCGCGACGGCCGAAAGCTGAGAAATGGCGATCTCGCGACGATGACAGTAGGAGACCATCAAGTCGGGGAGCGGGAACCAATAGCGACAACCCCCGGTATCGGTATTAATGAAATATGACTCATACAAAGTCAAGTATCCGGGTGGAGGATTCCAAGGTCGGTCGAGCGTACAAGGAATAAGGAACTTGATCCTTGGGTCTGCTCCACATCCCTGGAGCTTAGACGTCACTGACTTCACAATAGATCGGGTCTTGGGTCGGCTCCATATACCTCTTTAGGAGCACCCGACAACTCGGGAAGTGGGATGTCGTTATCATTGTCATCAATATCCGAGTCGTCCTGTTTGACATCGACATCATCCTCATCAGAGCCCTCGGGATCAGAATCTCGGAGCTGCGGAATTATAAAGTCTTCCAGACCAGAAGTTTCCGCGGCATCGGTTTGTCGTGATAACTCACGACGACGTTGAAGCTCTTCGACTTCAAAATGAACAGGATGATTCTTCAAGTCGGAAGAAGTGCTCGAAGACGACGAATCAGATGAAGCGCCATGACGACTTGACGAATCATCCACAGACGAAACAGTAACAATTTCTTTGTCTTTATTCCCGGAGCAACGGATCAAAGACATAAGAACTGGAGAACAGATGAAGAACACACGCGGCAGACGATGGTTCTAATCTAAAAACCTAGGGAACTACGGCTGAACGACGGCGGAAAGCAAATCGGAAAATACAAACCAGCAGAGAGCGAAAGTTACCTTTTTATCTTCTTCAATTGATCAGAAATGAGGAAATGAAAAGCGAGAATGGATTATTTATAGTGAAAATGACGGTGTCGCATTCGAGGTAATAATAATTACCTAGGCGACGCTTCGTTTCTTGCACTTATGAACCGGTCCAACCGCGAATCAATACAATTTTCAACAAAACCGGTTCAAATCTTCCCATTTGAACTCACCCCGATTTGAGTAAGACCAAAATCGGTCCGCCAGTTTTGGGCCTAAAAAGGCTCATCACGATGGAAAATCTGGACCCACGAAAATTACTTCCTAAACCATAAGTTAACTCCTCGTAACGCCGACTTGAATAAATTCAAATCGCCACACTGGGGGGCTTATTGTTGGAGTCAGGATTAGCACTTTTCCTAAAAGGCCTATTCAAGAATTTAGGTCGGCCCAGAATGGAAAGACGGTTTGGAGCCCAAGTCGGTAAAACTGAGTTAAACCCGATTCGATTCAAATTGGCTTACATTTAGGGTTGCGAGATAAGAATTACAAATAAGGCAAGAATGGCGTAAAGTATAGCGGCGCCGAGATACGGAAATATTCCGATATTCGAGACCGAGATATTAGGAAAGATTCATATTTATCTTAATTTTCCTTTATTATGGTTTAACCGGCTTTGTAACCCTATAAAAAGGGGACCTCATATTTCAATAAACTTACGCTTTTCACAATACTTTTGCCTGAGAGATCTTAGAGCCGACATGACCTAATCTCTCTCCGGCGACTTAAAATTCTTGCTATATTCGGATACGCGGAATTGAGATCTTACAGCTGAGATGATGCAACAAGACAACATCAGAACTGCATCGTAATTGTTGTCTCTTGTTTAACATCGGCAGCATCTGTTTAGGGAACAAAGAAGATGGAAGAAGCAATAATTGTAGAAATGACAAGAAAATTAACAATTATTCGACTGGCATTTACATCAAAGTATATCAAGGTTTTGTTCTTTTTCTCGGGTAGAAGTCATTGATGTTGTTTTTTTTTTACAACAACTAATGTTGTTTGAGTTCAACAATTGAGGGTTCCAGACCACAATAGAGTTGTTTGATGCATAAAAATAAACCGACCCAGTGAAAGAATTCAGACTAATGTAAGTGAACCTTTAGGCTGTACCCATGATTCAAAGTGGTCCTCTTTGTGAGTTACATGATGATTGACGCCCATTAGAAAAACCCTAATCTTCATTTTTCGACAAGGATCGATAAAAATGAAATTAGGGTTTTACTTGCACGCTTACAATCTTCTATATAAAGATTGTTGCACTGGAATAAGTTAGGTCAAACAGTTTGGAACTCCTTGGATAACAAAGGCTCTTTTATTTTAGTTCAAATCAAATCCAACAAACAAAAAATAGAGGTGGAATTATTATTATTATTATTATTATTATTATTATTATTATTATTATAATAATTATAGTAGATTCAAAATCTGATATGGGATCCGTTCTAATCCGCTCCAAAAATATGTTGTTACGGATATTCAATCTAGTAATAAATGCTGGGTTGCGATCTGAAATGTCCGAACGACGAGGTGAAATATAAACTTAAAATGAGTTCGAAACTGTTTTTATTAATTTGAAGGCCGAAACCGAGCTGTGAACAGGATGTACGAGGTGGAAGTCCATCAAATGACGTGCTCCCTAAATATTGATTGAGGTCGGAGCTTTATAGGAGTAGCTCGGCACTCTCGCAAGTTACAACCTATCTCAAATGAAGAGTGAAGGGTCCTATTTATAGCGCTTGGATGTTGACTTCTCTTTGGACCGCTGACTCCTTAGCGGGCTTGTCATCTTGGGCCGAGATGTTTATGCTGACTTGGCAAGATTTCCAATGGGCTTATGGATTGGTGCTAAACCCATATCCAAAATTTAGTCTCCCTCTCCCCCCCCCCAGTTCGTCGAGCCGAAGTGTTTAGTTGAGGTCTCCTTGCTTTGATCTGCCCTTTTTGTGTCACTAGGCTGTATTTCGTTTTAGGTAAGCGAAAAGGCGCAATATTTGAGGGGCGCGATTCTTCGTGTTTTTATAAGAAGGGGAAGAAAAAGGTCTTCCTTTTTGGTGCTTAAGATCCAGTCTTTTCAACTTCCGCTGCTTTTCTCGGGTTATTGCGCATTCTGCTCTGTATTCATTTTTGCGGATTGCTTTGCTCGTGAGTCGCTTGAGGAAGAGGAGCGTGTTTTGTCTTGCGGCAGTGTCGCATCTTTCTTTCTAGGATTTTCTTGTATCTTCGTTCGGGGTTTTGCTTTTACCTTTTTTTCGTCTTCTTTGTTTGGAGAATTTTTTCTTAAGAAAATGAGTTGGAGGGAGGTTGTGTTTCCAGACTACATTCAAAGGGTCCTTGCTTATGTTGTGAATAACCCTTCGGTTTGTGATTCGATTGGGAATGTTAATAACGTTCAATCGGCCGTGCAATTGACCGGGGGCGTTGGTGTTTCCGTGTCAAACTGTAGGAAGAGAGGTGGTTCCTATGGGAGGCCACACTGTTGATATTGCCACCCTCGATGACGAGGGAGACCGGATTGGCGGTGGATAAGGTGATACTGATGTCGAAAGAAGCGGCTTGGTGTTGAAAAGGAATCATCCCTTGCAGAAGGAAGCAATGCTGGTGTCGAGAGGGAATTGTCCCTTGAAGAAAGGGGTGATATTGATGCTACTAGGGAGTTGTATCTTGCTGATAGGGATGATATTGGTGTTTAGGAGGAGTCTTCTTTCCCTGATAGGGACGATGTTGGTGCTGAGAAGGAGTCGTCTCTTGCTGAGAAGGACGATGTTGGCGTTGAGAAGGAGTCGTTTTTTCATGATAGGGACGATGTTGGTGCTGAGAAGGAGTCGTCTCTCGACCACACCGGTCCTTTTAAGGAGACGAGTGGTAACCTTGGTTCCGGTGGGGGTGATGATTGTTCGAATAGAAAGAGGCTTAGGTCTGAAGCTGACGATGTGTCTGCTGCGGAGTTGGACCACTTGGGAGACTATGCCGACCCAAATGTTCGAATGCTTCTTGGTCGTGTTTCAAAGCGTCGGGCGAGGGGGTCGTCGACAGGAGGTGGTTCGTTGGTGATTGATAGCTCGAAGGTGGCGAAGGGTTTGAAGGCTTTAGATGGCTCGTTCGATTTTCGTCATAATGGCCCTGATTTGATCATATGTGATAGGATTTCTTGTACAAAACTATTCTGTCATCTGTCGTTGAATCCCCAACCTAACTTGGTTCCTGTTGACTGGTTGTTCAAAACCAAGATCCAGCAGGACATGAGTCAACATTTCGCGATATTCTCTATGGTTTGTAAGGATGCTACTTCTTATGCCATTGTGTTTTATTTGGTTTTGCCAGCCCTTCGCCAATCTTAATCATCTCAAAGATTCATATGCGGCGGAGCTCGGGGTGTCCAAGGCTACAGAGGGGGATCTTGAGAAGAAATTTGCTAACTTGCGGCAATCCTTACATAGACTTGAGGGTGTCGAGAGGAAGCTCGTCGAAGTTGAAAATTGTGAATGTCGAGCTCAGAGCTCGGATTCTCAGCCTTGAGAAGGAGAGGCGGGGGTCAGCAGATGGGAGTAGTGATTTGGTTGATTCTCAGAGGGCCGAGGTCGAGTCCCTTAAGTCCGAACGTGATCGGCTGCGCTCTTCAAGTGAGGAAGCTTTTCTTTTTTAGAGACGGAGGATGTATGAGAAGGCTTCTGAACACCTCTACAAGATCAGGGTTTAGAAGAGGGATGATGCCCTGGCATTGAGAAAGTCATTAGAGTTATATCAGGATGTCGTTGTGCTTGGCGCTTTTCAGCTCCTTGTGGAGGAGGGAGTTGAAATTTCTTCTGCGCGTTTTGAACAACTTAAAGAGTGTGATTCCCGCTTGCGGGCTGAGCTATCCACTTTTCCGGTTCCGGAGCTTGGGAAGGATGACTTCTTCATGGCTTTGCTTAATGATGACGGATACGAAGACGTATTTTCTGAAGCGTTGGTCGACTTTCCTTATGGATAAAACGTCGTGCTTATTACCGCCGAGGTGGCTGCTAGTTTGCGAGCTTTGGGGATTTCCAAGTAACTTAGTGCATCGTTGTTGTAAATATGTTTGCCATTCTGTTTGACCTTTCGTATTTTCTCCTTTGTCTGTTTTTCGTAGTAAAGAAAGAGATTCGGGCTTGATACGGTTTTTTGTTTGCTTTTTTGTAAGTTGCGTAATGTTCTTGTAGTTGTGGTTTTTAACGATCTTGTGTAGATTTTGCGAGGCGCTTCCTTAGTTCTTCTTCTTCCTTTTTTTTACGGGGTGCGGACAAGTTAGGTCGCCTGATTGTTGCTAGACTCTGTTCTTCCTTTTCCCCTTTGGTGAAGGTAGATAGCGAAATGGCTCACCCTTGTTGGGAGGTTCGGGTTGTGGGCCCGGGGTTTTGGCTTCTCCGGTGTTGGTTTTTGCATTGCTTTGCTTCTCGTCTTTTCCTCCTTTCTTTCTGCGGGATTGCGCTCGGCCTTGATATTGGCAGGCGTTCCTTTGCGTTTATACTTATGACGCAGACAGAGTTGCTGCTGGCCCATCCCCCCCCCCCTCCCTTCCTCTTTCTTTTTGGGGGGAGGGGAGGAAAGTTTAATTATTGTATTTGTCGTTGTTTTCTTATGGTTTTGTTCGAATTTGTGAACACTTGGTAAGGACAAGTTCAGTCTTTGACTTGTCCTTAGCATATTTGTTTCCTCTTTTCATCTTTTTGTCCTATCATCCATTCTTTTTCCTTAATCTTAGCATGTTTATTTAAATTATATCCCTTAACGTTTTTAGTTCAACTTCTTTTATTTTATTTTATCAGTTATATTCACTTTACTTTCAAAAGGTATTTTATAGTTTCTATATATGTGTAAAATGTATATATGTATTTTATTTTTTAAGTTTTTATAATATTTATATATATAGCATTAGCTATAACAGACGAAAAAGTATAACTTATAAAAAAAAAATAGTGCATAGTTGCTATAAAAATATAGTGTTGATAAATTATTATCTTAACATTTTAAAAATCAGAATAAGTGTAAAAACTAGAAAAATATATTAATATATTAATATAAAATATTAAAATAATTTCTAGAACCGCCACTGCGTTCAAGCTAGATCCAGATATCTAAATTTTAACGTCCGGATATCAAGATCTGGATCGAACCACTAACTATATTAAAATAATTTTAAAATATATATTTTTAGGTATAATATATAATTTTTATATAATAATATGTATAAATTTAAATTTTAGTTATTTTATATTATATTAGATTTTTTTAAAGATTTTATATAAAATATTATTTTATAATTAAAATTATTTATTTTTAAATATTTTATTCTTATTTTAATTTATTTTTAATTATTTTGACGGATTCGGATATAAATAGTGTTACCATGGATTTAGATCCGAATATACTGACATTTTTGAATATCCAGATCCGATCCACCCCAAACAAAAAAGGTCCAAAACGCAACCGCAACGCAACCGGTGGTGTTACTGACTGCTGTCTCCCAGGCGGGCGCCAATTACAATTGTTTCTCTATTGTAGTGACTCCTCTGAATCCAAAGAAACAGAATCTTCGGATTATGATTGCTCAGATGCCGCGAGTTTGGGGTCTTGACAATACGACTACGGACACATGATATATCATGGTTTTTACCGGTTTTATGCCATGATATAATTGTGTTTTAGTGTTCTTTTGTGTTCTTTTAGAGTCTTTTACAGGTATAATCAGGTTTGGAGCGGAATTGGAGATATTGGAGCATTTTGGGGATTTTTGGAGTGCTTGGCCGAGAGATTGAGCTCACTGTCCGATTTTGAGATCATGCGTCGATCGGCATACCTTTGGTGTCGATCGACACGCTAGCGAGATGGGCCGATTACGACGGTTTAATGAAGATTCAAGATTTTGTTGGGAATGTCCTGAAATCTACTGTACTATCTCTAGAAAGTATGATAAGTGTCGAGATCAGACATAAGTCATAAATACTGGGTGATCATGATGACTTTCTAGAGCCCGCTCATGATCTATAAGTTTAGGACTTATTACCAGTATTGTATGATCCCTAAGGGTCACACACCATAGCTAACGGGAAAGTTAAAATGGAATTAATACGGTAAGATGCAAGGCATTTACTGTATTTGTACAGAGAATTGGGCCAGACAAAATACAGGTTTTTGTCTGATTTGGGTCTTCGGCCCAAAAGCCTAATAGGCCATTAGTTTAATTACTTGGGCCCATATAAGGAAGAGAGAAGGCGCCATTAAGACCAGTTGTCTGCGATTTTATTAGGTCTGGCTGTCCTCTCTCTCTCTGTTGATTCCGACTTGGTCTAGCAGCCTGATCCAGTAGCTTGTAAGCGTGTGGATACCTAGGAGGAGCCGGTTTCTATCAGCTCTTGCAGATCTCTTCATTCCTTTGATCAATCCGCTGCAATCACAAGGTAATGAATCTGATATGTGTATGATTCAACTGCAAATCACCTAGATCCTAGATGATTATGTGCTAGGTTGTAACCTGTGAATTACACCAATGAACACACATAATCCTACAGTGGTATCAGAGCCTAGGTCGTTAGGTTTTTGCTGTTTGGATCATATTTAGGTTGTTTTAATGTTAAGAATCGAATTTGGCTTAAGAAATTTGATTAGAACTTGTAAAACCCTAATATGAAATTGTATGTATCAATCGCATGTTGATTTTTTTTTTAATCGTGATGATGACTTTGTGCAATCATAAGAAACGATTTGATTCATGTCATTAACAAACGATTGTTTAATTGAATTAATTATCATACGGTTTGTCTTTGCTGTATAATGAATCGATTTGTTTGATTTGTCAAAGGTCAAAATCGTTTGTCCTTTAGTGTATGTCATAAATCGAATTAAGAAAAAGTCATGTCATGAGCGATCATGATACGATTCTTGATCATAAGTGATTGTTTAATTAAGTTTCAATCGATTGTTTGAACTAGAAAAGGACAAAATCGTTTTTTGTCTTATGTGAATGTCTCAATCGAAAGTGAATGTTGACTTTGTTAACATATGAGGTTTGTTAATGTGATAATGAGCGATTTTGAATTGGAAAAGTTCATAATCGAAAGTTGACCTTGTTGTTAATCATAAGAATCGTGTATGTCATGATACGATTTAGATTTGTCAAATTCAATTTTTTGAAAAAGTCAAAATCACTTATTGAAGATATTATAAAGAATCGATTTGATAATTATGGTTCAAGCGGTTAACCCAAATCGCGGTTTGCTGGAAATTATTTAATACAATTGGTATTATTTAATTTCTGGTTAAAACCGGGTTTAAATTCAAAAATTGAATTTTAACCTAAACCGAAGGCTGGTCTAAGTTTGATTTGGTTGGACCAAATAATTTAGAACTGGTCTGGTTTAGTAAATAACCAGTTGGATTTAGTAGTTAATTTGGTCTTGGACCAGAATTAATGAACCGACTCGGTTATGTCAAATTATTGGGCCAATTGGAATTCTTTGGTCTTGGGCCAAGAATTGGGCCTATAATTTGTGACCCAACCGAAAACTTTAATAAAATATTAAATTAGAAATTTCTATTTTTAGTATATTTCTAAATTTAGAAAGTTTCTAAAATAAGTAAGTTTCCCAAAATAGTAATCTTCTATTTTTGGAAAGGAAACCTAAAATCCTCAAAACCAATATCAAGCTTGGATGTCTTGCCCAATCTTGTCAGCTACTTAACGCTTATTCAATTACAGATATGGCTTACAGTGTGAGGTGTCTGTTTTTGCGTAAGTAAAGTAGTATATAGTCACTAATTTCATTGGGAGTCCCAGACTTTGGCTGTAAGAGATTGGTTTCCTTGACTGGGCCATCGGGAGTCTCGGGCCTTGAGACATCTGGTGAATTGGGCCTTGGGCCCAATCCACAACCGAGAGTTATATGGATATAACTAGCTGTGTGTATGCTTACCAAGTAAAGCTATTTCTGGGTGACGGCCAGTGGCCCACTTTGGATTTAGCTGAACATGGGTCTCGAAATCATTGCATTCTTATGAGGTTAAACAAAGAAATTTTGAATGCAATGCGAGTTTTCTTATAAGTTATTAAGATAACTCTTTTATGAACTGAATAACTAAAACTCTATTTATCTCTAAATTTCAGTTATGACTAGCACAAACAATCAAAACACTTTCTCGATCCGGTCTGTCCTTGAGATGGACAAACTGAACGGATCAAATTTCTTGACTTGGTCGCGGAACCTGAGGCTAGTCCTCAGGCAGGAGAGAAAGGACTATGTCCTTGAGAGAGCTCTCCCCGATAGGATCGGGTCCAATGCCTCTCATGCAGTATATGATGCTTGGAATAAGCATTATAATGATGCGGTAGATGTGCGTGGTCTGATATTGGCTACCATGGACTCAGATTTGCTGAAGCAATATGAGAACATGGAGTCGCCAATAGAGATGATCAGCAGCCTGAAATTGAAATTTCAGGAGCAGGTAAGAGTGGAGAGATACCAGTTGGTTAAGTCTCTCACTAGCTGCAAGCTACCAAATGATCATCCAGTAAGTCCTCATGTCAGTAAAATGATGGGTTACATTGATAACCTGAGGAAACTGGATTATCCAGTTAGCCAAGAATTGGCAACTGAGATCATTCTGCAGTCACTGCCGTCAAGCTATGATAAGTTCAGAAGGAACTATATCAAGAAAGGCTTAACGAAGACGCTGACTGAACTGCATGATATGCTCAAGACAGTTGAGCCAAACGTGAAGAGTACCATGTATAGTCTCATAAAGGAGAAGGGTAGGTTTACTAAACCTAATGCTGACAAGGGTGAAGACAAAGTTGTCCAGATTTTGAATCATGGCAAGCGTGTGTCTTCTGAGCCCGAATCAGATACCTCTTACGTTGGTAAGTGCTGCTACTGTAAAGAGATTGGGCATTGGAAGAGAGATTGCATTAAATTCATGGAAGATTATGAGGAGTTGAAGTTGATGTATGAGACTACTTCCTCAGGTATTCATGTTATTACTTCAAGTTCTACCTTATAGGTATTGGATACTGGTTGTGGCACTGATATTTGTTATAATATGCAGAGCCTAAGCAACAGTAGAACGTTGAAGGAGGGACAAGTGGAACTGCATGTCTGGAAGGAGCTATGGATGCTGCCTCAGCCGTAGGGTTTTCACTTGTAGATGCCTTTGAGGCTTGGTTTTGTATTAAGTAATTGCTACAATGTACCTGCTTTAAGCAGAATTGTTTTTCATTTTCTTGTAAGAATTTGAATGTTTTTCATTTTGATAAAAGACAAGTTTTGTTCTTTTGATCTTAATGAAATATTAATTGTAGCACCCTATTCAATGAATGGGTTTTATATCTTAAACCAAAGAGTGCCTAAATGTAACATAAATACCGAATTGGTTTAAATCTGATGAATTAAACCTGATTTTTCTTGGCGTAAAAGTTTTGGTCACATAGAGTGAGTCGGATTCAGAAATCCCATAGTTATGGACTTTTGGGCTCATTTGATTGGATATCTTATGAGACTTGAATTCTACTTACTGGACCAAAAGACAAAGGGCCCATCTTAGCCGAGCTAGAGAAAGGCCCAAAGGCTTATTGGACCTTGAACATACTCATGTATGTGGCCCGATGAGCAGTAATGCCAGAGAAAATTTCCTGTACTTCATTATCTTTACTGATTACTTCAGTGAGTATGACTGTGTTCATTTGATGAGACACGAGTCAGAATTCTTTGAAATAGTCGAAAGAGTTCCAGAATGAGGTATAGAATCTGAGTGAGAGAAGTATTGAAACTCTGGATTAGATCACGAGTGAGAATACTTAAGTCATTGATGGTGTGATCATCTAAATGAATGTGAAGTCGTTTCACAGCTCATTTCTCCTGAAAACCTGGAGGTGTTTCTGTGAGAAAGAATCAGATCTTACTAGAAATGATTAAAGATGAGTCACACGAATCTTTCATGATATTCTTTAAGAATAACGCTCTAGAAATATCTAAGTTTACGCTGAAATAGTTCCACCAATATCAGTTGAAAGACACCACATAAATGTGGACTGGAAATGATCCAAATTCGTCTTTACTGAGTATTTGTAGTTGTGCTACTTCGCTGGTTGTCCTAGAGAAACCAAGGCTTGTTACTTTTACGTCCATTCCGAAAACGAAGTTAGGTTGTTCGGAATTCTGTTTTCTAAGAGGGAAGTTGCTTTCCAAGAAGAACAGTGGGAGTAAAAGTATAACTCGAAGAAATTCGAAAAAATACAGGAGGCTGCTCAACCTGTTGAGGGAGAGCAGCGGATGGATTTACAGATTTCTGTAGAATCTACACCTGTAGAGCCTGAAGTTCGCAGATCTGAATGAATCCGTCATTAATCAGAGAGTGATTTCTCGTGATTAGTTGCCATGATCTGATGATCATTGAAAGTGACGAACCTGCGAAATTCACAGAAGCGAAAGTGAGCCCGGACTCCGAAAGATTACACTGTGTGTAAGTTAGCTTCATCGATCCATTCATGGATGGAAGCAAACATATCGGAGTTGGAATCTTCGTTCTGTTGAAGTAGTCAAAGTTTTGACTTGAACAGGAACGAAGTGGAACTGTGCGTTTACTAATAGATAAGTGGGAGCGATGTTGCATTTCTCATAGTGTATGTCGATGACATACTGATTCTCGGAAATAACGTTCCAATGCTGCAGTCGGTAAAGGACTGGCTTGGGAGTTGGTTTTATGATTGATATGGGTAAAGCCACGTAAGTTCTTGGATTTTGGATCTAAAGATAGAGATCCAAAAGAGCTGATAGGACAAAGTCAGGATTCTTATATTGACAAAGTCCTACACGTTTTCAGCATTCCAAGAAGGGTTTTATGCCAATGTCACATGGCATTACGTTAAGCAAGAAACAGTGTCCTACGATAACTGCTGAGCTTGAATGCATGGATGAGATTCCATATGCGTCGGCAATTGGATCTATCATGTATGCCATGACACGTACTTGTTTTGATATTGCTTTAATGTTAAGCAAGACAAGTAAAGACCAGTCAAATCCAGCAAAGAATCACTGGATAGACGTAATGAATATCCTCAAGTATTTGGAAAATACTTAGGATAAGTTCTTGATTTACGGAGAAAGTGAGGTGCTACAAGTCGGTAGAGTCTGAAAGGCAAGTTTCCAACAGACAAAGATGATTTCCGGTCACAGTCCGGTTATATCTTGTGTCTGTCTGGCGGTGCAAGGCACTGTTGCTGACTCCATGACTTAAGCTGAACATTTCGCAGCTTGGGTAGCGGCGAAAGAGGATGTTTGGAAAGAAGAGTTCATCACTGAACTTGATGTGATTCCCAGCATAGATGAGACTAGCTGCACATCAGAGGTCCAAACACCTTGAGGGTAGGTATAACCTATTCTGTGAGATAAATGACAGAGGTGTTAAGTAGATCAGCAAGTTTCAACAAATGAGAACGTTGCTAATCTATTAACGAAGCCACTCCTTAGACCTAAGCACGAGTCGCGGACTGTAGCTGTAGGATAAGAGAAATTAAGATGTAGTCTTAATTTCAGTGGGAGTTTGTAAAGGGCTTTATTTAGTTGTTTTGAAAGGTTCATGTAAACATAATATTTTATGTTTATGAAATCTATGATTTCTGGATTATTTTAACTGTGATATAAATAATCGTTCCAAAATGATTCATGTCATTATATATGGGCCATCGAAGTACATGAGTAGACTTGATCCTGAAACCCCATATTTAACGAAATGACATAAATCATAGTGTCCATAGTCGAAGGTTGTTGAAATTGGAACACCAACAACCATTTGAGACTAGAGTGTGTTGAGACTTATGACCAAGTTTCGAGGGGTCATAGATGCGCGGCATCAAAGTCGACACATAGGTATATGTAGGGGAGCATATGACCGGACATGGCCCGCTGATGAGAACTCTACAAGATATTAATATCTGTGTCATAAGAGGTTCTCATATACGACTATAGAGTATAGTCCTTAGACCTGAGTTCGCATGCATGTGGCTGCACATGGAGTGATGCGCTTTGATCATTGTCTAACGCTGTTTCGTAACTGGGAGCTATAAGGACCTTGGTTGGGTGTATTATAAAGTGTGTAGTTCATAGTGATGGAACAAGATGGGATTTGTCCCTGCCGTTTAACGGAGGTAATATCTCTAGGCCAATCGGAGACTTGATAGCTGGTAAGAGAGTGGCCACTCCCAAACGGACTTGCCCAAGTCGTTTGCATTGTCAGTATCAAATCTGGTCCGATGAACATGGTATGGCTATATAAGGATGACACGCATCTTGCCTTATGCCAGATCGAGATATTGAGACAAAAGGATTAGGGAATGTAGGATTCCAGTACAAGTCGGAGATTGTTGGAAATGTCCTGAAATCTACTGTACTATCTCTAGAAAGTATGATAAGTGTCGAGATCAGACATAAGTCATAAATACTGGGTGATCATGAGGACTTGCTAGAGCCCGCTCATGATCTATAAGTTTAGGACTTATTACCAGTATTGTATGATCCCTAAGGGTCACACACCATAGCTAACGGGAAAGTTAAAATGGAATTAATACGGTAAGATGCAAGGCATTTACTGTATTTGTACAGAGAATTGGGCCAGACAAAATACAGGTTTTTGTCTGATTTGGGTCTTGGGCCCAAAAGCCTAATAGGCCATTAGTTTAATTACTTGGGCCCATATAAGGAAGAGAGAAGGCGCCATTAAGACCAGTTGTCTGCGATTTTATTAGGTCTGGCCGTCCTCTCTCTCTCTGTTGATTCCGACTTGGTCTAGCAGCCTGATCCAGTAGCTTGTAAGCGTGTGGATACCTAGGAGGAGCCGGTTTCTATCAGCTCTTGCAGATCTCTTCATTCCTTTGATCAATCCGCTGCAATCACAAGGTAATGAATCTGATCTGTGTATGATTCAACTGCAAATCACCTAGATCCTAGATGATTATGTGCTAGGTTGTAACCTGTGAATTACACCAATGAACACACATAATCCTACAGATTTTGCACTTTGGCCCAGAAGTTTCCAGTATTTACAAAGAAGCCCCAGCCGAGATTATGCCTATATAATTAGGATTTTGGTGTTTATTTTAGATACGCTTTCATACTTAGAGCTAAGAGATTTTTAGAGCTTTTGGGGCTGATCTATTCTTGTACTTCATCTATTTTGGAGAAGATTTCGAACCCCTTTATCTATTTAATTTCTTATATGCAATCTATTAATTCTATGATTTCTGTTTCATTAATCATGTCTGAGTAGATTCATAGTTAGGTTTAGGGTTTCTCATTAAGGATTTCATGACTTGCTAGACTTGTTTAATTCAGTTAAGGATTCACATGAATAGAATGTTCTTCGATCTAAATTGTGCTTAATGCTAGTTCTAACCTGATCAATTAGAATCTAGATCTTAGGTTGCTAAATACGACACGAGAGTGTGGTTTAGAATCTGAACTATTTAGGTTGAGCAATTAAATTATTCGCAAAGAGATTTGGCTTAGTTTAATTGTGAACATATCGAACTTGAAATTAATGCTGGTTTAATTTGTTAGTAATTGCAAAGAGATTTGGATTACTGCACTTAGAATTAGAGAATTCTCGCAAAGAGATTTGGTTAATTCTATATCCGTGATTTGAGTTCTAGAACTGTGCTTAATTAGATCCTGATTGATTGATTTGTCTGCTTGTCTGATTTCTTGAGAACGCCCTAGACTTAGCGCCTTTAATTAACTGCTTTCACCACCAACAATCTGCTACTTGTTTACTTTCTTGCTTTGCTATTTAGTTTACTACAATTTGCTTTCTTCTTAGTTTAAATTCCTACGGTTCTTTATCTATCGGGACCAGAGTCTCTGTGGATTCGATACCCTATATACTACAATCACTTAACTGTGCACTTGCAGTAGAATAGGATTAAAACTAGACCCTATCAACACATCATTGGACCGGGAAAGGTTCAGTTTTTCTTCCAGACTGCAGAGGAGATGAATCTGGTCATTCGTCGGTCTCCTTGGCCCTTCGCGGACTGGATGGTTACGGTAACTCGATGGTTTCGAGATCTCTCGGAGGAATCAACTAAGATCATTCCATTTTCAAATTTGTGGAATTCCGATCCAGTATCTTACTCATGCCGCGATAGAATTCATTGGTGATAAGCTTGCCCATGTGTTTGACGTGGATTTCGAAAAGAATCAGAGCAAAGTCGACTTCGTCAGAGTACAGTTATTGGGGAACGTTGATCAACCTCTACATTTTTCAAAGGAATTTTCAGTTCACCCCGAACGAAAATACCGTACTAACTTTCCGATATGAATGCTTAATTGGCTTCTGTTCTCGTTGCGGCATGCTAACTCATGACATCAAGGACTGCCCATTACGTTTAGATGATGATGGGGATGGTTTTGATGATGGACCAGACAATGGTGATAGAGATATCCAGGACCAAAATGCTGTTAATGATGCCCATGATCCTGCACTACTAAATGTGCAACAGGTAGACAACGAAAATGTTCATATTCTTATGCCTTCTGAACAACCTTGCGATCACATGCCTAATCTAGGCCCTTCTTCGAGACGCTTACCATCAATTGATGTCAATGCTTTCAATATTCCAAAGCCGCAACATGAGGATACTCAGAATCTCATGACCAACTTTCCTCAAAGGTACCTTCCTCCAGTCACTATCAATACTTTTGCAGAATTGATGGAAGTTGTGGAGGAGAATGAAGTGAATTCCTCAACTGAGCAAATGGAGGAGAACGCTTACCTGCTGGCTCTCCGTAAAGCAAGAGGTAAATTCAGGGAAGATGAATTTGATGAACAGGAGATGATGAAGGATTTTCAAGAGGAAAATTTGAAACGCAAACATATGGATGATGCGGATGGTGCTGGTCCATCCTTTCCGGTTGAACGTCTACACCTTGGTCCGCCAAGAAAGAATACATCACCAATTGCTGACACTGATGAATCCTGATCAGTGAACCAGATCATAGACAGAGGCGCGGAGGGCCCGATACCCTCAAAATCCCAATGAAGATGCTTTTCTGGAATTGTCAGGGCCTGCTGGGGTCGCTGACTAAACCACGTCTGAAGGGACTTTGTCATCACTACCATCCTGAGATGATGAATTATCCTTCAGTTGTTCGTAATGTTTCCCTTTCCTTAGGATTTCCTAATTATGTATGTATCCCTCCATCGGGTCGTGGTGGAGGTTTAGCTTTGCTTTGGAAGAATTCAGTTTCAGTTTCTATCCTTTCAGAAGATGTATGTTTGCTTGATGTTCATATCAACCTTAATGGAATGGCTTTCTATTTTTCTTGTGTTTATGTGCATGCGGTACAAAAACATCGATAGAGATTGTGGAATAAGCTTAAAAGGATTAACGAGACGAGAAATGGTTTGTGGTTACTACAAGGAGACTTCAATGATTTCCTTTCTAATGATGAAAAACGAGGAGGACGAGTACAAGAGGACTGGGCATTCCGCAACTTACGTGACTTATATGCTACTTGTGATTTATCTGATATCCATTCTACTACTCAACGTTTCTCTTGGATTGGAACAATACATACACACTCAATCGAAGAATGTATAGACAGAGTTGCGGCGAATTCAGAATGGATTTCTTGCTTCCCGGCTTCAGAAACGGAGTACTTGCCATATGCGGGTTCTGACCACCGGCATGTACTTACAAATATTGCATTTGAGGTTTCTACTCGCCGTAAATTATTCCGTTTTGATAAACATTTATTGGACATTCCTGACTTCCAAGATTACGTCCAAGCGGGTTGGTTCTCATCAGCTCTACATTCCTCCGCTTCAATCACGAATCGAATAACATCATGTCGCAAGTATTTATCAATGTGTCGACACTACAACAACATGAATGCAGCTAGGAAAATAACAAAGTTACATCAAGATCTTAACAAAGCAATGACGGATCATCAACTTCGACAACAAGTTCCTTTGTTAAGACAGCTACTGGAGCGGGCATATAGAGAAGAAGACGAATATTGGGTACAAAAGAGCAGACAAAAGTGTTTGGTACATGGGGATCGCAACACCAAATACTTTCACTCTTCGACAAAACAGAGATATGCTCGGAATCTCATCACTTCAATCCATGACGAAGCGGGTAATGTTTTCAAAGGCGAACGAGCTATTGGAGTACATGTGGTGCAGTACTACACAAATGTTTATTCAAGTTCAAGAACTTCATTCGATAGGAAGATTTTTGATGGCTTCAGGAGTACGGTCACGCCTGCAATGAATGAATCACTCACGCAACCGTTCTCAGACACAGAGATATACACCGCCATCAAATCAATCGGAGCAGATAAGGCCCCAGGACCAGATGGTCTTACGGCCAGATTTTATCAACAGCGCTGGGACGTCGTTGGTCCTGATATTTGTCTTGAAGTTCGCAGATTCTTTAGCACTTTAGCAATGACACCAGGGGTTAATCATACCAATATCTGCTTGATACCAAAACCATCCACACCCTCAACCTTGACATATTTCCGACCTATTGGCCTATGTAATCTCATGTATAAGATAATCTCGAAACTTCTGGTGGCCAGACTCAAATCTCAACTCAATTTGATTGTTTCAAAATGTTCATTTTGGGTCGTATGGCTATTGATAATGTTTTGATTGCAAATGAAATGATGCATTCTTTAAAATCAAGGAAAAGAGTTGTTAAAACATATATGGCGGTAAAGACGGATATTTCGAAAGCATATGACCGAGTTGAGTGGGATTTCTTGGAAGCAACTCTCCAAGATTTCGGTTTCTCAGATATTTGGACTTCCTGGATATGGTTATGGTTCGTTCTGTGTCGTTCTCCATTTTAGTCAACGGTCACCCCATGGTCATTTTATTCCGGAGCGGGGATTGCGTCAAGGTGATCCCTTTTCTCCATATCTTTTTATTCTTTGTGCGGATGTTTTGAGTCATCTACTATACAAGGCATCCTTACAGAGTGACATCAGAGGCATAAAGATAGGGAATGGAGTCCCTACTTTTACACATTTGTTTTTGCAGATGATTCCCCATTATTCTTGCAAGCGAATGATCGAAATTGTAGAGCCCTACGCCATGTTTTCGATCTTTATGAACGCTGCTCTGGTCAGAAGATCAATGCTTCGAAATCTACTATTACCTTTGGGTCTTTGATTCAAGGTAATCGACATGCGAGACTGATGCACCTCCTCAGAATTTATAATCAAGGTGGGGGTGGGAAGTACTTAGGGTTACCAGAGCAATTTGGGCGCAAGAATACAGAAATGTTTCGATCTATCATTGATCGTGTGAAGCAACGAACGTCTACCTGGCCAGGAAAATTTCTATCGCGAGCCGGAAAAGAAGTGATGCTTAAATCAGTAGCTATTTCTATGCCAATCTACCCCACGTCCTGCTTTAAACTTCCTACAGAGATCACGGATGATATCACGTCTCTTTTACGTAAGTTTTGGTGGGAGAAGAATCCAGATTCTAAAGGTATTCCATGGGTGGCTTGGAATCGATTACAGTTACCAAAATCTCTGGGTGGTCTCGGTCTTAAGGATCTGCCAAATTTTAGTGATTCTCTGTTAGCCAAACAAGCATGACGTTTATTACGTTTCCCGGATTCTTTATTCGCAAGACTTTTTTCAAAGCCAAATACTATAGAGATAGCTCTATTATGGATGCCCGTTCACAATGTAATCAGTCATATGGATGGTCTTCTATACTTGTGGGTCTGAATCTACTCAAGAAGGGTTTATGTCATAACATCGGAAATGGTGAGACGACTAAATTATTTGAAGATAATTGGCTTCGTACAGATCCACCACGACCTCCAAGAGCTATAATCTCTTCCCCAATGAATCTAGTCTCAGATCTGATCTCTCGAACGAACTCAAACAGAATATGGAATGAAGATGCATTATCAACTTATATTCAAGAAGAAGATCGGCCATTTATCAGACAAATTTACTTATCAGATCACAGACAAAGAGATCTTCCTTTTTGGCCGTACTCTGTGGATGGTGAATATTCAGTACGTACCGGATATCACGTGGCTTGGAATTCGGATCCGCATACGGGTAACATACTTCCTCCTCATGGTCGAATCGAACATAAAAACATGATCTGGAAGCTGCCTATCACACCGAAATTGCAACATTTCCTCTCGTCTTTATGCTCCAAAACCATCGCTACTACAAGTCGACTTCAATCAAGAGGTGTGCAAATCTCAGCTGTGTGTACAAGATGCGGGTCAGAGGATGAAACTTTAAATCATCTTTTCTTTCTATGCCCGGATTCAAAGACTTTCTGGTGTACAAGTCATCTCCAACATCTTACCTTTCTTCCAACACCGTCATCTGAGTTTGATGAAAATTTTGAGGGTCTTCTCCACCGCCATAAACATACAAATTTGAATATGGAAGAGTTATTGATGTCATATTGGATCTTATGGCATATATGGTGCTCTCGTAATGACTTGATATTCAGTAACAAACCGATAATCCCAAGCACTCAACACGGATTCTGCTTGGAAGAAGTCAAAGAATGGATACGTTGTTCGACTACGACATCATCCCTGCTGAACATAACATACAACCATCTTGGTCGCCACCACTACCATCACATTTCAAATGCAACTTTGATGCTTCATTTCACTCTGTAACAGGAGAGACGTTCGGGGGTTGGGTGATTCGTGACTTCAAGGGTCTCATCATCGACTGGGGCAGAGCATACTTAGGCACGAGTTCGTCGGCTTTGGAAGCAGAAACTAAAGCTTTGCAAAAATCCATTACGTTTTGCCAGAGGAAGAACTATTCCAGAATCATTTTTGAAGGAGACTGCAAACAACTCGTGGATTCACTATCGACAAGCACTGATATTGGATCGATTCTCAACCTGCTCAGTGATATCAAGCAATCGGTGTCAACATTTGCCGAGTATCATTTCCATTTTGGTCAACGTTCACGAAATGCAGTGGCTCATTTCATAGCTTCAGCACATTCCATAAATATTAACTCATCTGATTTCGATTTCGAACTTTCTCAACTTTTGTATCTTGACAATGCACATTTTCATCGTTAATAATATATGAAAAAAAAAGGAAACAATCTTTTTTTTAATTAAAATATTACGCTAGAAACAATCTTTTGACGAAAGAAAGACGATGAACATGGAATATCTAGCCAGTACCAATCAGAGACACTTTTCAAACGTACAATCAATATACAGAAACGCAAATCACTTTCTCGAACAATATTGACCATGCTTACATACTTTGACGATGTCATCAGCCTGATGTCATGTTTATCCATGAATTTTTGTGTTTCAGCTAATTAATTAACCATTGTGTTTGCTATCTTCTTTACCATTCGGAATTGACTCTGGCTTCTGCTATAAGTCACTAGCCGTTGTGATATCTCTCTCTCTCTCTCTCGTGCTTGTTTAGAATTGTTCTTGGTTGTAGTTCCAGTTTCTGCTTTGAATATGTTTTTAAGATAAAAAAAAATATATATATGTTTTTAAGATACACGTTGTCTCTTCCTTATAAGCTGAGCATGCTGTTTTTTGTCTGGAGGATAAATTAGGAGGCTTTAGCGTTCTGCAGAGAAGATTAGCTTTAAGATTTGAGCCGAAATGACGTCTACAGCTACTACTTGTAGCTAATTAAAATAGTTGTGAAGAGCTAGCTCAAAAGTGCCACATCCAGATATGAACAAACATGTAAATCTTCTTTGTTTGTTCTATAGAGGGAGGAATAAAATGTTTTATTGAGACAACATCCAAAGTTTTTCTTAAATAAAAGAAACCAAAAAATGATTGAAGAAGGGACTCGAATCCTTCTATATATATATGCACACGCTGAAGATGCCATTTTCACGACTCAAAAGAAAATCCATCACTCACTCGTCTTCGTTTCCGACGAGAGTGAAAGTGAAAGGAGCAAACTTGTAGCCATCCCCTTCGTAGAACTTGTTCTGATACTCCACCCAGTGAAGACGCAACGCATGAAGGAACGCGCTCAACGTCTCCATCACCAGAAGCACTCCCACAGTTGCAAAGATGAACACCAGGATCCCAACGATCAAGATGAATATATTGTTGAAACTGACAGTGAGATTATTATTGTCATGTTATTATCAACACGTTAATAATACAGAGAAAGATGTAACTGCCTTTACTTACCCCCAAGCCATAAGAAGAACCTTCTCGTAGAAGACTGACGACAACTCCGAGTGTGCAAGACTTGAACAAGTTAAGCCCAAATTAGTCAATAAGACTTTTGTTAGATGACAGTTAGGATCATACTCCAGCGAAACATGATGAGTCTAGCTTATAATGTGACTAACTACTATGGAGAGTTGTTGTCTTTACCTGAGGGCCCAGAGACGAAGATAAGAAGCAGTGTTGGAAACAGCTCCAAGTACAAACTCAATGGTGTGAATGAGCTGGTGCACAAAGATTTCACTAAATTCAAACTCTTCATGTCCATGAGATCCCTCATTTGTTTCGACTTGAAGACTCTCATCTGTCTCGTCAAGTTGTGCGTATGACTCACCTTGATGTCTCTTGAGAAAGCAAAAATCAAGTCTCAGTTACGGTCAAGCACAGATTCAATAGTTTGAAGCTTTTTAAACAAACTGACGAGGAAAGGGACTCACATCTTCATGTTGTTTCTTCAAGATGAATGGCTTTGGCAACAACATCCACGGAACAGAAACCAGTGCCAGAAAGAGGAAAGTGAGCTGGAACGGAAAAGGAATGAGATGAGAACATATAAATACAAACAAGGAGCACTGTTAGGTATAGATGCAAACCTGCACTGTTTTCTGGTTAGGGAAAAGCTGGTTCTCTCCTAAATCATCCATAGGGCTCAGGAACATGTAGATCATTACGTGATATAAATCCGCTTGAGAACCAGTGCACCACTTTATGATGATGAGGACCGAGAGATAGCCAAACAAGCAGTTTAAGAATATCATCTGCGGAACGAACTGGAACCTGGAACCATGTGAGATCATACACTTAACTATGATTAATACCGACTTTATTTGTTGGGATAGGATGACAAACTAGAAGGTAAAACGAATTAACTCACCATACGTTTACAGCACTTTTGAAGAATTTTGCATTAAAGAAGCTCATTACGATTCCAAGGTTCATTTGTGCAACTCCAAGAAGGATTGACATTTTCATCTTAAGCGAGTTCAGGAACGGTAGCTCACTGCGGGTACCATGCCACACAGGATCCACACCAAATGGATAAGTGTCTCGGGTTTTGATCAGACCAATTGTAGTAGCCTCACTGAACAAGAGAGCAGAAGACAGAACTCAGAATCGTAAACATTTCTTTTTGAAGGGTTTTGAGAACTAATAGACATACCTGCAAGAGGCATCACGGCACTCATATGCTGAAGGAGCAAACAATGGGTATGGTATAGAGAAGAACTCGTTGTAAATTAAACCAGTGTATATTGAGAAGAGTGACATCATCATTATAACGTAACGGCCACCAAAAGCCATCTCCATAATATCCCCAAGTTTCTGTTGTCAGGAAGCAAAGATTGATTGGTTAACATCTGGGATTGCAAGAACGGAAAATATTGACGACTAACCAAAGTAACAACTACGAGGAAATGGGATATTATATATCTATTACTCCCTTTGGAATGTTCAAGTGGATAATTTGGCATATGTAAACAACTCTTAAAACAACAACATACAACAAAACAATCTGCGAGTTTTTGCAATATGATACTGAGCTCAGTAGGAGCATAGATGCTGACAATTAGGGATATTACCTGGCTGGAAAGTTTCTTTTCTCTCAATATTAAATACATAGTTGCAAGCAGCAGACAGATTCCATGACCCCAATCACCAAACATAACAGCAAACAGGAAGGGGAAGGTAACAATGGTGAATACACTTGGATTGGCTTCCTGATATTTGGCTACACTGCAATGTAGTGATCAAAGAAGATCAGTGAAAATCAACAGCGCAAATGGACAGTGCATGTAGACAAAATAAAGTAAGCAAGTAAGGTTGATTTTAGCATCTGAATTGATTGAAGAAAACACATCTTATAGAAAAAGAAATCAGGGGTATTCCAGACTGAGCAAGGAGACAACGCCAATGCAAAATTTTATATTTGAACTAGAATGTAAGAGGCAGAAGCTTAAAGATACTTAATAAAATTCCGATTTCCTCTTTCCCAAAGAGCAGAGGTACTTACCCGTATGCATCAACAATTTCCTGAAACGCAGTAGTAAATTTGTTTGTGCGGAAAAATGTCGGAGGCATCTCTTTGGTCCTCAGGACCTGGAAAATTGATCCAACTTGAGAATTGGAGTCAACAGCTGCTCGCTGCAACGCATCTTGAATCTGCACATGCAGAACTTTAAAATCACTGTCGCACCAGTATATATGCAAAAAAAAAAAAAAAATCAATTATATGTCAAGTAGAGTTACTCACTTCTGTCGCTGCAAAGACAGGACTCCAACCCTCACCCACAAGGCACTTCTTAGTCACATCAAGACTAAGCATGTTCAAAGCGTGATAGATGGCTTTTTCTTTGCGAACCTGCATGGGTAAAGGTTAATGATGATTATTGATCTCACGATTCTCAGCTAAAAATATCTGAAATTGGACATCAGTGAGCACTCTACTAGTGAAAAGAATGCTCCAAATAATACAAGACCTTGAGGTTCCATTGCTCAAATTTATCTCCAATGGTCTCCAAAAGTGTTTTGCGGTGATCCAACCCAGCACTTATGGTAGTCTTAAGCTCTGCTAACCGACCCGAAACCTGAAACATTATGAGAAGACTAGTTCAAAGTTAATAGTTTCTGAGAATATACAATCATCATTGCAGACAGCAGATATATCACTGGCCTACTACTCACTTCCCCATGGATGCTAGCCGTGTGTGCACAAACACAGCCCCCCACAATCACTTCAAACTACCAAGGAAGACAGAAAGGTACGAGGAATATCCCTAACATGATTTCCTCCTTAACAAGTAAACTCTATGGGACCTATTAACCTACCCTTGAGGTGTAGTAACTGTTCAACGTCGAAACACTTACCTTTGCATCACAGGTTAGTTACAGTTCTAATGACTAGAAGCTAAAGTTAGTAAATGCAACCCCCCCCCCCCCCCTTTCTAATCATCATTATGCAGAGAGGATATCCATAAATCAGTTGTTAGACTTGATTATTATTCAAAACAACCGACTACTACAGATCCCTTATCCAAATATTTATCATATGTAGTTCATTCACAGAAATAAAGCTAATAGTTGTACATATTTAAGAATACATGACCATGAGATAGAGAATACACCGGGATCACTCAACATCGAGTGATAACACATACCTCAGTCATCATTTGAGCTTGTCTGCCAAGTTCTTCACTGAAAGGATAGCGATTGGCCCCAAAAGCTTCACATATCTTAAGAATTTTGCTTTTTGCTCTTTCCCCAGAATAGAATACTACAAATACATTTTTCTCAGCCTGTAACATTTTTTTAGATCAAAAGTCAATCTCTAGTAGAAGCAAACAGAAGAAGTATATTTTTTTCTACAAAAGCCAGCATTCCATGTAGAACAAATCCTGGCTATGTAGATCGACAAAACATAAATAAAATCATAGAGGACACTGCAATGTCAAATATAAGCATGTGCATATTGGAACGTCGAAACTACATATAGGATTCAAACTCTAACTTGCATGAGCCTACGAGGGAAAATAATTATAAACAGTAAGAAAGCAGCCAAACTCCTGCAATAGGAAAAGGACGTTCTTTCAATGTCTAGGAGAAGCAATGAGCAGAAAAGAAGGAGCTAACCTTCTCCCCAGAGTTGGGATCAACAACGGACTCCTCAATGACAGACTGTCGAATAAAGATGTTGCCCCTAGTTGCACGAAATAGGATCCTCTCGAACACCATAGACTTTTCGCGAGGCACTAGCCCAGTGAGGAATCCAAGCTTCACTTGCTTTGTTGGATCAACAGACTTCTCCTGTTAAAAAGGAAAAATTGTAAGGCTATTTGCAGAAAACACAACTTGAAGAAGTAAAACAGATTTCGTACTTCCTGCAACAAAGGAGACTCCAGGGTGTCTTCACCCACTTGTTGTGATTCTATCTCACTCTGTTGAGCGGTAGCACTTCTATGGGCTGAAGCAAAAAATTCACCAGCCTAAATAACATTCACATGAATATAGCATGAGATGCCTTAACCATAAGGTCCATAACATTTTAAATATGCATTTCCCATTATGGAAATCCCTTTACAGTAACTAAAATCATGTTGACAAAAGATCATCTAAAGTGCGGTAGCCATGGTATCTACTTTTCTTCTCAGGTAAATATATCTAAAGAAACACAAAGCTGTGAAATTAGTTAAAACCAAATCAGGACTCTCTGTGTAATAAGGCAACGTAGCATCTACAAACACCCCACGTGATTTAGTAAAATGAGAATGTATTACCTTCTCAAGAACGAGCTTGTACTCCACAAGTTCATTGAAAGACCGCTGCAGCTTGTCATTATTAGCATTGATTTCGACAAGCTCAGCTTCTAGCTCTCCAAGCTTTACCTGAAAAGGAGAAAGAAGGAAAAAGTATAAGCATGAAGCAAATAGAAAGCAATGACTGTCCCAAGAAAAAAAAAAAAAAAAGGCATCTGGGTTCACCTCAATATCATCCAAATCAATATCAATTTCTTTGTCTGGGATAACTTTGGGAGAAACTCCTGCCTTTGACATTTGGTCTTTGAAGAAACGTATCTTTCGCGCCATCTCTCCACATCTTTTGATCTTCATACATATCAACAATGAGAGAAAAGAAATCCACCAATGTAAGATATACTTTCTTCCAACATACATTACACTTAAAAGAGATATAATAAACATGAACTTACCTGAGCAGCATAAGTCCGTTGAAATGGGCTCTTCTCAGAATTAAGCTGTGATCAATATCAAAATAGTTATATAAGAAGAGGATTCCCACAAGATCGTTTCAATGACCAGAAAACCCCAGTCTGATCGCAATCGAAGAACAAAGAAATCTTTAAACAGAAACCGATTACAATGGACAATCATATAGCTAGTAAAGAGACGATCAAAGAGATATCGAGTATACGTACGTCTTTGAACTGGACGAGGCCGAGATCGCCAAGATAAGAGACGGTAAGATGAGCAGATTCCATTGGAACAATGACCTGAACGAGCTGCATCGGCTCCGAGCGCATCAGATCCATGGGCGGACAGCAACCACCGCGAATCGCCGCCATGCCGAGAAAATTCCGAATCTGGCGGAAGAGATGGGATGATGATTCGCAATTCCTGACAGTGTGGTGTGGATCGATGAGCTTAATGATGCTTTAGGACAATTTCAATTGTTGTCATCTCGCGTAGTTACTGCCACGTATTATATTTATGTTTTCTATATAGATGAGATTTGAATTGACCATGTGATTCATCACTGATATGATTACGAGTTATGGAAATTACATCTCTGTCCTCACATCGATATTAATTTAAGTGCGTCTCATCGTGACGGCCCATATTCAAATCGGGCTTTATCAAACTCGAACAGCCCAGCTATTCTTTTAGTACTCCACCCATGATTAGACATACCACCAATTTTAAACACAAACCATTAGAGAGATGGATCGATTATTTTTTTTTTTTGGGTATCAATGTTAAATTTATACCATTTTCTTACGGTCATACACTGTTGTTTTTAAACAACTTATTACATCAAACAAAACAAGAAGGAAATAAGAAAAACATAGGTTACAAGAGAGGGGGAGAAGAAGAGAAATAAATCGCCAGCAAGGAGGGAGATCTTGGAGATGACCCCAGGAGTGAAAGCAATCGATCACGCAAAGTCCGATCAATGGAAAGCCTAGAAGACCTCAAGTCCAATGTCTCATTTGCAAAGATCCTCCGATTTCGCTCCCTCTAGACATAATAAACCACCACCTGAAAAATCAATTTGGCGACAGTCCTAATACGCGGACTCGCCAGTGAACCAGGCTCCTTGATCTATTCTGCCGCTTGTGAGAAAGTTGTAGTGGAACCTATACCCAGACCGTTAGAGAAGAAGCTCCACAGGCCAGAAGAGAATGTACATTCGAAAAACAAATGTTCATGAGATTCATCCGCGGCCGTGCATAGAACACAAATCGACGGCACCTCCATTCCCCATCGACGTAACCGGTCCCTTGTTGGAAGTCTTTTTAGGAAAACCAACCAAGTAATGAGCGAGTATCTCGGAATTGCTTCCTTAAACCACACAACAGTGTGCCACGAAACCGTTGGTGTGTGCTCTCGTAATTGATCCCAAGTATCTCTGGAAATAAATTGACTCCCATACACACCAGCCATATTACGCCAAACGTAACAGTCATCCCCTGCAGTGTCAATAGGTGGAGTAATGGTTGTTACACAGACTTGAAGAGTCTGGATTTGATCCGACCTTGCAGACGGCATTCTCCACTGCCCATCTCGCACAGCCGTATAAACACGAGCATCTTTGGCGAGTCTCAGTTGCCTTGGCCTGTTATCACCCACAACTCTGATTAGAAGTCCTAGAACCGTCCAACTATCAAACCAAAACGAAGCTTGCTTTCCATCTCCAATCTCGCAACTCATGAAGTTTGGTAGGTGATGTTTTAACTGCAGCATACTTCTAATGGGTTTAGAGAAGCGGTTTGCATATTCAGCTAACCAATAACTTTTCCTCCCGAAGATGTGCTTGTTTACCCAACGGATCCATAAAGACCGAGTGTTGGTGAATAGGTTCCATAGATGTTTTAGTCTGAACACCAGCTCGAACTCCTCAAGCAAACGGATACCCAAGCCACCCTCCTCCTTTGGCTTACAAATGTGTTTCCACGCAACTCTTGCTCCCATTGCTGAACCGGCCTTATTTTTCCATAAGAAAGTTGAGCAGAGAGAATCGATTTTGGTGTAAAAGTATTTAGGCAAAGCAAACACCGAGCTCCAAAAATTCACCATACCATACACAACAGACGAGATCAGTTTGATCTTACCGGCGAAAGAGAGGAACTTTCTGTCCAAGAATGAATCTTACCCCTGACCTTTTCAATAAACGGTTGAAGGGTGGCTATAGAGATCCTTTTCGGGTTTAGAGGCAAACCCAAGTACCGAGTGGGGAAAGTACCTAGCTTGAACCCTGATAATGCACTTAGCACAGCCATCTGAAGTTCATCATAACCACCATAAAAGATTTCTGATTTCGCCAGATTCATGTCAAGACCACTTATCAATCTGAACTTTTCCATTACCGCTTTTAAACCTGTTAGGGAATGTCTCGATCCATCAGAAAAGAGCAGGAGATCATCAGCGAAAAGGAGATGCGTAATCAGTGGGTCCACACAATCCGGATGTAATCTAAATTCTCCATTTTCTACCGCTCTTTCAAGAAGCTTCGACAGTGCTTCCATGACCATTATGAAGAGGTATGGAGACATAGAATCCCCTTGTCTTAGTCCTTTCTTTCCGGGGAAGAAACCCGCAAGCTCACCATTGATAGAAAGAGAGTATCTTGGGGTAGTCATACATTCCCGAATCCAGGTGATGAACAAATCCGGGAATCCTTGAGCTTGCAGCAACTTTAGGATGAAGTCCCAACATACCGTATCAAATGCCTTCCTTAAATCTACCTTGAGCATACAAATTTTTTGGCAATGGCTTTTCTCATAGTTCTTGATAAGCTCGGAAGCAAGCAGAACGTTTTCTCCAAGGCTTCTTCCTTTAAGAAACGCAGCTTGGTTAGGGCTAATGCAGTCTTGCAGCACCGACTTCAAACGATTTGCGATGATCTTGGAGATAATCTTATAGACTGTGTTGCAGCAACTGATCAGACGATAGTCTCCCAGCCTACATGCTTCTGAATTTTTCGGAATAAGGACCACCGCCGTATTGTTTATGTCCTTGAGCAAACGTCCGTTCCTGAAAAATTCTTTTACAGCTTCAATCACGTCTCCACCAAATGTTTCCCAAGAGGAACGTAGAAATTCGACCGAGTATCCGTCCGGTCCAGAGCTCTTGGTTAAAGGAAGAGCAAACAATGTTTCTTTAATCTCCTCTGCCAATACTTCCTTTTGCAGCGCTGAGATTTTCTCCTCTGAGCATCTAAATGGTAAAAGGTTCTGAAGCTCCAGCAGATCAATAGGAGATTCTACCATTTATGTACTTCCAAAAATCCCCTTAAAGTAGTTAACAGCATGCTCCTTTATTTCCTCAGAAGTTGAGTAATAGCCATCGTTTAGGTCCCGTAGGAAGTGAATGTGGTTTCTCGCATTCCTTTGGGCCACTGTTTTGTGATAAAAGGCAGTATTGCGATCGCCTAGGTGCAACCAACGCACACGAGATCTTTGACGGTAAAACCTCTCTTCTGCATGTGCAAGGTTCTGCCATTTATGTCGTTCTTCATGCTCCTCGTGAGCAGTGTTCGGGTCCGGGTTAGAGAGAAGCAAGCGCTGAAGATTTTCCACTTTAAGCGCTTGATCCTTAACTCTCGCCGATATGCAACTGAAATGCTGCTTGTTTAACCTTTGCAACACTGGCTTCATGAGTTTTAGTGACCTGACCAATTTGAATTGAGAAGAGCCGGAGATGACAGATGGAGTCCAAGCTTCTTTGACAGTTTCCTGATATTGCGGGTGATCAATAAAGTGGTGGTAGAACTTGAAAGGCTTACAAGGTTTCCGTACAAGCGAAGGAACTTTGAAGAGGCAAGGAGCATGATCAGACTGAAGTGGTTCTAGAAATTCCGCAAAAGAATCTGAATAAAACGAAGCCCATGAATGGTTTATCAGTGCATGGTCAAGCCTCTTTGATATATGATTATTTGCTTGGTTGTTCCACCATGAGAAGGGAGAACCCTTAGCTTGCGATTCAAAAAGCTCTGCATCCTGCAAAGCCAAGTTGAAGTCACCAATGCCAGAAGTGTCAATTTCCTCGGTGAGGTAATTTGAATGCTGAGACGCTCTCAGAATCTGGTTAAAATCGCCGACGACTGCCCAAGGGTGGCTTGCGACAGGTGCGGTTGCGTTCAGATTGCTTAACTCGTCCCATAAGGCAATCATTTCCTCTACTAGATTGAATCCGTAGACGAATGTGACAGTGAAGTTCACATTTTCCGCAGCAATGTAAATGTCGCACGTAACTGATTGAGTTGTCGCTTTGTACACAAAACGGACACTCTAGGGTCCCACACCACTACTATACGAGCCGTGTGATGATGTCCAAAATTTCCAAAAAAAATTCCATCCTGCCGGGATTGCCGATGATATTCTTCCGGCATTTATTTCCTGAATATGCGTTTCCGTAAACGCTCCAAAAAGTGGCATATGGATATTAGTCCAATCTTTGGTCATACTGTGGCGTCGATCACTGTTCAGTCCTCTAATATTCCACGCAAAAAACATTATATAAGATGATTAGTGTTTTGTGACCTTGCGGCCACTCTTCCGGTTACGCACCAAGAAGAAAGGTAACTTCAATCCCTCTTCGTCAAGATTCAAATTACTGACCGGTGCTTCACTATTCCCGCCTAGCTCAGATTCCTTCATAGCTTCACTACAAAAGGATACATTTGTTTGTGAAGTCTGGCCCGAAGGTAAAGCAACTGAACCAGCAGTAACCCCATCCTCTTCTAAGGCTTTACCCTTTGCAGCAATGGATATGGGATCGGGAATTTTCTCAATATCAGGCGAGTTTTGAGCATTCGCAGTGTTTAATCAGAGGACTTTTCCTGGGTATCATTCTCAGAGGCAAATGTTATCTCTGAGGCATTAGCCATCTCTGTGGCAGGAGCTAAATCTGAGGCAGGAGCTGTCTCCCTGACACTGGGTGTAGCATGAACTGATCTCGCTTGAGTCCTTGAACCAGACTCACGTGATGACTTTCTTCCTTCTCTGTCCTTCTTAGGACCCCATGTTTTCCTAGTTGGGGATTTTGATAGAGTTCTGGTATTCCTTGTATCACTGGCTTTTGTATCCGAGCAATGTCGATAATCATGTCCGATCTTTCCACATACACTGCACTTGACAGGGAGCCAAGGGTATGATACATTGATTTCAACTTCTTTCCCAGAAGAGAAGCCCGTGATTATCTTTGATGGCAGCCTTTTAGTTAATTAACTCTAACAAAGACCTTTGCCACCTCAAAGTTTTCCTTCCTCTCTGTTTCGGGAGCCAATGAAATCGGTTTTCCCACCGCCGTGGCCACACGACAGAGACTTTCTTTGTTGAAAAGCAGATAAGGAACTCCACGCAACTCAATCGGAACAACTGCTGAAGATAGTGGTGGCTCTTCAGGGTTGAAATCCGGGGTCCAAGGAGATACAACATCACAAAGTTATGAACAAGCATTTCGACTGAGGAGATGAGCTCTTGTCCTCGGATTGGAGACACGCAAGAGGAACGTGCCTGCTCCAATGTTATGAACAAAAATATGAGGTCCGTTACGGGCCCATATTGCATTTACCACACCAATAATCCTCCCCATCTGCGGGCATTCTCCATGAAAACGGGCAAAGATGAAGTCATGAAATTCTTCCTTCGCAGATTCAATATTTTCATCTGGGATTAGGACGAAAGGGGCACCGGAGACATGCTCTGTTGGTGTCCCAATTTCTTCAAGCTGGGAAGAACCAGCTAGAATGCTCGACCATTTCCTGTGGCTCGACGGAGGAGCAACGGGGGACGGCGGAGATGAACCAGCGACAGCTGGAGATGTACCAGCGACGGCTGTAGCTGGAGCAGGTTCACTAGCTTCGATATCGTGTGAGACGTCGATGCTAGAAAGAGATGTCAGATTCTTCACAGCCTCCGATGGTGGGAGCTGAGATGAGCTCAGATCTTCTTTCGGCACAGAAACCGAGGTGATAAGATCTACTGTAACCGGCTCGTGGGGAAGCTCCACTTTATGCTGATTACTGCTGTTGAGGTTTGCCGACACCGGAGGACCACCAGAAGTCACTGCGCTGTTAAGCGAAGACCGATGTACGGTCGAGACGGTGGTGGCAAGTCGGCCAAACTTCGAGGTTGAGTAAACATGGTGCGGTTAGAGGAGCCTTTCTTTTTCTTCTTCCCTCCCATCCAGTGGGATTTCTCACCTTCCGTCGTGAGGACGGATGGAGGTGGAGGGAACACGGTGAGCTAGAAAAGTAAGAGAGAAGGCATAGTAGTTTTAAAGAGAGCAAAAAATAATTTAAATAGACATGTTAATACCTATTTAAATTATCTTTTGCTCTCTCTAAAACTGCTTTGCCTTCTCTCTTAGTAAGGGAGAACTGTTTAGGTTTTAACGATTGACAAAACGATTCAACTATCCTTATGGCTTCCGTTTCTCGTGGGCGGTTGCTTTACTGGCGTTTTCTGCTGTGTAAATATCTAAGACTAAGAGTTAGGACATTTTTGCACCAAAAAAAAAAAGAGTTAGGACATTTACAATGGTCGATGATCTTGCATCAATCGTCTAGATCTCTTTAGCTGCTCAGGTGGAAAATACAAGAAAGATGGACATGTATGCTAGCCTCGGGGAGATCCACTAACCGATGAGCTTTATGAATTTATGAAAAAGGAGGGTGCATGGTATTTTCTTTAGACAAGAAGATCTCCCTATAATTAGCTAGACGAAAAAACTTGAAATTAAAAGATGGCAAACATCAGTGCAACCTCGAGATATTTGAGTGTATGGAGAGAAACCATATCTCGTTTTCTCCCTCGGAGCATGAATTTTTTCATGGATCTTATTGCCAAGACCAAAGGCGTAGAAGCAGATCAAGACTACTTTCAAACCAAAACTTGAACAACAAGGAACCTCATACCAAGAAATGGCCGGCTTTCCAAAAGCTCGATCGCCGGTAGGAATTTGTGTATAAATAGAAACAGAGACATTGATACCTCACAGATTCTTGCCTAAAGGATGGCGAATAGAGTAACATATCGTTGATGAGATTAAGAGTGGAATATATATCTCAGCAAAACACGTTTGCAAGTAATGCATGGTGTCCTCGATTAATAAAGTAGTGCGGCTTTCAGATTTACTCTTTGCTTTCATATATAATCTATATCCGAAACAAACTCATATTGTTATATGAGTATATTGTAAACTGTTGTCTTTTCTACTTGGCTCTCTAAGGTCTAAGCTTTTAAATTATGTTGTTGCATCTCTTAGGGGATTTTGTCTTGATCGCTGTTACGGTAACAACTGTACCTACCATAATAAAACTGTCAAGATCTCGACTGTTTTCTTTTACATATAGTGTTTGGGGGAATTAGCTGAGACTTTGCCGTTTGATTCATAAATGCATTTTACACTCCCCCTCCCCCCCCCCCCCCCCACCACCAAAATATATATATATATATATTTCTGTAACTACAAAGTTTGAATATTAATTACGATATAAAATGGATCAAACCACAAATATTTACTATTATAAAATGTTTATGGTTTCGATTAAAAAGGTTTCTCTGCTAAAATTTTTTTAAAGTTCTTTCAGAAAATAAGAAAGGTATTTTTAAATGAAAGGAACCCCCAAAGTGGGAATAATTGGTTGTTTGTCATGGTTTATTAGGAAAAGCTTAAATTGACATTCGAGAAATGTAATCACTACTCTCTTATTCCAAAATGGTTGTAAACCAATAATGATGATGTGTAAATTTTGAGTTAGGCCAAAATATAAAGAATTATATATGAGAAGGATATATTGATTAAAATAAAAATCTATATTTAATTACTTATTTCCACTTTGTCTATTTTCAGTAAAATGTTCTTTTCTAAATGGAAATCTATACCTTTTTCCATCTAATTATTATGCTATTACAAATTATGCAAACAACTGCAAATGGTTCTACTTTCTTCAAGACAGAAATTTTCTATAAGTTTGTCTTCATAAATTTGAAAAAAAAAATGGCTGAGATTGATTTCAATATATGATGGTGTAAAAGCATTAATCCAATTTTTGAGTTAATCAATAATTACAAAGATGCTTCCACTAAAAATGTAAGTATATATTTAATTATTATTATGTAAAAATGTGTTTTTATATGTATCAAATTTTTATCGATAATTTTAACATGTCATGATTATATTAATTACCAAATTTAAAACATCAAGCTTGTTTTATATAATGAAATACATAACTAAATAATACTTAATATGATTGTTCAATTTTTTCCTTTTCTTTAATAACATGCATTCTTAGTTGCCTACTTACATGTTAATGTCCATTGTCTTTTTCGGTCCATATCATCATCGTAATCAATAAGGGTATCAATAATCACTCTTATTATATAACTACACTTGTTAGGCATAGGCACATCGTAGGGTGTGATTCCCATTAACTTCTTATAATTAATTTAATTTAAAACCTTAAATGTGTTAGTACAATAATATATATCAAACTTTTAGGGGAGGGAATAATTCCAAAAAGCTAATGCTAAAAGGAAATCACACCATAAAATGTACAATATCGACACCTGTTTAGGGAAACTTAATTAAGATAAAAGGGGCATGATAAGGAATGATTCACTAATGTTATAGTATAACACAGATATACATATCTTTAACAAAAAAACACAGTCTATATGATCAAAATATAAAAACCCTAAGCAATAACAACTAACTGTCAAATTAGGCCAAACATGTAATTGAGTAAATGAGGTAGGTTAGTAGGTAACGAGACAAAAGTTAATCCCCTCAACGGCCACCTGTTAACTTACTTATTGTCTATATATGATACTTTTATCGACAAAAACCTTATAGTTCAGACTTTGGAAGATGCACTAAACTTAGAGTTTATTACACCACATGTACTCAACATAAACTAATACTAATTAGTTGGTGTTTATATTTTCAACTTTGGTATATTGGCGTTATATTGGTGCTAGATCTTTTTTTTCTTTTCTTTTTAATATATAGTTAAGATTTACATGTTTTGTGAGAGATACAAATCCGTGTGGTAGATAATCAGTTATCATATTTTATGTTTGTATCCTAATTAAAAATGTATACCATCCTGTTATAATGAATGGAAATCTTATAGTAAAAGAAAAAATAGGATATACAAATGTCACGCTCAATAATAGGCTCAGTTATCTTTTATATTTGTAGACTTATCATTGTTTGTAGATATATGTAACACTGAAAACACATTATGAGTGAATAACTGAAGTGAAAATGAAAAATAAGATAATTAAAATATGTTTGAAACTTAAATAAAGTAATATATCGGAGCAGGAAATTTTTATGATATATATAGTTATTAACCATGCTGAACCCTAACTTGGAGAAACAACACTATGTAATCATTTCATAGGATAAAAAAAAGACTACAAGAACATATATAATAATTTCTAACCATCTAAAATTTTATTAATTTACAATGAAAAAGCCTTTTAATTACCGGACATGAAATCGGTAAGAGGACTAGTAATCATCAAGGGACATGAAGAACTTGAAGGAGGAACTAACTCTTGATCATGATGCTTATTATAATGAGCAGGTTGATGATCAACCACCAAATTTTCGAGGCCTTGATCGTGAAGAATCCCTCTGAAAACGTGACCTCCGATGTTCACCGTCGTCTGATAAGCGTATTGTTCTTTTCTGTCGTGGATTGAACTCACTTTTACGCATCGAAAATCTGCTAGAGAACTCAACTCCGCTGGAAAATTCCCCGTACTAGTGTGGATTCTTACACCTAATTAATGACCAGAAAGATTAATATGCTTTCATGATAATAAGTTGTATGATCGATTAGTATTTTTAATTAGTAATTTTACTTACATCAATTATTTGCGTACGTATATATATTTTAAACAGGCCATCAAAAGAATTATTAACAAACAAATATTACATTTCTCGATCTTCTCAAAGATCATCATAATACACTATTGAGGTAGTTGTATTTACTGATACACTTATTACAAATCAATCTACCTTAGTCTTATAAAGATCACAACTATATAGAGATAAAAACATCAAGAATAAACCCCAAAAAAATATATGAGAAAAAACCAAGAATCATAATTAAGCAAACGAGTTGTTATCATTTCAAATCTGGTTTTAAAACCGATATGTAGATATAGAACCGATATGTAGTACTAGTAAATAATTTCCACTTACTAATCTGGTTTTATATTCATAAGATCCGATTATCCAAAATTTCAGTCTTTAATTATGTGTACATCTTGCACGATTAGCTTCAACGACAGGATAAAAAGAAAAAGAAAATCAGCTAGAAACCCAGCTCTTATATGGTGAGAGATCTCATCATCAAATTTATATAAACACACATGGACATATACATGAGCGATAAGAAAAGAAACAAGGTAATAAAGAACCTGATGATGAAGGGAAAGAAGAAGATGGGCGTTGTTCTGTGAGACTTTTAGGGTTTATAGTAGAGAGCGGCTTCTGCTGCGGTTGCGTTTGCAATTGTTGTTTTTGGGATCTTCTATAGGCAGGAACCCAAGTGCTCTTGATGTGAGTTTGACAATGAAAGGCTTTGGTTTTGCAGCAAGTTCTGCATCTCATATACACACACTCTTTCTTGGCTTGATTCCCACAGTCTTCACACCTTCTCCCCATTATCATCATCATCATCATATGTTACATCTGCCTTCTCATCATACTCATATATATATGTGTGTGTGTATGTACAATTAATTATTAGAAGAGGCCTACCATTTTTGTTCTCTTTGTTTGCTTTCTCTTTATGTACAAGATATAAGTTCTTTTATATATATATATATATATATAATATATTTTATTGAAATAATTGAAAAGTTATGGCCATTTGGATTTACTAGGGGTTGTCCATGATGTGTGCACGGAATAAATTAATTTGTGAGTTCATTTGTGAATTAAAAGTTGTGTTATTGCATGGTATAAAATAACTTGAGGAACACATAGCACTATGTGAAATTTTCAAATAATTAAAAGATTGAATCTGTAAATGGAATTTAACATCTTATATACAGAATTTCTTATTAAATTCCATATAATAAGATTATATTCTATTTTAAGTACAATTTTAGAATTGTAAATAATTTGGCCAATCAAATTAACGAACAGAGGGTATGTTAATAGAACTAATTAATGTCAAGAAAAATGTGGTTTTAACCAAAATAACAAATGGTATCATAAATGCTAAAGTTTGTCTTTTCTTATTCAAAAATACTCATATAGTTGCGACTGACATGTTAGCAAATTTTTAGCTTATAATATTTATTTCTAAATATATTGAAAAAACTAATTTGGTAAATAGATATTTAGCGGTTAAATAAAAATAAAAATGAACAAAAATAAGCAATCCAAACCTTTTAATCGAAAAAAGAAAAAGAAATCAAACCCTGTGTTATGATTACTTTTTGTCGCCTTATGAATTTTTCCATTACAAATTCGTGTGGGGGATTCTTTTTTTTCTTTTAGGCAAGCTTCTGGTTGTTTTTTGTCTACCATGGTTATATAATATTCATGTATCTAATCTATCTATCTGTCTCAAATAAAAACATTGGAAGAGTGGGGCTCTTATGGTATGTTTTGTTTTATCTTTGTGAATTGTAAATGATCGATGCTTTGTACTATTGTCGGCCGTAATTTTATTCATATTCTTTGTGAATTGCAAAGTTGTATGCTTAAGAATCATTATTTCAAATTTGGGTAATCGATTACAAAAATATTTATGCGCGGAATCGTGTTCTCATTCCACGCATAGTGATCAGAATCTGTATCATCAGCCGGGGAACAAATGCATGAATGATTATTTTTAGTGTCTTATTAATCACCTGGGACGTTCCCAACCGATCCACACGTAATAGTAAACCGAAAATTTTAAACCCCATTGCTTAACAGTACAGGATAAACTAGTTAGATTTAAGAAAGATTTAAGTTTAAAGATTTATAAATGGAAAAATTGTTTGTTTAGGAAAAAAAGAGAATAGTCACAAAAATAATTTTTTGTTGATATTTGGTGGCCACACAAGTTATATATGATGATAGGTAGAATAACTCAAAACCTAATTAGCTAGAGGATAAATTAGACAGCTTTTCCTTTTGGTCTGAACTCCAGACTTCACTTTGCACTCCAGACTTCACTTTGTTCTCCAGACTTCACTGTCTGTTGTTCTCTTCTATTTCACCAGACTTCAGATTGTTTCACCAGACTTCAGACTGTTTCACCAGACTTCACTTTATTGAAACATACATGATCAATACTCTCACTCAAGTTCAGCCTTTGGAATCACCCTAAAGTCTGAACTTGGAATGATCATAGCAACACCTCATTAAAAACCTTGATGTAGAAAACCACTTGGGGCAAAACCACATCAAGGGAAAAAGAGTATGCTGCACATGATCAGGAAAGTTCTAATCATGGGTAGGAAGGTCTACAAGTCCTAGTTTGCTGAAGATATGATCGCAAACCTTGAGACTTGCAGCCCTTGTGAAGATGTCCGCTAGCTGATCTTCACTCTTTGTATAGCAAGGTAGAACCGTCCCATCTTCAATCTTCTCCCTTACCTTGTGACAATCTATCTCAATGTGTTTAGTCCTTTCATGAACATATAGTTGGTAGCAATGTGTATTGCAGCCTAATTGTCACAATGAAAAGTAATGGGACTTGATTGCTCAATGCCAAAGTCCTTGAGTAGAGCCTTCAACTAAGTTAACTATGTTGTAAGCTTTCTCATAGCCCTATACTCAGATTCAGCACTTGAACATGAGACCACTTTCTGCTTTTTTGTCTTCCAAGTCACTAAGTTACCTCCAATGAAGGTGCAATAACATGTTGTGGATCTTCTGTCACTCTTATCACCAGCCCAATCTGCATCACAGTAGCTGACAATCTTAGTGCTATCATTCTTACCCATCCAAATTCCTTGTTCTGTTGAGCCTTTGAGATATCTAAGGATCCTCTCAATCAAACTCCAATGATAAACCGTGGGTGGTTGCATATGCTGGCTGACTTGATTCACAGCAAAGCATAGGTATGGTCTAGTGAGAGTTAAATAGATAAGCTTCCCAACCAGTCTTCTATACAAGGAATCATCCTTGCACTTCTCCTCATCTGATTTCTCCTCCTTTCTATTAACTTGGTAGCCATCTTCAAGAGGAGTCTTTGCTATCTTGCAATCATGAATTCTTGTTTCTGTCAGCAAGTCTTGAACATATTTCTTTTGGGACAGAAACAACCCATCATTGAATCTGCATACTTCAATACCCAAGAAATACTTCAACTCTCCAAAGTCTTTCATGTCAAACGAACTTTTGAGAAAAGCCTTTGTGGACTGAATTCCCTCATTATCACTTCTAGTAATGATTAAATCATCCACATAGATCAGAACCACCACCAATCCTAAAGGGCTTTGAAGATTAAACAATGTGTGTTCAGATTGAGACTTCTTGAATCCATAGTCCATGAGTGTATGGCTTATCTTATGGTACCATTCCCTTGGTGATTGCTTCAAACCATAGATTGCTCTCCTTAGTCTCAATACTTCACCAGGTTTACACAAATGCTCTAGTCCCGGTGGTGGAGTCATGTACACTTCTTCTTCAACCTCTCCTTGTAAGAAGGCATTCTTAACATCCATTTGCCATAGGTTCCATGAAAGGTTTGTGGCCAAGGACAGTGTGACTCTTACTTTATGGAGTTTAGCTACTGGTGCAAAGGTATCAGTGTAGTCTTCTCCATAAGTTTGAGTGAACCCTATTGCAACCAACCTTGCCTTGTACCTCTCAATGTCTCCATTGCTCTTATACTTGATTGTGAAGACCCATTTTGAGCTGACGGTCTTCTTTCCCTTTGGCAGCTTCTCCACATTCCAAGTGTGATTCTTTTCCATAGCTCCCTTCTCATCAATCACAACATCCATCCACTCCTTGGTGTATTTAGCCTCTTCATAGGTTTTAGGAACATGATTCATCTTTATCTTCTCAAGAAAAGCGCAATGATTGATGGCAACAAGTCAATAGAACACACGGACTGGTTGGGATGAGCAACATCCTAATTGTTGAAGTAGAATCTTTTGTTGATCCATATTGATGGATCTTTCTTTTCTCTCATGCTTCTTCTGAGTTGTTGGACCGGTTGAGCAGCTTCCTCTACACTCATCTCTTCTTCTTATTCATGATGAATAGTCTCCTCATCATTCATACTCAAGTTGTCTTGATCTTGATTCTGAGGTAGAACTTCCTCTTGAGTTTGAGTGGGTTCTTGATTAGCTGTCACTGGTTCTTCTTCTTGCAACTCTTCTTGATGACTTCTTGTTTATTCGTTATGATGAATAGTCTCCTCATAATTCATATTCAAGTTGTCTTGATCTTGATTCTGAGGTAGAACTTCCTCTTGAATTTGAGTGGGTTCTTGATTAGCTGTCACTGGTTCTTCTTCTTTCAACTCTTCTTGATGACTTTATGTTTCTGTTTCCCCTTGTCTTGGTACTTTATGAGGGTCATTTTCCAAATGATTCAACAGAAACCTTAGACTTGTAGCAAGGTCAGACGGTGATCTTGAAATATCCTTCAATCCTTCCCAATCCCTTTTCTCATAGTACCCATGCCCCTCAATGAACTTAACATCTCTTGACACATATGTGCGGTTGTTGATTGGATCATGCATTTGTATCCCTTTTGAGTAGTTGAATATCCAAGGAACATGCACTTTATGCTCTTAGCCTCTAGCTTGTTTCTTTAATCACCTGAGATATAGACAAAACACACACATCCAAACACGCGTAAGTGTTCAATAAAGGGTTGAGTTTTGTTTAATACCTCAAATGGTGAGATGTCTTGTAGAATTTTGGTTGGAATCATATTGATGAGGTAGCAAGCTGCCAAGACTGCATCTCCCCAAAATATTTTAGGCACATTGGCATGAAACATCATGGATCTAGCCACCTCCATAAGATGTTTGTTCTTTCTCTCAGCCACTCCATTTTGTTGGGGTGTATGTGGACAACTTGTTTGATGTAGGATTCCATGTTTGTTCAGATTTTCCTTGAATCTTTGACTTGTATAATCTCCTCCATTATTTGATCTAAACACTTTGATCTTGGCAATAAACTGATTAGTAACGTAATTCTGAAAGTGAATGAATGCTTCATAAACTCTATCTTTAGATGGAAGCAAGGTGGCCCAAGTATACTTTGATTTTTCATCTATGAATGTCACAAAATACTTGTTCCTATCTCTAGACACACATGGTGAAGTCCAAACATCATAATGTACTAGATCAAAGTAGTTTTCATAGATAGTAGTAGACTTAGGAAAGATTGTTCTACAATATTTTCCAAGAATACAAGCTTCACAAATTGAATGATCAAAGGTAGCATTTGGCAACATCAATTTTAGAGCTCTAGCATGAGGATGACCTAGTCTAGCATGCCACAAAACATTTTGATTAACAGAAAAACAGGAATTGAAAGCTAAGGAATCCGAATTGTTTAGAGTGGTGTTTTCAAGGAGGTAAAGATCATCTTGTGTTCCACCTTTTCCAAGTACCTTTCCATTCTTAATATCCTGAAAGCAAACTTCATTAGGCCCAAATATAACATTGCAATTAAGATAATTTGTAATCCTTTTCATAGATAGAAGATTAGACTTAAACTTAGGCACAAAGAAAGCATCACTATCCTTGTTAAAGAGTCTTAACTTTCCTGTTCCTACAATGGGAATACCTTGACCATCAGCAATATTTACTCTACCTAGGGTCGGTTTAATGTCTTTTAACAACTTAGCATCACTAATCATATGGTGAGAAGCTCCTGAGTCTACTACCATTTTATGATCAGATTGTGCAAGCAATTTATGAGACAAGAGCGTGATACCAGAGAGTTTAGAGGCATAAGCCTTGATGAGATCATCCAAATCACTTCTCCCCACATACTCAGTGTTAGTGAACAAGGAAAGCTCTCCTCCTTAAGTAGATGAAGTCGCTTCCTCAGTCACTTCTTGAGAGATGTTGGCTTTTGAATCCCTGAACTTGAATGGCTTGAGATGTGGATGGAGGATCCAGCACTTGTCTTTGGCGTGTCCCTTCTTCTTGCAATGCTCACAGAAAGTGTGCATCTTGTCCTCATGCTTGAACACGCTTCTGTCCTCATGCTTGAACACACTCTTGTTGGCAGTGACAAGCTCCCCCTTTCCTCCAAACAGCCCAATGCTCCCTTGTTCCTTTTGGATCCTTGAGCACACTTCTTCAAAGTCAGGATGAGTAATCTCCCTTAGAATGGACTTAATAACATCATTGTAGACCGGATTCAGATTGAGGAGGAGTCCAAAGATCTTGTCTTGCTCCTTCCTTTCATTAAGAACCTTTGGGTCCATGGTGATTGGCCTTAACATGTCAAGCTCAGACCAAGCAGATGAGAACTTCCCAAGATACTTGGTGAACTCACAATCCTCTTGGTGAAGGTCACTGATTGTCTTCTTCACTTCATACACACGGCTGAGGTTAGAGACATCGCCATACACCTTCTACAGAGTGTCCCAAAGTTATTTAGCAGTTTCACAATGGGAGTAAGCTTCAAGGATGGAAGGATCTAGTGAGTTTTGAAGAAAACCCAGAACTGATTGGTCTTCTTGAAACCACCTTGCCTCCTCCTTCTTTGCCTCATCTTTCTTCTCCTTTGGATCTTCATCAGGTGGTGTCTTGTCCTCAAGAATGTGCTTCCAAAGTCCTCTGCCACAGATTGCGATCTTGGTTATTCTCTGCCATGTCTTGTAGTTTAAACCCTTGAGAACCATAAGAATGACAATAGGCTTGAGGCTTGAGTTTACTTGGACAGTGTCTTCCATTGATGAAGCTTGAAGGTTTCAGAAAAGAGAAACAGTTTGAAGAGTAGAAATAAAGAGAGAAAAACAGATTTAGAACTAAGAATGAGTAGAATCAATAAGAGAATAGAGAGAACCAAAGAACAATAACTCTATTGCTCTGATATCATGTTAGATTTAAGAAAGATTTAAGCTTGAAGATTCAGAGATGGAAGAATTGTTTGCTCAAGAGAAGAAGAGAGAATAGTCACAAAACTGACTTCTTTTTTTTGGTATTTGGTGGCCACACAAGTTATATATGATAGGTACACAAGAATTAACCCTAAACCTAATTAGCTAGAGGACAAATTAGACAGCCTGTCATTTTGGTCCGGACTCCAAACTTCATTTTGCACTCCAGACTTCACAGACTTCACTTTGTTCTCCAGACTTCACTTTGCTCTCCAGACTTAACTATATGTTGTTCTCTTCTGTTTCACTAAACTTAAGACTGCCTGACTTAACTTTATTAAAACATACATGATTAATAAAACCAACCTAGAACGACGACCATTAACCATAAATCACAAAACCAAATTAGACATCAAAAATTTGCTTTACAAAACTTTAGGTATATTGTGGAGAAACCGTGGTCTAGTGGTCAAATTGTTAAAGCTTTATACTGGTAGGTACTAGGTTCGAATCCTCAAAATCGCAAGTTTTACAAGATTAATGGAAGCAAGGAAGTTTTTAGGAACAGACGAAAACTTCGGATATATTAATTAAGAATGAAACAAGGAAAGAGAGAAGCCATGTCCTTATAAATTATTTTGGATTTAAGTCTTTTTTCCTTTACCGTTAAAGAATACGTCAAAGTTATCAATGTGAACTGATCACTGGACTTGGATGGAGAGCACTAAACCAGATGGCTATGCGCCAATTACTGCAAGATCACAAACTAGGGTCAAATTTATTATTTTTTTATAAATATAAAATTACAATAAGTTATTAGTGAATATTAGTTAGATTTTGTTAAAAAGTTATTCACATATTTCAAAGTCATAATTTCCAAATCTTAATTTTAAATTTATTATATATATATATCAGTTTTAAATGATAAGAAAAGCGGTGAAAGAAATAAAAAGCGACAGCTCACCTGAAGCTGATGGAATGACAGGGAACTTCTTTCAAAGGTTCTGGGACATCACCGGAGATCAAGTCACAGCTGAAGTCAAGCTCTTCTTTAAGGCGTAGAGACTACCCCATGATTGGAACTTTACTCAAATTTTTTTACTGCCAAAGAAACCGAATCCTAATCTGATGAAGGATCTACGGCCTATTAGTCTTTGTTCTGTATCTTATAAAATTGTATCAAGAGTCTTATGCTCACGTTTAAAGAAGATTTTGCCTTACTTAGTCTCTGAAACTCAAGGAGCCTTCGTCGCAGGGCGTCTCATATCATGCAACTTACTCATTGCACACGAAATGATACATGCTCTCAAGACGAATACATCATGCTATCAAGGCTTCATAGTCAATAAAACATATATGTCAAAAGCTTATGATAAGATGGAATGGTATTTTCTAGAGGAGCTTCTCTCTCGAATGGGTTTCGATAATAAGTGGATTGAGTGGGTAATGCTTTGTGTCTGATCTGTCTCTTACACAGTTTTGCTGAACGGACAGACACACGGTTACATATCTCCAGAACAAGGTTTACGTCAGGGAGATCCTTTGTCTCCTTTCTTATTCAACTTATATGCTGAAGCATTATTACATGTTATGAATCAGGCGGAAACAGAAGGCAAGATATTCGGGATGAGGTAAACTAAACACTGTCCATCAATACAACATCTCATATTCGATGATGACAGCTTGTTCCTCTGTCAAGCAACGTTAAAGGAATGCTCCGAGTTCCTCCACTTCTTAAAGCTATATGGACACGCATCCGGTCGGGAAATTAACTTTCAAAAGTCTTCGGTTACGTTTGGGAAGGACATTGATCCAATTATGAAAAATCTGATAGCTGAGGTCTTAAATATTGAGAACGAAGGTGGAGCAGGCTCTTACCTTAGGCTACCGGAATGCTTCAGTGGGTCGAAACGCCAGCTTCTTAACTTCATTACGGAAAAGCTTGACAAGAGACTCCATGGTTGGTATGCCAAGATGCTTTTGCTTGGAGTTAAAGAGGTACTGCTAAAATCAATCGCAATGGCCCTTCTGGTCTATGCTATGTCTTGCTTCCATCTATCGAAGCATCAATGTCAGAAGATTACGAGTGTGATGGCAAGTTTCTGGTGGAACGCGTGTGAAAAGAAGAGGAAAATTCACTGGGTTTCATGGCAGAACTTATGCAAGTCCAAAGAGGAAGGAGGTATGGGATTCCGTGATATCGAAGGTTTCAACCAAGCGCTCTTAACGAAGCAAGCCTGGCGGTTACCGAATGAACCAAACACCTTACTGGCAAAGCTATACAAAGGGCGGTACTATTCGAATAAGGATTTCCTAGAGAGCGGAAAAGGTATCAGACCTTCGTATGCATGGATAAGCATTACTTTTGGCAAGGAACTCCTAGTGAAAGGCTTGGGGAAATCAGTGGGTAATGGGGAATCAACTTTGGTTTGGTCGGAGAAATGGCTTTTTGATAAACACTCACGCCGCCCAATGAATAAGCAGACAATGTATGACATTGAACTAAAATTCGCAGACCTAATGGACGGTAACAGGTCGTGGGACATAAACAAACTTAACGAGCTTTTTCCCACAGTTGATGTTAAAAGAATTTGTGAGTTGCACACTGGAGACACAAGAGATAGGAACATTTGGGCTTATACGAAGAATGGATCTTATATTGTTAAAAGTGGTTACTGGCTGCTCTCACAGCAAAGTCCGCAACAGCTATCTCCTCCATCCGGCATAGACCAGCAACGGAGGATGCTCAAAAGCAAGATTTGGAAGATGAAAACATCTCCTAAGATTCGAATCTTTTGGTGGAGAGCAATATCAGGTGCGTTGGCGGTCGCAGATCGTTTAGGATCAAGAGGTATTCAAATGGATAATGTGTGCAAAGTGTGTCAAGGAGCAGTGGAGAGTATAAATCATGTTCTTTTTCATTGACCCGTTGCTTCAGATATTTTGGCTAGTTCTAACATGCCAAAGCCTGCAAATGGCTTCTATGCCTCGCTGGAGGATAATCTTGCCTTCTTACTGGATAAAACAGAAGATCTGAGCATCAATATCAGCACGCAAAGATCTATTCTATGGAGTGTATGGAACATTTAGAAGAGGCAAAATGCACTTGTATTGGCGAAATCTCATGAACCAGTACATATGATAGCACAAAGGATCACATAAGAGTCACATGCATGGCAGGAAGCGAACAAACAGTCAACAACAGACGAATTTGAGACTGGGAATCAGAGGTCTATGCATGTACGTTGGCTCCCTCCTCCGTTAGGAACAATCAAATGCAATGTTCATGCTAACTGGAGAAATGCTGATTTAATGAGTGGTGGGGCGTGGGTAGTTAGAGACCACAATGGAATGGTGATCTTCCACGCAAGAGATGCTTTCATAAGAACACCATACAGGATGACAATAGAACTTTGTTGTATCGAATGGTCTCTACGAAGCCTTAGAGATCTTAGAGTCCGAGAGGTGATTATCGCTTCAGATTTCTGATAGGTTATTAAAGCTTTATCAAAACCTGCCATGTGGCCAAGATATAGAATCATGTTAAAGAGAGTTCTTGATCTGAGGTATGCTTTTCAAAGTTGCCTCTTTGAAGAGAAGGTTGTTGTATGCAACTCGATCTCGAGGGATATTGCAAAGAGCGTTAACATGTATGGCAAATTTCAATCATATTTAGCTATGGGAGGCCCAGGTATGGCTGCATTCGAGACTCCAACAGGAGGAAGTAAGAAGCATTTGATCATCCTTCATTTAGGATTTTAAAGTTGTCCTTCCGTTTTGAGCTTTTAGCTTTTTGTACGAACAAATTCAGTTTTTTATTCGATCCAGACGTTTAAAAAAAAAAACTACTTACCTACAATTTTCCGTAACTATAAATACTTGAATGAATCAGCTTTTCAAATTGAGAAGTTTGGACCAGATGAAACGTTTAAAAATGTTTTGTAAAAAGTGTCTTTAAAACTATTGTCCAACTCTCTTCAACACCGTTTCTAAGGCAGCAGTTTTTCATATACGGAAAGAGCGTAACGCTCGTCTACACAATGGGGCAGCCACTACTATTCAAGCTCATGGACAAATGCGTAAAAGATGTCATTCTCGTCCGCAGCAACATAAAGGAGTTCATCAACCTTCAACCCTTTTGGTTCTCTTATGAATGATAAGTTGTAAAGTTTGGTCATTTGATCTTCATTCTATTTCAATTTGGCTTTTTATTCTTTTTAGAACTTTTTGACTTTATAATTTTGCCGAATTGAACTAAAACAAACTGTTATATTTTTGGTATATATTTTTACATTTTATCCCATAAAAAAAATGTCCAACACCATCAACAACACTACCACCTACAAATGTAGTATTTACGGGCACTGAAAGGAAAACCAATCAACTATAAATGTAGTGTTTAAATACCAAGAGTTTATTTGATCAAAAAAAAAAAAAAAAAAAATACCAAGAAAAATGAGAAACAAAACTAAAAAATTATATAAACAAAAACTCATCTACAATTATCATCATAGTGATCGAGTTCAAAATCCGATAAGCCTAACATAGATATGTTATGAGAATGTAGCATATATGTAAAACCAAACACAGCGATGTAGAGATAGAATCTAAAGTTATCATGCCTTGTTGTTACCAAGATAAGAAAGACTTTCAAGACTCATTGAACCTGCAACGAAAAGATAAGAAACCAGACTTTTAAAGTACACAATCACAAAAACCAAAAGCTAAACAGTCTTTCTTCCGTTAAAAGAGAAGATAAATAGATCTGAAATGATCACCGGACTTGAGACTGAGAGCAGAGTAAACCAGATGCGTCTGCACCAATGACTGCAAGATCACAGACAGCGCAAATGTTTCCTTCCTGGCTTGGTACAAACCGCGCGGTGCAGTATGGACACGAAACGTCTTTCTGACCTCTGTAGATCGGGACATAGGTTGACCCACATATCACAAACGGGTTTCTGAAGTCATAATTGAGTTCCGTTTCATCGGTCATATTGCGTTCAGCGGCTTGAACAACTTGTCTAGCCGTCTTGGCCTGGCTCTCCACTGGGTTGGTTTCCAACAGTCTTTTGGCGAAGTTATACGCAGTGGCAAGGTTCTTTGACTTAAAGCAGACGCCCATTGCACTAAGCAGGGCCAGTCGTAAGTGAGGTGGTTGGAGGTTGCAGTGAGTGAAGTAAGCAGCGAGCTCCTGCTGCCTCACTGGATCACCTTTAGTCTCTCTTCTCTTAAGCTCCATTTTAAGACCCAGGACGTATTCTTTAACGATAATGACCAATTCCTTAACCTCGTCGACTTCTCTTCTTGACTCGACCACCACTAGAGGGATGGTATGGAGAATGGAGAGAAACATACGGAGCGCCTCAGTGAATTTTCCAGCTGTTGTGGCTTTGTAACCGGATTTGAGTTTCTCTTCCAACTGAGAGAAATCAAAAACAAGAGCTGGTGGGCCACGAACGTTGGGACTAGAAGACTCGCTCCATCCGCGCTCAATGGCAAGTGGAACCACAGGAGACGAAGAAAAAGCACGCAGATAGCTATGGCTGCCACTGAACAGATCAAGAAACATCGATTTCAAAGGCACAAAGTTCTTTATGCCAAGCTGTCTGTGGAGCAGACGCATTGCAGTGTCAAAGCTTCCCGCTGCAGCTTGTTCAGCAGCAAGGGAAGATTTCTGGCTCCATATCTGACTTACGGGCATACCTTGACTAGGTGTCACAAACACGGTTGAACGTGCGTTAGCAGAGACCTTAGGAGAGTCAAGATCTGGCGGGAGCTCCAAGTCATCAATTCCCCATCCGCCTTCGTCGTCGTTTCCTTCCTCTGCTCCTTCTGCTTCCTTCAAAATGGCTTCGATATCTCTGTTCTCCATTCCATCAACGTCAACCATGTCAAGTCCATCACCCCAATCGCCACCAACATCTTCTTCTTCTTCTTCATCAACAGTCCCTCCAATGGCAGCACTCTCAAGTCCGCCTTCAAATATTCCTTTCATCACTCTTAGAAGAGGCCAATCACCACCACACATGATGGGAGTTGGTGGTAATAGAAGCGATGGAGTTTTCCCTTCAGGCAATACGGGTACATTGTCTCCTAGCTCAATCGCCAGACGCTCAGCAATGTCCTTTAAACCATGAACCGAAGCAGTGATATAAGCTAGAGGCAAATGACCAGCATTCTCCAGTATCTTAACACGCTCTTTGACATCTCCTAGGTAGAGAGCATTGTGAAACTGACCCATTACGTTGTTCTTCACTTCCGCAATCTTCATTAACTTTGAAAGCTTGTCCAAATTACCAGTAGTGAGATAAAGAAAAGATAACCTCTCAAAGTTCTTTGTCTGCTGGTATGCAAACTCAACAATTCCCGAATTACCTTGGCGAAGAGCCTCCACCCCAAGTCTATACCAGTGGTCTTTCTCGTTAATCTGTGTGGCGGATGCAACAGCTACGCTGATGTTGCCACTTTCAAGAGCCAAGTTGAATCGTATTCTCTCGTCTTCAACAAAGTGGAGGGCAACTTCAGGGAATCCTTTCTGCTGCAGGTAAGCAATCATAGCCTGTCCACATAGCTGGGAGTTCTTTATCATGCTCATGACATGATCATATCTCTTTCTCAACAGTGCAAGCTTGAAAATGTACTCAGTTGCATTAATGGTGATTGCCCTGGTTTTCCCATCCCGGTCCAAGCAAAATATTGTATTACCAGAAACCTTGGTGATATAGATTGGGACATCCAAGGTTCGGATGATTCCACTATCTCCATTAGGAAGACAGTACTTGATATGATTCAAAGTTGTGTAAATGAAGACACCATTGTCATCCCAAGCTCCACTTTTCACACGTATTGTCTCATGAAGCGTGCACTGGAGGACAAGTTTCTTGCTGGCAATAATGATAGTATGTTTGCTGAGCAAAGCAACGCTCTCCATATCATTAGACCAAACAACATACCTAACAAACGGTGTCTGAAGTTCACCAAGAACAAGCCTTTGCTGAAGGTCAAATATAACCACTTTATCCTCAGATCTACAAAGCAGATTTCCAGTCCCAGCGTAAAAGATAGCATCTGTGGGAATGGGCAGAGTACTCTTTTTTACCACCTCGTTCTTTAGATTCTTCACTAACACCTGGCCGGTGCTTTTCTCGAGAACAGCAAACCGGTTACGGGCAATGAATACCGCAGAACCACCTGTCCCCCTCTTTGCATCTTGCACAACGTCACTCCTGCCAACGCTATCTTTCGGTATGATGTACAACTCGTAAGAACCACCATCCAGATCTGAGCAGATCAAAACAGCATTTTCCGTGGGACTGTAAGATAGAGTCCTTGGACTTTGATTCAAGCTTGGAGTACCAGGACGCCGTATAGGGATAACTTGGGAATCTTTCTGAGTTGAAAATACGTAGTACCTCAAGAATCTATCCTTTGCATAGAACAAAGAATCACCACTCAAAGCAAATGCCGGACGTTCTCTCTCAAGTTTAAACACGATCATACCATTGTCATGTCCTGCTGCCAGTAAATTAATCTCAGGATGAACTGCAAGAATCCAGAATCGATCATGTTCACGGCGAAAAGTCTGGATTCCAGTTCGCTTGGTAACATCCCAGACACGAATGCTTTTATCCTCAGAGTTTGATACAATTATGTCCTGTTTTGCATGGAACATTACAGATGAAACATTATTCGTATGGCCTCGCAGTGTATCCACTTCCCAAGCTTTAGTTTCTGCAATAAAATTGAAAAGAACACATTAATTACCTCAGCTCTACTATAAAAAGTCGATATTTAGTGTACAAACGATGGCTTCTAAAATTTGAAAAGAAATACCATTCATACGCCACAGCTTTATTTGGCGGTCATCTGCACCAGAGACTATGAGAGGAAGGGTGGGATGAAAAGAAGCCCAGTTCACTCCTCTATCATGGCCTTCGAGGACGTACTTAACTATAGCGTCAACACCACCAAAAAGATCAGAGTTCATCTGAGTAAATCGCATAATGTCATCAGCAGGAGATGCTGTCTTCTTTCTAAGAGAACCAATATCCCAAACACGGACAGTCTGATCCAAGGATGCTGATACGACAAGGTCTTCTTTTGGATGGAAAGAAGCACACATAACATAATGATTGTGACCAGTCAAGACAGAAATACAAGTCCGTGACTGCCAGTTCCATATGCGAATAGTCTGATCGTCACTAGCACTCACAATCCATGGGTTTTCGTGGTGAAACTGGACAGTGCGGATATAATCCAGATGTCCGAGAAGAGTGAAAAGGCATCTGTGTGTTTTGTAGTTCCAAACTTTAATCTTGTAATCATCCCCTGCAAAACAGAGTGTTTTGGGATTAGAGATATTTGTACTGAGAAGAATCCAGGGTAATTGCATCTACAGGTTTTCAATTCTTGCCTATGTTGAGAAGAAAGCATACCTCCTGAGACGAATAAAGGCTGTGAAGAGTGGAAATGAACACCACGAACGGGTCCTTCGTGCTCGTCAAATCTATCGATCAATGTACCCATACGATAATCCCAGAGCTGGATCACACCACTGTGCAAACTGGCGAGAATCCATGGTCTTTTAGGGTGGAAGGTAAGGCCCTTAACTCTGTTACTCTTTGTCTCAAACTTCGTCAACATATTCCCAGATTACCTATACACAAACCAGAATGACAGTGAATGAAAGAAGAAACGAGTCGGTTTCACAAAAGCGAAAACGTAATCGCAAAACAGATCTAACGACACCAAGTAGTGAGATCCAAAATATCGAGATTCGTACGATAGAGAGGAGGAGAAGTAGGATTCACCTCGGATCAGATCAGTTCACAGGGTGAAAAGCGATCAAGCACAGCTTCACGGTGACGATCAGTGGCATTACCAGAGAAGGGTGGATGCGGGAGCAAGAGATGCACAACAATGCGTATTCTCTTGCAATCGATCGTCGAGGAGATGAAAGACTGTGATTCAGCTCCCTCGAACAGATCTATTTCCAATCCTAGGTGGAAGTGAATTACAATTTATTTATTTAATTTTAGACGGAAGCATTAATTATTTAGTTTTTTTTTTGTCAACGCATTCATTATTTAATTCAAAGTTTCAAACTTATGTTTTGAATATGGACTTTTTCGAGAGTTGACTTTTCTCTCTCGACTTCTGGCGATTTCACAGCGACGTGTCTTTACGGCGTCTCTTCGAACCTTCCTGCGTGGTGATTCACCGTTTTCCTTGGCGGTGAGGCGTTCTATTTCTTTGGTTCCGATGATCTCTGTCCGCAGGAGATCTCCTGGTTCTCACGGTGTATCAACTACGGAGCGAGAGCTTTGGGCATCCTTGCAAAACCTAAACCTCGGGCTTGAGAGATCCCCGCTCAAACTCTCACCTGATGTGACCAACCGTCGGGATGAAAATCACCGATTAAGCCTTATCGTTCAAGGTCTTAACCCACAGCACCAGAATCCGGCCGGAATTCGCGTTCTCTTGCCTCGAATTTGGCATCTGGAGGGACGGCTCACGAGCCGCATCAACGATGATGGCTCGGTCCAGTTCTTCTTTCAACACGAGCATCATCTCCTCACCGTCCTCGACAACGAACCATGGAGCTATCGTGACTGGATGTTAGTGGTGGATCGGTGGACTCGCCGTCATGCTCCGGACTTCCTCAGCCTTATCAAGTTTTGGGTAAAGATCGAGAACATCCCAGATGATTCCCGCGAGGATTGCGCCATTCGGGAAATTGGTCGGGAGCTGGGCTTTGTCGCGGAAGTTCGCATCTTCCAACCTTCGCGTGACTCTCCTGGTGCGGTGTGGATTCAGGTAGTTATGCAGGCGTATCGTCCTCTGATCTTCGTTCGGTTCATCCGTTTTGATCCGTATGGAGTCCCTGTCTTGGTTCGGTTTTCTTACGATCGGCTCCATAGATTTTGCACGGTTTGTGGAAGTCTTACTCATGATCATGAGGACTGTCCAATGGCTCTGCTTCGTGCTCATCCCGCCTCTCAGCCTCCATCTCCTCCGCTCCCTCTGGCTTTAGATCCTCCTCTGTCGCCCAGGTCTCCTCTTCAGGTTCTTGCGGACGCGGACCTTGCTGATACTGCAAGCTCAAATCACAGTTTAACGGTTGCCTCTGTTCAAGCAGTCTCACCATGCTCTAATGTTCCTCCTCAGCGGTCCGTTGGAATGGAGATGGGATTGACTGCTGAGTGTTCTCATCGGGGTCTCAAGCGTAAGGTTTCGCATTTGGAGACTACGGATGAATCTTCGTCAACTCGTCAAAGGACTTCCAGCACCTTCTCGGGTGCGGATACAGGTTCGGTGGCCCCTGCTCAGCCACCGCAGGTTCCATGAGGCTCCTCCTCCGGAAGTGCCAAGGCTTAAGGAGTGTCTTGACCTTTCTTTTTTGGAATGACGACCTTCGTACATATCAGATGAAGGTCTTACTCCTTCTCGAAGTGCAACATGATGATATATCTGTCTCTTGGATAGGACATGAGTTAAGGTATTCACTCTCTTTTGTTGTATCAGTTGGCTTTAGTGATGGCTTAGCTATTTTTTGGTGTGCTGACGTGAAGTGTACCTTTGTAAAATGTTCTTCACTTCACCTCTCTAATATAAGCTTCTCAGTTGGTTTTTCTTTGTTCTCCTTGTTTTATATTTACGGCATCCCTAGATGTTTCTTTAGGAGTGGGCTTTGGAACTCCTTCACATCTCTTCTCTACGGAACCCTTTCCTTCTTTTTTATTTTTACTACCTTGGCTTGGAAGGGTAGCAGGCAGTTCCCTTTTGTTAATCGTGGGAAGCTTCTCATTAATCGTTCCTTGGAAGAGAGTTTTACCAGTGGGAATTCCGTTGTTCACAGTGCAGAGACGGTGACTCCGCGCAAAGCTCAAGGTAACAAGAAGTTATCCTCGACTTTGGTTCAACTTGATGACGGTTTGATGAATTTCCTGAAACCATCCAATTCTCAATGACAACACTCAGTTGGAATTGTCAAGGTTTGGGGAATAACTTGACAGTTCGACGCCTAGAGGAAATGTGTCGTGAGCATTTCCCGGATTTTCTATTCCTCCTAGAGACCAAAAACTCTAGTGATTACGTTTTGCGGTTGCATAGATCTTTGGGATATGACCACCATTGTTTGGTAAATCCCGTAGGTCTTAGTGGTGGTTTGGCGTTATTTTGGAGAGATTCGTATGAGGTGGAGGTTCTCTTTGCGAATAACCGAATGATCGACACCAAAGTAACGCTTGGAAGCTTGTCATATCACATGACGTTTGTGTATGGGGACCCGGTACAAAGCCGAAGAAGAGGGGTATGGGAGGCATTGGTCAATATTGCCATGCACAGAGATGGGCCATGGTTCTTAACAGGTGATTTTAATGAAATCATGAATAATGCAGAAAAGAAAGGAGGTTCTGTGAGAACGGAAGCTTCCTTCTACCATTTTAGATCCATGGTTAGGGATTATAGGATTAAGGAAATTACGAGTTTAGGGAATTGGTTTTCGTGGGCTGGCAATAGAGAAATGATGGTAAATGGTGAACGGGAGACGGTTTGGATTCAATGTAGGTTGGACAGGGCATTCGGTAATGCAGAGTGGTTTCGGTTGTTTCCCCGATCAACTACTGAATATCTGGAAAGATTGGGCTCTGACCATAAACCGGTTCTCTCTCGTTTGGCGTCTCTACGCAGAGGTAGAACGGGACGGTTTATCTTTGATAGCAGATGGTGCTCCAACCCTGAAACGAGAACTCTAATCAAGAAAGGATGGGATATGCTCGGGAATCAAGGAGGCCGATCAGTCTCGGAACGTATTACCTCCTGTCTTCAGGAACTAGCACGGTGGAAGAGAAGAGCAAGCACTAATTCGAAGGAACGGCTTCGGAGTTTAAGGGTGGAGCTCGAAGTGGAGTCTGCTAAAATATCGCCATGTATGAGAAGGTTGCGGTTCCTGAATACGGAAATTGCAAAAGCCTTTAAAGAGGAGGAGATTTATTGGCAGCAGAAAAGTGGCGTACGTTGGCTCAAAGTGGGTGACAAAAATGTTGGATCCCGATGGATCTAGGGTTTGTTATATTGAAATTTAGAACCAACCTCGTTCTTACCTTTGGCAGCGGAAGAAGATGGTGAACGAGATCAGTGGAGCAACGCAACGCTTTGCCTCTACCAGATACACACGCACGCTTCCTGGAAACGGGATGCTAGTGCCGGATCAATGGGGATCGATGGTGTTTGGTGTGTCAAGTGTTTTCTCTCCAGAAAACTGGACGGCCCTCTGTTTAGGTCGAAACAAATCAGCTTTTATTCGACCTAAACGCGTTTAACGGGCCAGACTTAATTAAGCCATAACCCGAAAAGCCTGTTCGGAAAATCCGAACTGTGTCGACCGACACACAAGCTGTATCGATCGACACAACACCATTATATCGATTCTTATATGTATTTCAATACACATAATATGATCATTGCAACAATGATCATTCCCATGTCGTAGCTTCCAGTTCGCTTAGGTGTGTGACCCTATAGGATCATACAATACTGGCAGTAAGCCCACGACTTACAGAATGCAAGAGGCTTCTAGCAAAGCATTGCAAACGCCCAGTATTATACGAATGTCTGATCTCGACACACAACTATCATAGGAGTGAGTACAAGTGTGATTTCAGGACACTATCCCAACAATCTCCCACTTGTACTGGAATCATCAATTCCTATAATCCTTTTGTCTCTATATCTCGATTTGGCATAAGGCAAGATCTGTGTCATCCTTATTTAGCCAACATCGTGTTTATCGAACTCCTGATCTCATACTGAACATTACAAACAACTGAACTACAGTTCGTTTGAGTGCGGCCACACATTCTCTCAGTATTCAATCTTCGATAGGCCCCGAGATATTTATCTCCCGTTTTTCAGGAGGGACAAATTCCATCTTGTTCTATCCCTGTTTCAACGCACACTTCATGATAAACTTGAACAGTGTCGTTATAGCCGCCAGTTACGGATCGACGTTTGACAAAGTCAAAATGTACCAATTCATATGCAAGAAAGCATGATGAACTCAGGTCTAAGGACTATACTCTATAGTCGTAATGAGAACCTCTTATGACACAGATATTACTATCTTGTAGACTTCTCATTAACGGGTCATGTCCGATCATATGTCCACTGACATATATCTATGTGACTGACTGCGATAATCATATCATTGGCTCCATGAAACTTAGCCAACAGTCACCTCACAATCTAGTCTCTAACGGTTGTCAGTGTCCCGATTATACAACCTTGACTAGGGACAAAATAATTTATTAACTTATAGGGTTTCATGATCAAGTTCTCAACTTAATGACCTATAATATGTCATAAACTTATTTTGGGACCATTATTTAGATCACAATAAATAATGCTGAAATCAAATTTCATTAAACACTTTTAAAAGAATGTTTACAAGGGCGTCTTATTATAACTAAAACAAAATCCAAAACTCCCACTAGAATCAATATTACATCTTAAGATCTCTAATGCCTACAGCAGTCGTATGACTCTCATGCTTAGGCCTTGGGAGTGACTTGGTTAGAGGATCAGCGACATTCTCGTTTGTCGGAACTCGGCTGATCTTCACATCACCTCTATTGACAATATCACGAATCAGATGATATTTCCTCTCAACGTGTTTGGACTTCTGGTGTGACATGGGTTCTTTCACCTGAGCAATGGCTCCATTGTTATCGCAGAACAAAGCCACTGTCTCCAAGATACTAGGAACCACACCAAGTTCAGTCATGAACTTCTTGATCCAAACAGCTTCCTTTACCGCTTCTGAAGCAGCAACATATTCAGCTTCCGTTGTGGAGTCAGCTACAGTATTCTGCTTAGAGCTCTTCCAGCTCACCGCACCGCCATTTAGACAGAAGACATATCCAGACTGTGATCGGAAATCGTCTCTGTCCGTCTGAAAACTCGCATCGGTGAATCCATTCACCACAAGTTCATCACTATCTCCATACACAAGGAACTTATCCTTAGTATGTCTCAAATACTTTAGAATATTCTTGACAGCTGTCCAGTGAGCTTCACCTGGATCAGATTGGTATCTACTCGTCATGCTTAACGCGTAAGCTACATCTGGACGAGTGCAGAGCATGGCATACATAATAGATCCTATTGCAGAGGCATAAGGAATCCTATTCATGCGTTCTCGCTCAGCAGGTGTCGCCGGACACTGCTTCTTGCAGAGACTCTTGCCATGAGACATTGGTATGAAGCCCTTCTTGGAATCGTGCATCCTGAATCTGTGCAACACCTTATCAATATAAGTGTCTTGGCACAATCCAATCAGCTTGTTAGTTCTATCTCTGTAGATTCTGATTCCAAGAATGTATGCGGCTTCTCCCATGTCTTTCATGGAAAAACAACTTCCTAGCCAAGTCTTAATAGACTGAAGCAACGGAACGTCATTACCGAGGAGGAGTATGTCATCGACATACAGTACAAGAAATGCAATTTTGCTCCCACTTGTCTTCTTGTATACACATGATTCTTCTTCGTTCTTGATGAAACCGAATTGTTTTACTGCTTCATCAAAACGAAGATTCCAACTCCGTGATGCTTACTTCAACCCATAAATGGATTTATGAAGCTTGCATACCTTCCCAGCGTTTTTAGGATCGACAAAACCTTCAGGCTGTGTCATGTACACATCCTCTTCCAGAATACCATTCAGGAATGCGGTTTTGACATCCATCTGCCAAATCTCATAATCATAATGAGCAGCAATCGCTAGAAGAATCCGAATAGATTTAAGCATAGCTACTGGGGAATAGGTTTCATCATAGTCAATACCATGAATTTGTTTGAAACCTTTAGCCACCAATCTCGCTTTGTAAATCTGTACATTGCCATCCACGTCAATCTTCTTCTTGAAGATCCATTTACACTCAATGGCTTTTACACCACTAGGTAAATCGACCAAAGACCATACTTGGTTTTCTGACATGGATGTCATTTCGGATTTAGAGGCTCCAAGCCACTTTTCGGAGTCCGGGCCCATCATTGCTTCCGCAAAGGTCGCTGGTTCGTCACCTTCAATGATCATCAGATCATTTGAATTGGTTACGAGAAATCCATAGTATCTCTCGGGTTCGTGACGGATCCTTCCGGATCTGAGAACTTCAGGCTCCACAGGCGCCGGTTCCACAGAACTTTGTGGATCCAACTGCTGCTCTTCCTCAATAGGTTGGGCAGTCTCCTGTGCATCTTGAATTTCTTCGAGATGTACTTTACTCCCACTGTTTTTCTTAGAGAGAAACTCCCTCTCAAGAAAAGAACAGTCCCGAGCAACAAATACTTTGTTCTCAGATTGGTTGTAAAAGTAGTATGCCTTGGTTTCCCTAGGATAACCAACGAAATAGCATTTATCTGATTTGGGTGCAAGCTTATCGGAGATTAAACGTTTGACATAAGCCTCGCAACCCCAAATCCTTAGGAAAGACATACTAGGAACGTTCCCAGTCCACAGTGTTGGAATTGTGTCCAGTAATCTCGGTACTGTCTCTAGAAAGTAAGAGTATGTCAATGATCAGACATAAGTCATATAATACTGGGGGTCATGATGGCTTGCTAGAGTCCGCTCATGATCTATAAGTCTTGGACTTATTGCCTTTATTATATGATCCCATATGGGTCACAGGCCTAAGCTAACAGGAAAATGTGTAGGAACGGTTTAGCAGAAGTACGGTAAAAGTGCTAGGCATTTACCGAACTTAAAGAGAGATTAATGGGTCTGATTAAATCCAAGGGATTTAATCAGAACTGAGAATTGGGCCCAAAAGCCCAAAAGGGAAAGAGAAGGGTTTTATAAACTAAAAGGCCAAATCTCTTTCTCCTCTAACCCTAATCCAGCCGCGATTTCTCTCTCTCTCTGCGGCCTCCCTCAGATCGGTCTAGCAGCCATTTTCTGTGATTGCGTGTGTGAGCCTTTGGAGGATCCATCCCTTGGTGGTTCTGCTGATCTCTGACCTGTTCTCTCTTTCCGCTGCATAAACAGGTAAAAGGTGAGATCTACATTATGTTTCTAATCAAGAGAACCTAGATCTGTATGTTTAGGACTGTTTAATCTGAAGAACTAAATCTGGATTAACACTAAACATTCCTTCAGTGGTATCAGAGCTATTGGTTCTGTGGTTTTTCTTGTTTAGAATCATGTTTAGGATTGTTTAAAGAGGTGTTTTTGAATCAATCTACTGATAAGAGCAAAACACTTAAGAAACAAGAATTGAAACCTAAACAAACTATTGAAAAATCGCATGACCAAGCTATATTGATTTGGTATGCGACCGGTTTGGTCGATCGGATCCTCTCTCGGCCGATCGCATGTATCGATCGATCGATAGCATGGATCGTGTCGACCGATCGACCGTGAGGCGCAAGGCAGCGGGATGCGTGGGCGATCCGATCGCTTGCATCGATCGCGGATCGATGGCTTGGATCGATGCGATCGCGCCATGCCTCTCTCGCGTCTCGGCCAGCATCGTCCCGTCCCGTCCCGTCTCGTCCGGCTGCCGTCTCGATCTCGGATCGATTGCGTGCGGCTTGCGTCTGACGTGATCGCGTGAAACTCACGATTAGGTCGTGATCGGTTCACGTGATCAATCGTTTCGGTTCGGTTTAAGGTTCGGTTTAAAACTGATTAAAATCAAAACGTCACGGTTTAATAAACAGATTTAATAATTTTATTAAGTTCTGGTTAAACCGGGATAAGAAATCCAAAGTCGAAAAATTGGATTTTGTGCCTAAACCAGGATTTTCTAATTTGATTTGGTTGGACCAAATAAATTGAGAAAATCCGGTTTAGTAAATAACCGGTTGACAATTGTGGTCATCGTAGTAATTAATTTTGGTTAGACCAATTTTAATGAACCAGACCGGTTATGTCATTTAATTGGACAATTGGGTTATGTCTTGGACATGGACCAATTCTTGGGCCTCGGGCCAAGAAGTTAAAACAATTGGGCCAATTATTTGAGTCTTTTCTTCAGATTAATTTAAAATTTATTTTTATAAAATTATAAAATCGATTTTAAATTAAAGTTTCCGAAATTTTGAAATTAGAAAGTTTCTTAAAATAGAAGTTTCTAGATTTGCATGTTTTGGATTTTAAGAAATTTCTAAAGTTAGAAAATTTCCGGTTTTAGAAAGTTTCCAATTTTAGAAAGTTTCCAAAAATAGTAGGTTTCCAAAATAGAAAGTTTCCCGAAATAGTAATCTTCTATTTTGGGGATGAAATTTTAATAAACCTACGAACCTCAAATAATATCAAGCGTTGGATGTCTTGTCCAGGCTATGTCAGCTGTCGAAGCCCATTCAATTGTATTCATGGCCTTACAGTGTGAGGGTGTCTACTTTTGCGTGGATAAGACGGTTTGTGATTCATAAATGTCATTGGGAGTCCCAGACATTAATGATTACATGACTGTATAGTCTGGTTTTCTTGACTGGGCCATCGGGAGTCCCGGGCCTTGAGACATCAGAGTGGATTGGGCCTCGGGCCCAGATTCACAACCAAGAGTTATATCACGGATATAATTAGCCGACATAGGGCTTACCGATATAAGCTAAGGTTGGGTGATGGCCAGTGGCCCACTTTGATCTTAGTTATATGTGGATTTCAGCTATGACTACTACAAGCACTCAAAACACATTCTCAATCCGGTCTGTTCTCGAGAAGGAGAAGCTGACTGGAACGAACTTCCTGACGTGGTCTAGGAACTTGAGGCTAGTCCTCAAGCAGGAGAAGAAGGATTATGTCCTTCGTGATCCCCTCCCCGAGAGGCCTCCTAACAATGCCGCCAGGACTCTGCATAATGCTTGGGAAAAGCATTCGTCAGATGAAAATGATGTCTATTGCCTGATGTTGGCGACAATGACTGCTGAGCTGCAAATGCAGTTCGAGAGTGTGTTGTCACCCATCGAGATAATGGCAAGCCTGAAATCGCTTTTTCAGGAGCAAGCAAGGACTGAGAGGTTTCAGACAGTTAAGAACCTCTTAGACTGTAAGTTGGCTGCAAATGCGGCAGTGAGTCCTCATGTCTTGAAGATGATGGGTTATCTCGATCATCTTCAGAAACTCGACTGCCCTATCAGCCAGGAACTTGCCTGCGACATCGTTTTGCAGTCTTTGCCTGCAAGCTATGATCAGTTCATTCTGAACTTTAACATGCATGGCTTGAGTAAGACATTGCCTGAGCTTCACGGAATGCTCAAGACTGCAGAGCCCAACTTCAGGAAAACCGCCAAGGACCCCAATGTGCTTATGGTGCAAAAGGGCAAGGGGTTTAAGAAATCCTCTGCTAAGGATAAGGGAAAGGCCAAGGCTGTCCAAGTCGCGGACAAGGACACGCCAAAGCCCAAGCCCAAGTCCAAGGCTGGGCCAACTGACATATGCAGGTTCTGTAAAGAACCAGGGCATTGGAGGAGAGAATGTAAGAAATTCCAAGAAGGTCTAAAGGAATTGAAGAAGAAGACTCTCGAGACTTCTTCATCAGGTATTTTTGTTATAGAAGTTAATACAACTACTTCTGATAATACCTCATGGGTTATGGATACTGGTTGTGGGGCTCATATTTGTACTAATATGCAGGCACTCAGCAACAGTAGAAGGCTGAAGCAAGGACAAGTGGAGCTACGAGTTGGGAATGGAGCGAAAGTTCCTGCACTAGCTGTAGGCACATACTTGTTGTCTTTACCTTCGGGATTGATTTTAGAACTCAATAATTGTTATTTTGTACCTGCTATAAGCAGAAATTTTATTTCAATTTCTTTGTTGGATTTGGAAGGTTATGATTTTTCAGTTAAGAATAAATTATGTTCCTTCAATCGCAACAATTTGTTCTATGGTTGTGCCCCTCTTACGAATGGGCTTTACATACTCGATCAATCCGCGCCAATTTATAACATTAATACCAAACGGTTCAAACCTAATGAGGAGAACCGAACGTTTCTATGGCATTGTCGTTTAGGGCACATCAGCGAGAAACGCATCAAGAGGCTCCATTCGAATGGACTTCTTGGCTCATTTGACTTTGAGTCATGTGAGAAATGCGAATCCTGCATGATGGGCAAAATGACACGGGCCCCCTTTAATAAACCTAACGAGAGGGCCAGTGACTTATTGGGCCTGATACACACTGATGTGTGTGGCCCAATGTCCACAAATGCAAGAGGAAACTATCAGTACTTCATTACCTTCACTGATGATTTCAGTAGGTATGGATATGTTTATTTAATGAAACATAAGTCTGAATCTTTTGAGAAGTTCAGAGAATTCCAAAATGAAGTACAGAACCAACTTGGCAAAAGCATTAAGGCTCTTCGGTCCGACCGAGGAGGAGAATACTTAAGCCAAGAATTCAGTGATCATCTAAGAGAGTGTGGGATCGTATCCCAACTCACTCCTCCCGGAACACCTCAATGGAATGGTGTGTCTGAGAGGAGAAATCGTACCTTATTGGATATGGTTCGATCTATGATGAGTCACACAGACCTTCCAATATCCCTTTGGGGATATGCTCTGCTAACAGCAGTGTTCACTCTAAATAGAGCGCCATCGAAAGCAGTAGCAAAGACACCATATGAATTATGGACTGGAGTAGCTCCAGTGCTGTCTTATCTAAGAATTTGGGGTTGTGAAGCCTATGTCAAGAGATTAATCTCAGACAAGCTTACACCAAATTCTGATAAATGCTACTTCATTGGTTATCCGAAGGAAACCAAGGCTTATTACTTCTATCTACGCTCCGAGAACAAGATCTTTGTTGCCCGGGATTGTAACTTTCTTGAGAGGGAGTTTCTCTCTAAGAAAGACAGTGGGAGTAAGGTACTGCTTGAAGAAATTCAAGATGAACAGGATACTGCTCAACCTAATGAGGAAGAGCAGCAGGAGGACCTACAAGAAATTGTAGAGCCTGAACCTGTAGTACCTGAAGTTCGAAGATCCGGGAGGATCCGTCACGAACCCGAGAGATATCAAGGATTCCTCGTGACTAACTGTCATGATCTTTTGATCATTGATGGTGATGAACCATCGAACTTCAATCAAGCCATGATGAGCCCAGATTCCTCGAAATGGCGCAAGGCCACTGATTCCGAAATGGACTCCATGTCGGTCAACCAAGTGTTTTCGTTGGTTGACTTACCCGCTGGTGTAAAAGCCATCGAGTGCAAATGGATCTTCAAGAAGAAGATTGACGTGGATGGAAATGTCCAGATTTATAAAGCCAGGTTGGTGGCAAAAGGTTTCAGACAAGTTCACGGTGTGGATTACGATGAAACCTATTCACCAGTGGCTATGATGAAATCTATTCGGATTCTACTAGCAACTGCAGCTTTTCATGATTATGAAATTTGGCAGATGGACGTGAAAACCGCCTTCCTGAATGGAATTCTGGAAGAGGATGTGTATATGACACAACCTGACGGTTACATAGATCCTAAGAATGCTGGGAAAGTATGCAAACTTCATAAATCCATTTATGGATTGAAGCAAGCATCGAGGAGCTGGAATCTCCGTTTTGATGAAGCGATCAAGCAATTTGACTTCATCAGAAACGAAGAAGAACAATGCGTGTATAAGAAAACTAGTGGGAGCAAGATAGTATTTCTTATTCTGTATGTCGATGACATACTGCTTCTCGGAAACGACGTTCCAATGCTGAAGTCGGTAAAGGACTGGCTTGGAAGTTGTTTTTCCATGAAAGACATGGGTGAAGCCGCATACGTTCTTGGAATCAGGATCTACCGGGATAGATCTAGAAGGCTGATAGGCTTGTGTCAAGATTCATACATTGACAAAGTCCTACAAAGATTCAGCATGAAAGATTCCAAGAAGGGCTTCACGCCAATGGTACATGGCACAACGCTAAGCAAGAAGCAGAGCCCTACGACGGCTGCTGAGCTTGAGCGCATGAAGAATATTCCTTATGCATCTGCAATAGGATATGTCATGTATGCCATGATCTGTACTCGTCCTGATGTTGCTTATGCATTGAGCATGACGAGTAGATACCAGTCAAATCCAGGTGAAAGCCACTGGATTGCCGTAAAGAATATCTTGAAGTATCTAAGACATACTAAGGATAAGTTCTTGGTGTACGGTGGAAGTGATGTTCTTAAAGTCAGTGGATTCACGGACGCAAGTTTCCAGACAGACCAAGATGATTTCCGGTCACAGTCCGGTTATATCTTTTGTCTGAATGGCGGTGCAATCAGTTGGAGAAGCTCCAAGCAAGACACCGTTGCTGATTCCACTACAGAATCTGAATATATCGCCGCTTCGGAAGCTGCGAAGGAAGCTGTTTGGATACGAAAGTTCATTATTGAACTAGGTGTGATACCAAATGCGGCTGAGTCTCTGGCACTGTTTTGTGACAACAATGGTGCTATAGCTCAGGCAAAGGAACCAAGATCACATCAGAAATCCAAGCATGTTCTAAGAAGATTTCACTTGATACGTGACATCATTAATAGAAAGGAAGTCAAGATCAGCCGAGTTCAGACAGATGATAACGTCGCTGATCCGTTGACAAAGCCACTCCCAAGGCCTAAGCTCGAGTTTCTGACTGAAGCTGTAGGCATTAGAGACATTGAAATGTAATCTAAATTTGAGTGGGAGTTTGAGGGCTTTATTTAGTTATTTGATATGTTCTTGTAAAACATTTTATGTTTAATGAAATTATTATTTCAAGATTATTTTAACTGTGATGAAATAATCGTTCCAAAGTGATATAAACCATTTTATAGGTCATCGAAGTAAGTGACTTGATCTTGAGTCATCAAAGTCATTTAGCTTGATCATGAGACCCTATATTTGATAGATGGCTTATATCATTCAGTCCCTAGTCGAAGGTTGTTGAAATTGGAACACCAACAACCGTGTGAGACTAGATTGGTATGTGACTTATGACCAAGTTTCATGGTGTCATAGATGCACGGCATCAAAGTCAGTACATAGGTGTATGTTGGGAACATACGACCGGACATGACCCGCTTATGAGAACTCTTCAGGATATTTATATATGTGTCATAAGAGATTCTCACTACGACTATAGAGTATAGTCCTTAGACCTGAGTTCGCATGCATGTGACTGCACATGGACTGATGCACTTTGATCATTGTCTAACGCTATCGTTCTGCGATAGTTATAAGGACCTTGTTTGGGTACATTATGAAATGAGTAGTTTACAGTGATGGAACAAGACGGGATTTGTCCCTCCAATATAAATGGAGTGAATATCTCAAGGCCAATCGGAGATTTAAATACTGGAAAATGCATGGCCATGCTCAAACGGACTGTCCCGAGTCGTTTGGATTGTCAGTATCAAATCAGAGTCCGATGAACAAGATTAGGCTTTATAAGGATGACACTAATCTTGCCTTATGACTAATCGAGATATTGGGACAAAAGGATTATGAATACAGAGATTCCAGTACAAGTGGGAGATTGTTGGAATTGTGTCCAGTAATCTCGGTACTGTCTCTAGAAAGTAAGAGTATGTCAATGATCAGACATAAGTCATATAATACTGGGGGTCATGATGGCTTGCTAGAGTCCGCTCATGATCTATAAGTCTTGGACTTATTGCCTTTATTATATGATCCCATATGGGTCACACGCCTAAGCTAACAGGAAAATGTGTAGGAACGGTTTAGCAGAAGTATGGTAAAAGTGCTAGGCATTTACCGAACTTAAAGAGAGATTAATGGGTCTGATTAAATCCAAGGGATTTAATCAGAACTGAGAATTGGGCCCAAAATCCCAAAAGGGAAAGAGAAGGGTTTTATAAACTAAAAGGCCAAATCTCTTTCTCCTCTAACCCTAATCCAGCCGCGATTTCTCTCTCTCTCTGCGGCCTCCCTCAGCTCGGTCTAGCAGCCATTTTCTGTGATTGCGTGTGTGAGCCTTTGGAGGATCCATCCCTTGGTGGTTCTGCTGATCTCTGACCTGTTCTCTCTTTCCGCTGCATAAACAGGTAAAAGGTGAGATCTACATTATGTTTCTAATCAAGAGAACCTAGATCTGTATGTTTAGGACTGTTTAATCTGAAGAACTAAATCTGGATTAACACTAAACATTCCTTCACACAGTTCATGTGGTGTCTTTTCTACTGATTTAGATGGCACTCTATTCAGTGTAAACGCAGACGTTTCTAGAGCATATCCCCAAAAGGATAGTGGAAGATTAGAATGACTCATCATAGACCGAACCATATCCAATAAAGGTCGATTTCTCCTCTCCGACACTCCATTCCATTGGGGTGTACCAGGAGGAGTGAGTTGTGAAACGATTCCACACTCGCTCAGATAGTCGCTGAATTCTTGGCTCAAGTATTCTCCTCCGCGATCCGATCGCAGAATCTTAATACTCTTGCCAAGTTGATTTTGTACTTCATTCTTGAATTCCTTGAATCTATCAAAGGATTCTGACTTGTGTCTCATCAAATAGACATAGCCATACCTACTGAAATCATCAGTAAAGGTAATGAAGTACTTAAAGTTTCCTCTGGCAGCAGTACTCATTGGCCCACATACATCAGTATGAACAAGGCCCAATAAATCACTGGCCCTTTCATTTGGTTTGTTGAAAGGGGCTCTAGCCATTTTGCCCACCAAACAAGACTCGCATTTCTCACATGATTCAAAATCAAATGAGTCCAGAAGCCCATTTCGATGGAGCCTCTGGATGCGTTTCTCATTGATATGACCCAAACGACAATGCCATAAGAAAGTCGGGTTTTCGTCATTGGACTTAAACCTCTTTGTATTTATGTTAAAGACAGGCATTTCTTGGTTTAATATATATAACCCATTATCTAATGGGGCGCTACCATAATAATTACCATCACGATTAAAAGAACAAACTTTATTCTTAACAGCAAAATCAAAACCTTCCAAATCCAAAATGGAAACTGAAATTATGTTTCTGCTAATCGCAGGTACATAGTAGCAATTATTCAAAATTAAAACCATGCCCGAAGGTAAAGACAACTCGTAGGTGCCTACGGCCAGTGCAGCAACCTTAGCTCCATTCCCGACTCGTAGCTCTACTTGTCCTTTCTTCAGCGTCCTACTATTTCTTAGTGCCTGCACATCAGTACAAATATGAGCACCGCAGCCGGTATCCAATACCCACGAAGTAGGACTAGAAGACATAACATTAAGTTCGATAACATAAATACCTGAGTCAGACGCATCATACGTCTTCTTCAGCTTCTTGTAATCTTCCATGAACTTCTTGCAGTCTTTCTTCCAATGCCCCAACTGCTTGCAGTAGTTGCACTTATCCTCAGGAGAAGGCCCGGATTTGGGCTTCGGCTTGGGCTTGTCCTGACTTTCAGCCTGGACAACCTGGGCCTTACCCTTACCCTTCTTAGGTTTCTTAAACCTTTTACCCCCTTGTACCATCAGGACATTGGGAGTAGCCTTCTTGAGATTCGGTTCTGCTGTCTTCAGCATACCGTGCAACTCAGTCAATGTCTTAGTCATGTTTTGCATATTGTAGTTCATGATGAACTGATCGAAACATGACGGCAAAGACTGCAGAATCATGTCAGTGGCCAGCTCCTGGCTAATGGCACAGTCCAGTTTCCCCAGGTTATCAATGTAACCCATCATTTTAATGACATGAGGACTTACTAGACTGTCCTTAGCCAGCTTGCAATCCATGAGAGATTTAACCGTCTGGTATCTCTCTGTGCGAGCTTGCTCCTGAAACAAGGCTTTCAGGCTGTTAATCATCTCAATGGGTGACAACACGTTCTCATATTGCTTCTACAGCTCAGAGTTCATAGTCACCAGCATTATACAATTAACATCTTTGACATCCGCTGAATGCTTATCCCAAGCATTCTTTTCTGTCTGCGGAGCATTGGAACGTGGCCTCTCGGTGAGAACTCTTTCAAGGACATATTCCTTGTTCTCTTGCCTGAGAACTATTCTCAGGTTCCGATACCATTCCAAGAAATTAGATCCATTTAACTTGTCCTTCTCAAGGACGGATCTTAGTGAGAAAGTGTTGATGTGATTTGAGACAGACATAGCTGTAATTCAAAAAGAGGTAGATTTTAGTTATAAAGCACAAGAAATGAGAATTCTTATCTAATAAGAAAACTCTCATTGTATTCAAACTATGTTTCCTCATATGAATACAATGTGCCAAGATCCTCAGATTACTAAAATTCGAGTGGGCGACTCGCCGTTACTCAAGCTTTAGTTATCTAGGTAAGCAAATCATTGCTAATTGTACTCAGTACAACTCTTGGTCGTGAATGAGACAAACTATGTCCAATTCACTCTGATGTCTCTGGGCCCAGAACTTCTGACAGCCCAGTCAAGTATAACCAATCTTTTATCTGTCTTGTGATCACTGACAGTTGCACTGCAAGTCTGTCACTGACCACCTGCCTTACCCATGTTGCAGTGGATATCAAGGACTCCAAGATATCCAACAAACGACACGAGTCTTGACAGTAGACAAGATCGGGAAAGACATCAAGATCACTTGATATTTAGTTGAGGAAAAGAACTAATCTTATCTTGATTTATATTTACTATATATATCAAAAAATAATAACTTTTAATTAAAACATTTAGTTTTATTAAGTTTAGATTCATCTAAAACTTTTAGGATTAAATTATTCTGGTTCATGCAAATTTGTGGTCAAATCAACAAGTCTGCGTTCGTTGTGTCGATCGACGCCAACTATTGGTATCGATCGATGCAACTCTATTTAAACCGTTCTTCGATAACCGGTCAAACCGGATCGAATTTACTTAACCGATTCAATCCAATTAAACCAGTTCGGTTTAATGGTCCATGTCGATCGTCACACACTGTGTGTCGATCGGTATGACCAAACCAGAATCAATTTGGTTAATGTAATTAACCGAGCTAGATAACCAGTTCAATCCAATTGAACCGATTCATCTAATCGCATTGCCTGTGTCGACCGACACACCCAGTGTATCGATCGACGCAGCACGATTACGGGTACTCGATCTCAGATCGAAACCCTAAAGATTATTTGCGGATTTTCGCTTTGTATCGACCGACACACGCTTTGTGTCGATCGATGCTGTGCGACAAACCCTAAAATTTATTCGCGAGTTTTCGCTCTGTGTCGACCGACACACGCTTTGTGTCGATCGACACCCTGCGACAAACCCTAAAATTTTATATTTTGCGCCGCGGCGTGTCGACCGACACACGCTTTGTGTCGATCGACACAGTGCAATTTTAGCAATACCATCGTTTTCAACAGAGACAAAAATCCGAGATTTAATCAATGAAAAACGATTTCAACAGGCAATATACAGATCAACAACATCAAGTTTCGATTTTATATCACCAGTTTCAATAGCTAAACCCTAAGCATGCTCTGATACCACTGTTGGATCCCGATGGATCTAGGGTTTGTTATATTGAAATTTAGAACCAACCTCGTTCTTACCTTTGGCAGCGGAAGAAGATGGTGAACGAGATCAGTGGAGCAACGCAACGCTTTGCCTCTACCAGATACACACGCACGCTTCCTGGAAACGGGATGCTAGTGCCGGATCAATGGGGATCGATGGTGTTTGGTGTGTCAAGTGTTTTCTCTCCAGAAAACTGGACGGCCCTCTGTTTAGGTCGAAACAAATCAGCTTTTATTCGACCTAAACGCGCTTAACGGGCCAGACTTAATTAAGCCATAACCCGAAAAGCTTGTTCGGAAAATCCGAACTGTGTCGACCGACACACAAGCTGTATCGATCGACACAACACCATTATATCGATTCTTATATGTATTTCAATACACATAATATGATCATTGCAACAATGATCATTCCCATGTCGTAGCTTCCAGTTCGCTTAGGTGTGTGACCCTATAGGATCATACAATACTGGCAGTAAGCCCACGACTTACAGAATGCAAGAGGCTTCTAGCAAAGCATTGCAAACGCCCAGTATTATACGAATGTCTGATCTCGACACACAACTATCATAGGAGTGAGTACAAGTGTGATTTCAGGACACTATCCCAACAAAAAACACCAACGTATTCCATGGGTGGGTAAAATCACGGAGGATGCGTAACTACATCCCTTCTCTCAAAGATGGAAATGGTGTGGAACATTTTGAAGAAGATAAGAAGGGCGAGATTGCCATTGACTACTTTTCGCAGCTGTTTAAATCGACTCACCCCACCACATCTTCGGAGTTGTTGAATGGACTGGAACAGAGAGTGACATCTCGTATGAATAGAGACCTGACTAGGTTAGTAACAGAGCATGAAATAGTTAAAGCAGTTAAAGGGATCAAGGCTGACAGTGCTCCAGGTAGTGATGGTATGACGGCTAAGTTTTTCCAACATTACTGGGACATTACAAAGGACCAGGTTTTATTGGAGGTTACAGGTTTCTTTGAGCATGGTCGCTTACACCCAGATTGGAACTTCACGCAAATTTGTTTGCTACCCAAGAAACCGAATCCTTCGTTGATGACAGATTTGCGCCCAATCAGTTTATGTGCTGTCTCTTATAAAATCGTCTCAAAAATCTTATGTACACGCCTCAAGAAAATATTACCAAGCCTGGTTTCTGAAACGCAAGGAGCCTTTGTGGCCGGCCGTTTAATCTCGGATAATTTGCTCATTGCACATGAGTTGGTACATGGTTTAAGGACGAATCCAGCGTGTAAGTCTGACTATATGGCCATCAAGATGGATATGTCGAAGGCTTACGATCGTGTTGAATGGAATTTCTTGGAAGAGTTGTTCTTGAGGATGGGTTTTGACGCTCGCTGGGTTGATTGGGTGATGTTATGTATACGGTCAGTATCGTACACGGTGCTGTGGAATGGGCAGGCTCATGGTCACATTGTTCCAGAGAGAGGATTGAGACAGGGTGATCCTTTATCACCTTTTCTCTTTATCCTATGTACCGAGGCGCTTGTTAATGTTATGAACAAGGCTGAAAAGGATGGTAGGCTGTCAGGTATGAAGCTCTCGAAGCACTGCCCTGCCGTACAACATTTATTATTCGCAGATGATAGTTTGTTTCTTTGTAAGGCCACCCTTCAGGAGTGTTCGGAATTCCTGAGATGTTTATCTCTGTATGGCCTGGCGTCTGGCCAAGAGATTAATTTCAACAAATCTTCTGTGACTTTTGGCAGTGGGATGGATCCATTGATAAAGAGGTTACTGTCTGAAAGATTGGGTATTGACCAAGAAGGTGGAGCTGGAATGTATCTGGGTTTACCCGAATGTTTTAGCGGGTCTAAGCGAGAATTGTTGGCTTTCATTACTGAGAAGTTGCAGAAAAGGCTCCACGGATGGTATGCTAAAACACTATCGCTAGGAGGTAAGGAGGTGTTAATCAAATCCATAGCTATGGCTTTGCCAGTTTATGCTATGTCTTGTTTTCGTTTGACAAAACATCAGTGCCAAAAGCTTACTAGTGCCATGGCGAGTTTCTGGTGGAATGCAGTTAGTGACAAGTCCAAAATTCACTAGATGTCCTGGAAATCCCTTTGTCAATCAAAAGAGATGGGAGGCTTGGGCTTTAAGGAAGTGGAGGGTTTTAATCAGGCACTGTTGGCAAAACAGGCATGGCGGTTATTGAATCAACCAGAGACACTGTTATCTAAGGTGTTTCGGGGAAGATATTTTGCTCACAAGAGTTTCTTAGAGAGTAGTCTGGGCTATAGACCTTCCTACGCCTGGAGATCAATATTATTTGGCAGGGAATTGTTACATAAAGGGTTGGGGAAAGTTATTGGTACTGGTGCCTCCACATCAGTATGGTCTGAGAAATGGCTCTTGGATGGGGCCCCTCGTCGCCCCACTTCTTTACAAAGCTTATATAATGTTGAGCTCAAGGTCTCAGATCTGATCCACGGCAATGGTACATGGGACGTCGAACAATAACTACTCTATTTCCGGCTGCGGAAGTAAGCTATATTCGTACTATTCCAATTGGCAAAGTGAAGGATAGATACATCTGGGCACCTACACATAATGGTTCATATTCAGTTAAAAGTGGATACAAACTCTGGTCGCAACCCCCTGATGTTTTATCACCGGCTGATGAAGAGAAACTCCAGTTGAAACGCCGAATCTGGAAATTCCTCGCTCCGCCTAAAATCAAGATCTTTTGGTGGAAGGCGGTTTCAGGTGCGCTCGCAGTAGCTGACAGATTGAGGTCCAGAGGACTTCAGGTGGATGATCGGTGTAAGTTATGTCATCATGATATTGAGTCCATTGGGCATGTATTATTTACTTGTGCAGCGGCACGGGAGATTTTCAGCCTTTCCAATATACCCTCTCCTTGTAATGGTTTTGGATTGTCTATCCCTGAAAATTTTTGGTTCCTTCTGAATTGCTATGAAGACACTGCAATAGCTCAAGATATCAGATCATCAATTCTGTGGTCCCTGTGGAATATTTGGAAGAATCGCAACAACATAATTTTTGGAAATAGACGTGACACAGCACAAGTGGTGGCGAACCGCAGCTCGACGGAAGCTTTAGCCTGGCGAGCGGCTAACTTGGATTCTTCTGCAGAACAGAACCGGTGCAATAGAGCGCGCGAGTATGATCATCGATGGATTCCTCCACCGCAAGGCATTGTGAAATGCAATGTTCATGCTGCTTGGAGACGATCGGTGTATCATTCGGGCGGGGCATGGATTGCGCGCGACCATGGAGGACAAGTTTTATACCATGCCCGTGAAGCCTTCGTTAACCCACCTAATCGCTGGTGGCCGAGTTCACCTGCATACTGTGGGCAATGGAAGCACTCAGGAACTTAAGATTGCAAGACGTGATCATAGCTTCGGATTGTAATATGGTAGTTGAAGCACTTACACACACGGATGCTTGGCCACGATATGGACCGTTAATCCAACAGGTGTTCGAGCTCCAACACAATTTCAGCAGTTGTGTTTTTGAAGCGGAACACATTCTGGGCAATTCCATTGCACGTGATATAGCACAGAGTGTCAATAGATATGGCCGCTTTCAACCGTATTTAGCCTTGGGAGGCCCAGCCTGGCTGCATGATCGCCTACGTCAGGAAGCTTAGTAGATCTCCTTTATTCCCTTATCATAGTAGTATATTTCCTTTATGTGGCCTTGTTTTGTTTTTGGGAGTTTTGATTTTATATTGTACCCTTGAACTTTGGATGTTCTCATCCTTCAGACGAAAAAAAAAAAAAAACTTATGTTTTAATATTTATCTTAATATAATTTGTCTTCAAATGCACGAATCAACATTATAATATGAGAGAAACAAAAATAATTATGAGTTTAATGGATTGAACTAGGAAATATACATATTAATTTTCACCCTGAAGTAATTTCATAATTTCATTTGCCCTGGACTCGATCCCTTTGAGATACTCGATCAGGATTCTCTGCTGGTATGAACCTCCTTCCTGGTACGATCAAAATTAAAATGGTTAAGAATGAGGAATTTTAGAAAACAGGGTCAAACAAAGCGGTTACCATCTGGTTTAAACCACCAAATCAAACCCGGTTAGACTCCCGTTCACATTGTTGTTATGTTTGTTTTTTGGGGTTGTCTTGCTTTGTGTAGAGAGACATACATATAAGCTGTAGGAACAGGTTTCTTTTACTTACAGTTCGAATCAGGGTGCGCTCAATTCGTTTCTTGATAACGGCAGATAGCTCATCAGGTGTTACTTGTCCTTTCCCGAGTGTTAACCCCTCTAAGAATAGCTTGTTCCATTGTTCCTCAGGAGCTGAAACACATAAACCAAATGTGAAGTTCTTGCGTCCACTACATGGAAAACAGGTTGCAGAAGAGACCTTTGATCAGAGTTTCAAGAAAATGCTCGGCCTTTACAACTTCATTCCCTGTGACAACAACCAGGAGTTCTAACTGATAGTTATCGATGCAAACGCAATGAAATTATGTTTAGATAATGGGAGCAATGTACCTTTCTTTGCGTAGCTACGCTTGGAGAGGATCGTAGCAGCATAGAGTTGAAGAACTTTTTGCAGCATAGCCGCAAGCCCTGGTTTGTCTTTATCTTCTTTTGCCTGAAAACAACCTTCAGCCTCAAACTATAAAAAAATACATCTAAACAGAAACCTTCTTTTCTTAGAACAATTCAGTTGTCTACGAAACGATCTTACAAGTGAAGCAAACAAAATAATTGTACTTGCCTGCCGTAGCTGAGCACTAACTTCTGAAAGAAATCCTTCGTCTAATTGTCCTTCTATTTCCCGTTGTATTATTTCCTGTTAATACATTGATGAGACTATATCACAGCAAGAAATAGATAGCCTTCTGCGATGCATAAGGTTGTATACAATGTGGAAAAGTGTAGATGTCTTGGTCAAAGGAAAGTGAAGTATGTATACCTTTTCCATTTCATTGATGGCTTCAGGATCTCTAGGAGGCCAAGAAATTTCTTCCACTCCTTCCACAACGGGTCTCAAAATCCCTTTCAGAACATCAGTAGACGATTCTATCTTTTCCTACAAGGATATAATGAACTTCTTAATAATCTTGTAAAGGAAACACTTAAGAGGAAGAGTCATGGAACCAACTAAAAGAAGAGAAGAAAGAGGAAAAACCCGAGTCTTATTCACAACGCAGTCAACTATACTCATCACAGTTGCAGCTAACTCCTCATAGTCCTTCTGCAAGCGACAAAACCCCCAAAGCATTAGTGAAAAGAGAGCTCAAAAATCTGCTTGATGATTGAAATAATAAGCAATAGAAACGCTTGCCTTGTCATCATCTGATTTGCAAGTATCCGACCTGGTCGCAAGTCTTATCCAAAAAACTTCATCAAAAGCAAGAATATTTTCAACAACAAGCTTCTCAAGCTGTTCATAAGGAAATGGCAGCAACAATAGAAGAAAAGAAAACTCAATCATTTGAAGAAAAGATAACACAAACACACAACATTCCCTTTTCCTTTCAAAGTAAAAGGAAGGAATCTATGACATTTAAGGACAGAAATTGCAGACTAACTTCTCTAGGGTTTGCATCTTTAAGAGCATCTATCATCCGATCGATTTCCACAGTTTTCTTAAACGCTCCTTCTGCATCTCCCTTGACTGCGCAGATCAAATTTCTCCTGCTTTAAGAGATGCAATCAATATCTCATATCTAAGTTCATTAAACAGAATCATAGCTTCTCTTTACTGAGAATTTGTTTTTCAGAGTTAAATAACCAAAAATCAAAAACTGCATACAATGGCATAATCACCTTCGCTTCAAGTCCACTCCAGAAAACAGAGAAATCTTCCACAGACTCGAAGATACTAAAACCCTAGAACCCAATCTCCAAAGCGACCCACTCTGCGGAAGAATAAAGTTCCAAGTCATAACAAGGTATTATTCGCTCTGCAATGATGACAGAGAGATCAGAGATGTCACCTTCCCACGTTGATGATAATGAGAACTGCAAGAGGATAAGCATTGAACAGAGGATATTGCCGCCATTAAAGGAGTGTGAAGAAACTACACAAGCTCCTCCAGATATTCTGACGACCGTTCAAACTCTCGGTCACCAAATCCTCGTCGGGCAGAAGAAACGAAAACATGTGGTTGTATTATTTGGGCTCAGGTGATCTGTTATCCATTATCAGGCCGTAACAGTTACTCCTTGAATCCATTAAGGATTTATTTTATTTGGGAAAAATGCCAAACAAATACCCGAACTATTTTATTTTGGCCAAAAAATACATGAACTACAAAGCTGACCAAAATATACCTCAACTTTGATTGACTTTTAAAAAATACTCAAACTTGTAGTTGACTTGGCCAAAACAGCATACCGTTATCTCATCTGTTAAGATGAAACAACGAGCCGTTAACGGTTCCGTTAAGACAAAGCAGCGTCGTTTTATCCAAAGTTTTTGTTTGGAAAAATTACCAAAAAATATCTGAACTTTTTAATTTTAGAATACCTGAACTTTTTTAGTTTTGGCCAAAAAATATCTAAACTATAGAGCTAGCCAAAAAATACAAACCAACAAAATTATGTTTGAAAATAATTTCACACCGCAAGACTTCAAACTCATGTTGCATTGAAAGCGTGCTTTACCACAAGACCGAAAGTATTGACGGTCCAATTGATTTTCTTTTTATTTAAAGAAGTTACTTAGAAGACGGAGAATGCAAAAAAATAGAAAATCTCATCAATCTCTGATTCACATAATTGGGTTTTTATTTATATATAAACTGTTAAGTTTATATATTATTTATTTTAAATAATACTTGAATTATCGAGATAGCCTAATGGTAAAGCACGCTTTCAATGCAACATGAGTTTGAAGTTTTGTAGTGTGAAATTATTTTCAAACATTTTTTTTGTATTTTTTGCTAGCTCTATAGTTTAGATATTTTTTTGACCAAAACTAAAAAAGCTCAGGTATTGTTTGGCTAAAATTGAAAAGTTCATATATTTTTTGGTTATTTTTCCAAACAAAAACTTTGGATAAAATGACGTCGTTTTATCTTAACGGAACCGTTAACGGTTCATCGTTTCATCTTAACAGATGAGATAACTGTGTGTTGTTTTGGCCAAATCAACCACAAGTTTGGGTTTTTTTTTAAAAATCAATCAAAGTTGAGGTATTTTTTTGTCAGTTCTGTACTTCACGCATATTTTGACCAAAATAAAATAGTTCGGGTATTTTGACATTTTCTCCTATTTTATTTTCTGAAGTTTTATTTTTTTTCAAGAACATACTAAAAGTTGCAATTTGTAAACACGTATATTAGTATACTAATATGATTATGATTTGATCTCAAAATTTACGAATACAAATATTATTAAACATAATTTAAAAAAAGTTACTAAATTAATTTAACAATAATAATAATAATAATACTATAAAAATCTATATAAAAGTATTTATTAATAATCATACTTACATTATTATATTTAGTAAGATATTTTATCATTTATCACAAAAATAATAGTAATAAAATAAATTGTAATTATATATTTTATGCATAAAAACACATAAAGATCTTATTTAGAATATTTTATCATTTATATATATAAATTCAAAATTTATATAAATAATACGAAGTTACTATATAAAATTAAAAAAAAATTATTAATATTTAAAATATTCATAAACAGTTTCATATTTATCATCTTTTTATTGAATTTTATGTATATATCCAAAATAAAATTTAAAAAAATTTCATAAATATTTCTTATTTATCATTTCATTTTTTATATAACATTATATATATCTCCATAATAAATTTAAAAAAAAAACATTATAAAATTAACAATATAAATTAAAATTAACATAGTAATTAGTATAATTTCATTAATGCCAAATTAGTAATCAACCATTTTGAAAGTGAATATAAAACCAAAAGCACTTCTCAAATAATATAAAAATATGAATATTTAACCCCAAAAAATGACGGCAATGGAAACTTTATAGGCCCATTCGGAAAAATCAGAAAGTATAATTTTTTTTAATCAATTTTTTGATCAAAAAGAATGTATAAGTCTAAAGTATAAAACTATTGTATAAAGCAAAATGGGCCAAAACAAGCCCATCACGGATTATTAGAAAACACGTGGACGTGACTAGAAGTAAACGTGTCACTAAAACGCGTACACGTGTCGAGAAAGCAGAGAACTGGTACATGCAGCTCCGTCCGACAAATTTTCGGTCACCGTTGAACTTGCTTTCATCGTCTTCAGTTGCAGCTTCATGCCAACCGTTTGCATCCAATCTATCAGGGAAGCGTCACATATGGAAAGGAAAGCATCATCCAGCACTTCACGGTCCATTAAACCTGCGCTACAGAGAAGGGTAATCACCAGAGATTAGACCGATCTTCGATTGAGCACATGCCAAACGCGTTCAACTTGATCGCGTCGAAGAACAAACGACGGGTGAGCGCTTAGCAACGCGGAAGAAGAGAAAGAAGGATTCATTGACGCTGTGATGGAGACCACTGTGGAAAAGATTGGAAGATCCAGAAGGATCCGAAAGAAAACTCCGACAAAGGTCGGGAGGATAACCGGACCACAAATCCGGAAGTTATTGAGACCGAAAGAAAAGAATACATCTTTATGAATCAGGGAAAAACAGATTGATTCAAGAAGAAAAAGAAAAAAGATGCGACAAAAGTAACTCGACCGACGGTTTGGCTATCGCCGCCGCCGACGGCCAGAAACGGAGGTGTAAAGTTCGGTCGGGTTCTTGAGTGAAGGAGGAGAATTTAAGAGAGAGAGCTATTTTTCTCTTTAATCTTTAACAAAATTAACCCAGACTCTTACGTCAAATATTTTTCATAACATAAACGTTTTCCATCTGATACTTTTTTCTCATCCCATAACCAAAATTAACTTTGACAAGAGTATGAGCGGAAAAATATCTTGTGTATTATGGTTTAGGTCGAGTACATATATACTCAAACAAATATATTGGGCTTGAGCTAACAACACTTAGCCATATACTCCCGCTCAAGTTGGAGCATGCAAATCTCAAATGTCCAACTTGGAAATGAGAAAACAAAATTGTACACGGCCCAAAGCTTTTGTGAAAATGTCCGCAACTTGCTATGTTGTTCAGACGTAGTATGTCTTAATGAGACCGGCTTGAAATGCTTCTCGAATGTGATGGCAATCGAGTTCAATATGTTTTTGTACGCTCATGAAAGACGTGGTTGTTTGCGATATGCATAGACAATTTGCTGTCACAATGAAATGGAATAGAGACCCGTTTCTTGACACCAAATAAATGTAAGAGAGTATTGAGCCACTTAACTTCTTTAGTAGCCCATGACATCGAACAATACCCAGCTTCATCCGAGGATATAGAGACTATATCTTGCTTCTTTTTTTCCATGAGACTGGGGGATCACCGAGGAAGAAGACATATCCAGTCAGGGAGCGTTGAGTAAGAGGGCATGCCGCCCAATCGGCATCACAGTAGCCGGTAAGAGTCAAATCAGTGCCAGCTTTGTAAAGAACACTTTTCTCCGGTCTGCCCTTTAAATAACGCAGAAATTTAAGTGCAGCCTCCCAATGCGCATTAGTCGGATTCTGCATAAATTGAGACAGTATACATACCGAATAAGACAGATCCAGGTGAGTAAGTGTGAGATAGATTAGTTTATCAAAAATGCGCTGATAATGTGAGGGATCCGAGTATAGTGCATCGTCTGAGTGTGCAAGGCGGTGATTTTGGTCAATGTCCAGACAGTATTTACGTTGGCATAATTACAATCCTTCAGCGTTGCGAGCAACCTCTATGCCAAGAAAATATCGAGGAGAGCCCAAATATTTCATATGAAACTGGCTACTACGATAGGCTTTGAAAGCTGATATCAAAGCTGAGTCATTAGCTCCATAGGCCAAGAGGGCTGTGTGAAGAGTACCAAACCAGCCCCTCGGGGGCCTGACGTAAACTATACAAATACTTCTTCAATCGACACAGCTTGTTAGAGGCAGAAGTTGTGAAGCCGGGAGGAGGGCACATGTATACTTCCTCTTCCAAGATGTCATGTAAAAATGCATTGTGAACATCCATCTAGTGGACTTCCCAATTACGAGAAGCAACGATATTGAGAAATGTCCTAACCATCGTCATTTTAATAACAGGGCAAAGGTTTCTTCATAGTCAATACCTTCTTCTTGACGATTTACAAGTGCCACAAGGAGTTCTTTGTGACGTTCTATCGTTCCTTTAGAGTTGAATTTGATCTTGTATACCCACTTGCATCCTATGGCTCGCTTATTAGGTGGTAAATCCGTAAGCTCCCAAGTTTCATTATCTTCCAAGGCTGCGATCTCAATACCCATGGCCTTACGCCAAACCTCAAATTACACGGCATCTTTAAAAGAACGTGGTTCCGAATGAGCAATCACATTCGCCAAGAAAACCTTGAAAGTGTCTGAAAAATTAGCTGAACATATATAATTAGCAATAGGGTATATAGTACATATCTTGTGCAACTATCCTATGAGATGATGAGATTTACATGTGTCAATTACTATACCTGAAAGACGACCAGTGGAGGAAGATGGATCAGACTGTGTGTTGGTGTTCAACAAGTTGAGGAGTTGATTCCATTGTGTATCGCTGAGTGGTAAGCCTTGACGATCCTGATCAGTAACAGCATGTCGTGAACCAGAAAGTAAGATTATTCATGAGCTTAAAAGTTATTAGCACGACCAAATCAAGAATGGCGACCACGGCCTCCACGACCATGTTTGAACCAGTGTTCGAGTAACCTCCACAACTGCTGAGAAAGTATTACCACCAGACTGGGAAATCCATGTATTTGATAGCAACGACTGGCATCATGATCTGACTTTCCAAAGTGCAAGCAATGAAAGGAAGAACGCTTGCGACCTGCTGATGGTGAAGCCTGGACTGAGGAACCTACACCTTTGGCTCGGGAATCAAACAAATGAGCAACACTCTGATTTTGTTCTTCTTTAATGATCATGGATAACTTACTATCCAGAGATGTAGGAGGTATCATACATGGAATGTTGGAACGTGTAGTCCCAAAACGAGCATTATCAAAACCCATTAAAAATTGATACTTTCTGGAACGTTGGCGTTTTGCGACAATCTCTTTGTGTTTTGGACATTCAGAGCACCACAAAAACAATGAGAGATTGCATCATATTCTTCAAGTTCATCCCACTTCAATTTCAACTGGACAAAATAATCCTGAACGGATTTACCATCTTGTTTGCAAGCAGAAACTTCAGCTTCAAGCTCATAAATAAGAGGTTCGTTTCCAATTGAAAAAACGACCACACAAAGTCTCCCATAGTTCAAAATCAGTGTCAGACCACGAAAAAGAACCACACAACTTTGGCTCAATAGAGTTAAGTATCCAAGCGACCAACATGGAGTTGGAAATTTCCCATCACTTGATCGTCGTAGCATCGAGAGTAGGTTTTGAGATCGTACTACGATAAAACCCAACTTGTTCTTCGCTTTAAGCGCATTGCACATCAGTTTGGACCAACGCTCATAGTTGGATCCATTGAGAAGAACCATACATATCGAATGGCCTTGATCCGAAAAAGGATGCAGGTAAAAATCATCAATGAAAATATCAGTGACAACAGCCATAACACAACATATATAAACACACAGAAAGCAGTGTGGAGAATAAGTGAATTCGAGAAAGTAGATCGAAAATCACAAGATAAACAAATGAAAAAGAAGGAACAGAAGAGATTGAATTTAGGCGGTTGAAAAAGTTTGAACAGTATGTTTTAAACCTAGCTCGGATACTATAACAAAATATGAGCGGAAGAATCTCTTGTGTATTAGATCGAATACATATATACACATATACAAATATATTAGGCTTGGGCTAATAACACTTAGCCTAAAAAACTTTTTTGGTTTTTTTTTTGTTGGCTTTGAATGCACCATTTGGATACTATTATATATAATTTTGGGATATAATCCATTAACATCCATTGTGGTCTTTCTTTGAATTGTGTAAGATGAATTTTATTTATATGGATTATAACTAAAAAAAACTATTTAAATGTTAAGAAATTTGGAAATGCTTGGAATTCATAAATACAAATGATCCAATATGATGTTTATTTATTATATTATTAAATTTTACATGTTTGATTTTGGAATCTACTTATTCGGTAATGAAATCGTTGTTTTAAGGAAAAAATATATTGAATCAGTCATAGATTTAAAAAAAAATACACAACCCAGTAAATTATTCTTACATCTATCGTACATATGCATATTTATTAATAGGATAACTAACAATTTTTAATTATTGAACTAATTTCAATGGTTATTATGAATTCATATAGAATTTTGTATTGACAAATATTTATTAACTTTTAGGTTGAAAATGATATGTTTTATATTTTTAAAAAGAGTTAAACACTAATCAATAATAAATTATTACAAAAAACTTAAAAAATTGTTTTGGATTGATTTTGTATAACCCCATCTTTCATACCTATTGTTTAGTAGATTTTTTTTTTCTACTTATCATTTCTATTTATCTATAATTTAGTTTAATTATAAAGATATATTGGACAAATGCCACACAAACATATTAGTATAAGATATATGTTGACATGTATAAGAATCATATAGCTAATAGTTACCCACATGTCTTAATAATGAAACAAATCGATACTTTAATTGTAATTAGATATACGTATTCCCAAAAATTGTAAAAAAAAAAAATATATATATAGATTGGTCGAGAACAATGGATTGAAAGCTGGAGCCACCCATCAAAATTTATATAAATATTTTTACACTAATCAATTTTTAATTAGATATACCGATGCGGTAAGGTTTTACCGCTGCAGTAAGATTTTAATGTTTTAATGGTCATCAATCATCAAAGAGTTAGTAAAAATAATATTAATTTTTTTTCTAAGCTTTTTCATACCGTTTCCTCAGACCGCTTATTCTTACATTTTTTGCTATTCAGAACAATAACATTTGTTATATATGATACATATATACAAAATATCGGGCAAAGACTCGATTTAAAATAAGAAAAGTGACAAATTAAGTTTTTGATGTAATCAAAAAATATTTTTAAAAAATATCAACAAAATTTCTATATTATATTGATCTAGCTCTAAGGCAAAACAAAATTAAATCTATTTTATCCCAAAGGCTTTTATGCATAGAAATATATGCATTATATCTACATACACTTTAAACATACTGTTATTATTTTGTTCATACCTTGGAAAGAGATGGTAATTTTCAACAAACAAAATCGTTTCAAATATTATATCTTGCATGTAATGCATAATTTGGAGGTTTATCCATGAGATGCTACGCATTCATCACATCGTCGCATTGGGTAGAATCAAATACAGAAAAGTAATAACATAATTAGTAGTTTATCGGCGAATAAGGTTTGTTTACATAAAACATTGTAAAGAGTTTTCTTTAAGTATCTTGTTAATTATCTTTATTTTGATTAACAAAACAAAAAGTATCTTGTTAATTATATATATATATATATATATATATATATATATATATGTGTGTGTTTAGTGATAACTTGTCTTTCGAAAATGATGTATATTAACTTTATAACATTGGTATAAATTTAATAATAACTGCTTAAAAGACAAAATCCTATATATATAAAAAAAAAGGAAGATCTCATGCGTTAATTATAATAACTGCTTAATAATAACTGCTTAATAATAATTTTATAACACGTCAGCCCCCTTGATTGGTCCACATTAAATAAAAAATTTCACATCATCAACATTAATTATTTCATTTAAAACTATTTAATTTCAATCAATTACTAAAAACTACTGAAATATAAATATAAAATAAATAAATAGAAATTTAATCATTAAATATTTTAAACATAATAAAATTTATATTATATAATATTTAAATTAATTATTTTATATGATTTTATCATTTCACAAATAAGAAATAATTAAATTTAAATATAAATAAAAAGAATAAATTAGGAGATCAAAACTAGAATATTATATTAAAATAGTTTAAAACGATTAAAAAATTATAACTAAAAAACTATTAAATATATATTCAATAAATAATTGAAGTTATAATTAGCAAAAATAAAATATGATAAAAATAGAAAAAAAGAAGAACAAAATGAAATAAATATACAAAATGATAAGCATAAAAAATTATGGTAATACAAAAAATATTTATAAAATGATGTGTAAAAATATTAGAAGGATGGTCCACACAAAAATCACACAAAATAAAAATTTATAAATGATGCAAAAAATGATTGATAATAAATCAAAAATACAAAATCATAATATTTAAAACATAAATGAAAATAAAATATGCATATTAGTGCATTTTCTCTCATGTGATTATTAAGATAACAAAAGACAATTTTATAAAAAAACATAAAACATATTAATTTTAAATCTAAAATATTTAAAATATTCACAAATTAAAATAAATCCGCGCATTTGCGCGGGTTCTCTACTAGTAACATTAAAAATTGAGTTGGTTGATGTTCTTTTTGAGCAAAGATTGAAGTTTCTTTTTTGGAATTCATTGAACTTTCATTATTTGGAATCGTCTTGGAGATCAACTGAAAAACAAAAACAAAAAACGTAAAGGACCGAGATAATATTTTCAAACGTATGTTCTGACTTTTGACCTGTGTATTTGAGAGATCACTGTGGCGAAGAAATGAACAGATTATTTCAAAATTTTAAGCCTTTTGTCCCTGTAACTATGTAGAAGAGGTTTCGGTGAAAAAAATATATAAAAATCTATACATACCCTTTGTCTATTATGGGCAGACGTATGTGTATGTTCTGTTTCCTCTTTTTTCGTCCCATTTTTTTATAGAACGATATACCAAATACAGGGAGACACTACATACCCAAAAAAAACCTAAAAGCATTCAAGCCTGTTTGTTTACTAACAGGCTTTTGACCCATATGTAGTTCTCGACACCTGCAAAATCACATGAAATCGCATGTCAAGATCTTGTTTCTTTTGTTACAATTTCGTATTTGAAGTAATTCATATATTAGAAAGAAAGGGAAAAATATGCTATGTTTCAAAATTATATCTTTACTAATTCTAAAATTTCTTAGAGTTAATTGAAAACCGTTAAAAAAGATTTACAAAATAAGCGAATTATCTTGTTGAACTAAAGCATTTTGGATGTTATATATTTTGCGATGATGTAACATAACTAAATTACCTTTACTTAGGGCCTGATTGGAAAGGCTCGTAGCAGAGCATTAGCAGTAAGGAGCAGGAGCAGTATGCTGCTGAAGCTGTATGCTCTAGTTAATATACATTTTTTTAGTGATTGGTAGTAGGCCTGGGACGGATCCGGATATCCGGCTTTTTTGAAGTATCCGGATCCGGATCCGATTTCACCGGATATGTAATCTGACTATCCGGATCCGGATCCGCTTGTTCCAGATATCCGATTTTCGGGTATCCGTAATAATACCGGATATCCGCGGATATCCACGGATATCCGGATCCGATTTGAAATTTAATTAAATTTTTAGAGTTTACATTTTTGACACAAAAATATAATAGCAAAAGATCATATATGATTATGACACAAAAATATAATAGCAAAAGATCATATATGATTATATAGTTGCAAGTAACATAAGATAAAATAGCAAAAGAGGTTGTATATTTAAATTCATGTCCATCTTATGCATTACGGACATATATAATATTTCCACGTAAATTAAAAGAAACCTGTTATACTTCATTAAGTATCACATTTCCAATTAAAAAATATATCATTATGGATATATATAATTCTACGTTTACATAATTTATGTTTAATACAAATAAATTTAAGATATTTACTACAACATATATAATTAAAAATATTATATTATATATAACGGATATCCGGTTTTGAAATTTTTCATTATCCGGATCCGGATCCGGTTTCGTCGGATCCATGATTTTACTATCCGGATCCGGATCCGCTTGTCCGGATATCCGTTTTTTCGGAGCGGATCCGGAGCGGATACCGGATCGGATCCGGATCCCGGATAATAATCTCAGGCCTAATTGGTAGAGCTGCTAGTAGTTAAATATAAAATTATAAAATATATAATTATATTTAACTATAATTATTCTAAAGTGTTATATATGTATATATTATATTTAGAATATAAGTTTTTGTTTTTGTTTTTAATGTATTTAAATTATATTTATCAAATTATTATATATTATATTATATTTAAAACATAAGTTTTTTTATTTTTATATATTTAAAATATATTTTTTTAAATTATTATATGTATATATTATATTTAGAAAATAAGTGTTTTATTTTTCATATATTTAAATTATATTTACTAAATTATTATATTCATATATTATATTTTCATATAAATTTTTTTAAACAATAGATAAAATAAAATATTAATAATAATAATTTCAAATATATGCATATACTTATGTTAATTAATAATATTAATTAATTATATGATTTTTTAAAAAAATATTTAATATTTTAGAGGTTAATGCTGTGGAAATGCTCCATGTGAGAGCATAGAGAGCATAAGCATTTGAAAGCATTTGCATCTTCTAAATGCTCTTCTACATGCTTTTTAAATAAAACTTGATTGGTTATTAAAAAGCATAATGCCCTTTCTAATGTTCTCCCAATCAAACCCTTATGCGGAGGAGAGAGGATAGTCCTGTCAGGGGTCAAGAGGGAAAGGCGAACAGGCGATCGGAGATCTTTGTGCGGCAGATTGGGCACTCGGAGCAGGCAAGTGAACAAGATTTACAAACTGTGCAAAAATAAGGTTGATTTTTTTAATTGCACTAATAATAGTTGATGAAGATAGGATCCTCAAGAGTGAGACTTACGGCAGAAATGACGGCAAGGGAGGAGTATCGTGGCAGTTGGCGTCTCGAAACAGACTTTACATACATGAGAGTTTGCGTCTGCGTTGGCCGCTGCAGCCGCCTGCGATTTCACCTCTTTCTCCTTCATTTCTTGCATTCTTGCCTGTTATGTAAAAAGCATCAAATGCACGACAAAAAACAAAGAAGATCAGACACGGATATCAATGTTCCATAAACCACAAACATCCAGAAAAATTTTCAATAGTAAGGGATGTATATATGTGCCTACCCATCGACTGTGTAATAGGCCTATACTGAAATAAAATACAAGGAAATTTTGCAAAGGTACCTTAAGACGAGCAACGAGGGGTTCCTCCTTTGGTGTCTCTTCAATCTTGGTAGCTATTGCTTCTTCAGGGGCATTCAACACTTGACTCTCTTTCAAGATGACATTATTTTCACTCTTGTTCTCTAATTCTGTTGCTTCTTCTTCCATTGCAGGCCCAGTGGTGATGAGAGGTTCGTTACTCTCTAGCCCGGACAAAACCCCACTACTTGCTTTCTTCAACTTGGCAACGAGTACCCACATGTTCGCTAAATCATTTTCCAAAGCCTCTTCTCTACTCTTTGCTTCTTCCGCCTTTTTCTTATACTCTTCTTCTATGTATTGTTTCTCAGCTAATGTGGCCTCGAGAACTGCTTCTCGCTGTTTCCTCGCCTGTAACTCCATTTTTAGATCTTCTTGGTTGAGATTCCAAGAGTCTGAGATCCTTGCCTTTCTCCCTGGCCTTGTCCCATTGCGATTTGCTACGCTGTTCATGGAGTTATTGTTACGCGTCTGAGCTGCAGCCGCCAAATCTCTTGCAGCTAATAATTCTTTTTCCAGCTTTGCGTTTTGAAGCGAGAGCTTTGTTACTTCATCAGCTAGATTTTTTAGCTCAATAGCAGCTGCAGAGGCCAATTCCTTAGCGTACGAAGCTTCTTCAGCTAGTTTTTGATTTTGCACTCGTAATCCACTCGTCTCCTCCACACTCTGCACATGCTCTACCTTCAACTTTTCATTCTCAATCTCCTGAAGTATAAACACACAAAAAAAAACTGTGTAAATATAGCCATAAGTCCAGATAACATATATTATCTTTTGTGTTTTCACCATCTCCTAGCTACCGGTGCAGACATGTATCAAGCATTTTATGACAATGTGCAATGGTTTTGACAAAAAGGGTCTGAGATTTTGATAAATTACCTGAGACTGTACTTTCTTTTTCAGCTCGTCTACGTACACTTCACTGACAGCATTACCAGAACAAGACGGTGATGGCTTCTCAGTCGCTTGCCGTTGCTCTAGAAGACGCACCTTCTCGTGTAATTCTTTGTTCTCAGTACACTGCAGTTGTTAGAGCACGTGTGAATAAACAATGATGACTGAGATAAAATCTAGAAGAAAATGCTGTGAAGAATGTAAAAGAAAAGAGAAGGATGTGTCAGTGACTTAGACGTGACCTTTTTCTCTAGTTGTTCTTGGAGAATACGATTATCTGCTGATATGATCTGATCCATTCCAGAGTAGAACACAATTAAATATAGATTTACTTTCAGCAATCTTCATTTTTCGCTATAAAACAAGACGTTTCATTCCAGACTCCAGAGAAGACAAATATTTTACCTCCAGCTCAAAGCTCTTCTCATTGCACTGTGTCATCAGTCGCATAACTTTCTGGAAACAACAAACAATCATGGTACCTTTAGCTGATCCACATTGTGTCCACCACACCTTAACAAGATAAAATATAATGATGAACGGATGTTGAGATTAAATTACCTGTTGCATCTCAACCAATGATGCATTTGCAACTGAAGCTTCACCATTCTCAGTTATTCGCTGTTCCAAAGACCTCATTTGTCTTTGTTTTTCTTGAATTTCTCTTTCTAGACTTTGGATCTGCATGTAGATCTTTGTTAAGTTCTATACTTCCACTTATTGTGGAAATTCTATTAAAGTTAACGAAAGGGTACATGCATTTTTTCAAGTTTCCAGAATAAGAATTAGGAAAAACATAATCCTAATGGTATATTGAATTCTAGATATAAAGAAGAAACTTTACTTGGGGTTTTGAGTTTTCTGGACCATTTACGGACTGATCCACCAAACGCTTTAGGGTGCTTTTGCTGAAAGCTATCTCACCAGCAAGCATCTTAACCTGTTCGACAAGGAGATCCATTTCATCCGGACTCATGCCGCCCTACAATAGCCACAACTATTAGATGGCATTTCTGACAAGTACACAGGGAGAAAAGCATACACTTAAATTAAAATAAAAGTTAAAATGGTTACATGCGACTCTCAATCATGAAACACCCTTTTCTATAAGCTATAACTAATTGGTTTTGAGAAAAAAGAATACATGAAACTTCGGGTAAACGAAATCTGATGTAAAATATATACGGGAAACTCACTTGAGTTAATTCTACACCAGAACCAACAGGAGAATTTCCATCCTTCAAATTGCTGAAAGACCGCCAGTGCTTAAGACCTGAAGAAGCATCTGATAAAAGAGACAGAGTCGAAGATGGAGAGGCCAGATTATCACCATCCAAGAGCAGAGAGTCCAACTTCTGAAGAGCATCAAGAAAACCGAATGAGACATTCTGGTATAAAACATCTTGTGCATTGAGGTACCAACATGAAATTAGTAGGAAAAGAAACATAGTGATAATCTGATTTGAATAGACAACTTACATCATCTTTACCAGCAGAAATGCTGCCCTGGTGACTGGATGCATCACCTATATATCCGGGAATAGAATTCTTGGTAGAGACGAGTATGAGCTTTGTAAGCTTTTGGATTCTACTCATTAGAGCTGCTTTAGCTTCTTCTTCTTCCTCCAATCTGGATTGCATCTTCACTTGACCTTCTTGTAGCTGTTTAATGAATTGGTAGTTCTATTCATTCACCAAATATGAAAAAGTCAAATATTCATGTAATAACAAGGACTGTGAGAGGTCAGAACCTGCTGCCTTAGGCTCAATAACTCTTCGTGACTGACACCAACAAGCACACCCCTTCTTAGCTGATCAAGTTCTACTTTGAGGGTCGAGATTTCTTTCTGATATTTCTTAATCAATGACTTCTCATCTATAATCTGTTTCAAAGAAGAAAAGAAAAAATATGAGAATAATTTAGTCAAGGTCTAGGTGATACACTAGAGAGAAGCCAAGTACTTCATGACCAAACGGCTAAAAATCACCTTATTGCGTGAGGCATTAATTTCTATTCTCTTTGCCCTGCTGGCAAACTTCAATGTATTATGAGTTTCCTCAGTACTGCTTGACGCAGGAGTAACTGTACATATGAGCTATACAAATTTAAGGAAACAAAACCTGAATTAGCTTCTGCTGTTGCTATTTTGAAATAACATCAGCGTGCATGCAGGTTATAACAGAGAGCCAATATAAACAAACTATCATTCCCTTAACTATGCTGTTGAAGGCATCACAATTAAATGATATGAAAAACAACCTTGGAAACCACAACAATGAAATAGGAAATATTCACCAGAAGAGTCGTACCGATACATGTCCATGCCCGCTCAATGAAGATTGCAGGAGGCGAGTTAGCTTAGAGTCCCGAAATGGGACATGAGTTGTTTTACCTTCAGTCAATTTTCCAATCACCTACATGTTAAAACCATACGAGATAGTTATTATCAAAACATCCTTAAAATTCATCGTTATGGATAGGTGACTAAAGATGCTATCTTTGAAGAAGAAGCGTCTCAGAAAATAGAGGCATTGATCGCCAGGATACACTAGCAAGACTAGATCATGCACTGCAGAATAAATTTAACAAGAACGTATTTCCCTAGCAAGTGGGAATCCCTTTCTGAGCCTCTAGTGCCACCAAATCGGATGTGGTAGCAGACCTAGTTGTTCTTCTAAGGGAGTATCGCATTATATATATAAAAAATGACAAAATAAAAAGGTTCAAACAGAAAGAGAGACACCTACAGTTCCAAGAGTCAGAAGACTCTTGTTGATGAATGAACCCTCTTTCCTCCTCAGTCCAGTTGTCTCTGTTTTGGAACTCTCAGATCCAGCTAAGTCAATTAAATTCTGAGCAAGAAAGAGATATTGTGAGAGAGCTGTATAACATATGAGCAATTTTATGCAATGACAGAAGAAACAAGCCCTTACTAGCTGAGAAAAAATAACTCCATCATATTGATCTCCATGAGCACTACTTTCAATCATCTGCAAACAAATAGTAGTTGAACCTTAAAATGCATAGCAAGGACATTTGTAAAAGAACATTAGAATTAGAAATAAAACATGGGATGTCCACTAGATCGACGATGTACCAGTGTAAATATTGTATGACTTCTGCTGCTCAACAAATTGAAATTATTTGAACCAACATGACGGTGTTCTGCCATTGAAAATCAAAACATTAAAAAGGAAAGGCAAAAAAGTATCTAATAAAACGAAAACATGTTTTGGAACTTGGAAGTATTTCTTCTAATTACCTTCCCCAGCTGCAATGAAAGATAACGCATGACCTGGAGACAAAACAACTTCTTCCTTGATCCCTTCAACGTAAGTGCCCTAGACACAATATCCACTCTAGATCAAACCAAGGTAATCATAAAAGACCGGATGGATGCAACATGAACAACACATCATATGTTTTTTATCGCTCTAGTCCTTGCCAGAGAAAAAATATGAAATCAAACAAACAAGCAAATGCTCTTGTTTGATATATTTGTTTTGCGTGTGTGTGTGTGAGAGAGAGAGAGAAAGAGAGGGCAAGGTTTAACCTGGGAATCCTCTCTTATGCGTAAATTTTGCCCTGTCGGATCCAGTAAATCATTTATCACCTGATAAAAGGACAAAAGTAAGATAACTCGCCGATAGATGGGCGATATAAGAACTCTCGTCTAGAACCAAAGACATGATGAGTTATCGGACACATTAAAAAGGGGAGATGTTCTTCTAAGAGAGGAAAACAGGAAACTATGTATGAAGCTAAAAGTCTGAATCTTAGGGTTTATTTACCGTGTCAGTAAATGGTATTATATGATGGATGGATATTTCACATACCTCGTTGTATATTTCAAGATATGAAACACGGAGCAAGAACTCTCTTCCGGAAGTCTGAAATCAAGAATGTAAGAAACTAGCATAAATGTCATTGCACGGAAAGTGCATGAAGAACTGTAAATCAGTAGAGGACCATAAAAGTTATGACTTATGAGTAGAACAAGATCACTTACTTCCTGGATGATACTGAACACGTCTTTTATTGCTAATGGTATGATTCCAGGAAAGTCTTGATCACCCTGAGCATATTGCAATTGAAGCGAAAGGTCATCATATATGAAAACTTTCAACATGTATAACTGAACCTCTGATTGTTTATCGGAAAGATGCATATGATCATTAAAAGATAATTTTGGTCAATCTTAAATCAAAATATCTTTTATAAATCCTATTGACTCAAGGCAATCAAACATTTGTCAGCAACTATAATCTAGGATCAGGTCACCCTGTCTTTTTATGATATCTTTAACAACACAGTAAACGTTGTATCAAGCCAGAACAACCAAGTGATGTATCCCAAAAAAGTGCCACTTTAGATCACATTTATCCTGCGAGATATCATATAGAAAACAAACCACACAGAGAAAACTTACATGCATTGTATGTGTCTTTCCACTACTTGTAACACCATAAGCGAAAACGGTTCCTGTCAATTCCCAACACAGTCTCAGAAACTTCCATGCAAGCAATGCTAGTAGCACCACTCTAGTTTAACTGATTAGGCAGCTATATACTCCTTACCATTAACACCTTCCATTGCTGCCTTGACGACAGGTTTTGCAGCTACGTCATAGACCTCTATAGTTGTCGCTTGTGGTCCAAAAACTTTATCTGCCATCAACATATATGGGAGAAACGTATATTGAACAAAACCGTGGCTACCAGAACTCTATTCAATGAACAGTAAATACTAAATTGAGTCATCTCCGCAATAAATTCATCTTCAATACCGAATGCGTAAGCTGTGAGAGGATTGTACTCATTCCTGACAAACTTTTCGGAGTCAGGATACCAAGCAATTTCATCTCCTCTTTGATACTCCCTCTCACTGCAATCAAACAAATAATGGCGGAAATTTTGAGAACTCAAACTGAACATTGACTGAATTTCTACTCGCATTTCATCAATCCCAACCCTTGTAAAGCAGAAAAAACCGTGAAATTTGCAATTCCGCGCCCAATCTACCATACCTCATCGGACGAAACCGAACGGTGACGGAGATGCTATCTCGCTCAGAGGTAATAGTCAACATAGGCTCGCTAATCAACCCATCCGATGGGTAAGGAACAGGCGATTGAGCTCGAAAATTCCCGGAACCGCCGATGAGACCGGGATCGGAGATGGTACGACTAGTCGCCATAGATCGGGACCCGGTAATGCCGCCGGAATTGTAGATTGTAGAAGCAGATGTGGAACACGAGCGAGGTAATAGACGGTTGTTCATATGAGACGAACAAACCGAAGAAGCCGAAGAGTAAGGGCTCGGAGGTCTTCGGTGCGAGAAAGGAGAGCGGCTCCTAGTTCTAGATGACGATGAAGCCATACACAACCTTGGCAATCCACGGTAATTAACTCGGTTTTCGAATCGGTGAAAATTTACGGAAGAAGAAAGAATCAAGCAAAAACCTCCAAATGTGAAGATGCAGGGAATGTGTCAGTGGAAGCTCACATGGCTGGGGACAGAAAAAGCATTATGCTCTTCCTCCTCTCTCTCTCTCTCTCCTTCCAACTTTTCCATTGTTAAGCTAATGTGATTGTGAGAAAGAGATAAGTGAGACCACAAGGAGAGACCGATTGTTTCGTCTTCTTCACGCGACGGTGGTGAAGAGAGAGAGAGAGATAGAGAGATCGTTTGGCGATACTTTTTTTTTTGCCTGGTGAGGGCTTCAATTTCTTTTCTCAGATTTTGAATTTCTGATTAATAAAAATGTTATTTACTGTGTGCTGACGTGGCTTGCTCAGAGACCATTTGAGGTTTGAACGTGGTCGATGATTAAAAATAACCGCGAACCGGATAAAAAGATTTTTGAAATTAAGATTGAAGGAGCCGAACGAGCGGGAACAACTATAGCCTATAGGTAGATCAGTAAAATAGTGATGATTTCTCATTTTTACCCTTTAACTCCTTCAACGGTTCAACGGTTCAACCTAACCAACCAAACAGAATCGAAATCCAAAGTAAATTTTTTTTTTTTTGTCAAGAAATCCAAAGTAATAATCGACCAAATTTTGCGACATTATTCTGGATCTATTAAACAGAATACATATAACATGTCCAATAGGTTCAGTACCGAAATTAAATAATGAGTAAATGAAACGAAACATTTTCCTCGAATAGATTACGTACATAACTCATATCCGTCGCCCTAAAATTCTCTCTCGGACACAGAAACCGAGACGCGCCGCCAACCCACCGTTTCGTCGCCGATTTGCCTCTCCGGTGGCCGGTCTCCTTGACGGCGCCGGAGAGGGTCCCTGCTTTTGTTTTATCCTGTCCATCGGAGTAGATCTCCACCGGATTCCATGTCTCCGGCCTGTTCCGGCGTCTCTTGGCTCCTTTCTGACGGTTGATGTCTGGATGCTTACCGGAGAGTGGTCTGTTACCTTCCGACGGTGTTTTTGCCCTGTCGACGACGAGGAGATCTTCAGCGTTTTATTCGAGCCTCTCTGATTCCGACTGTCTTCGCCTGAGCCGTGCCTCCAGCGAGCGGCTTGGAGTCGTGCTCCCTTGTTTGGTCGCCCTCTCCGGGAGCCTCTCTCGACGGTATGAAGTACCGGAATCGTTAGCTATTGAGATCGGGTTTTGTTTGGCCCTTGGTTTTGGGATTCGGTTTGGGAGTGTAGTGGTTTAGTCCTGGTTTGGTCCTTGGTTTAAGTGTGGGTTGCTAGGATGTTCTGGTTATTGGTGGCTGCAAGGTTGATTTGGCTTGATCCCTTTAGGGTTTCAGCTTCGTGATTATGAGGTTCCTGTTAGCGGTTTTGTTAGTTTGGATCTCTATGGTCTTCTGTGTGGCTGCGGTTTTAGTGTAGATGGCTTCAGTCGGTATTGCTTCGGGGCATTGTGAGTGTGCTTTTCCTTTCCGTTTGGTTGCATCGGTATAGTTCCTGCGGTTTCTTTCCTGATCTTCTGCCTCGGGTCTTCTATCTCTGGCAAGGGTTCTCCGGCCCATCCTAAAGGAATTGGGGCTTCGGCCCTTATTGCATCTAGTCGATCGATGGCGAATGGTAAAAACGATGGTCCTTCGTCCTCCCTTGGCGTAAACGGCATACGGCTTGCTAGTGTCTTCAGATGATGAAGCATTATGTTGAGTATCGGTAGGTCGGCCTTAATAATTCTCGGCTTCAGGTGTTTCGCTCCACTTCTCTCTCATGTTCGGTGCTCGCCGTCTCTCAGTTATCATATCTGCTTGTTATTGATCTGCCTCATTCTCCTTGTTGGCCCTTTTAGTTAGTATGTCCTAATAATCTTGTGTGTAAAAGAATGTTATTGCTCTTGGCTCCCATGTTTTGGGCTTTTGGTTCCGGTATCGTTTTGGGATAGCCGGCTTAGTCTCTTGTTAGATCGTATCCCATCCCTGTATTTCAAATCTGTATTTCACCTTTGGATAATGAATGGATAATCTTCTAGTGAAAAAAAAAAAAAAAGATTACGTACATAACTTTTTTTTTTGTCAACTTACGTACATAACTTTAAATCCTACAAAAGACAAATACGGTATTATGGACTTTAAAATAAATATTCCCTATTTTTAATCCGACAGTATGGAGTTATTACAAACACGTATATCTTGCTGGACCCATATCTTACTTCTTTATTTTAAAAGCTTTCTGAATTATAATAAGTAACTAGGTTTCCGGTCCGTGCATTGAACTAAATTGATTGTAGCTTAAATTTGTGACATAAATTAATTAAATATTAATTAAAAAGTATAATAATTAACTAATTTTGAGATAGGATAAACATAACAAAAATAATATGAACGTGGGAAATCAGCTGACAAAAATATATTTGAGGAAGCTGGCTTTGAAGTTAAAAAAAAGAATCAACTCATATCTTTAAGATTCAACCCAAATCATCGGGTAAACCTACTCCAAATCCTCTCTCAATCGTCTCAACAACTTCATCATGTCCTCTTCTAAGAAAAGTTCTATAGCTTGTCCTTACCATGAACAGGAACCGTATACGCAAATTAAAACAACAAACATTCCCAAGTTTGAAGTATAAGGGCAAAAGAAAAGACTGTATACAAACCTGCAATCTTTGCTTCCACCAGTTTTCTCATCAACCACAGCTCACATTCTTCATTGTTCTAAAGAAACAGAAAATGAAAAGAAGCCAGAGATTACATCTCTGACATTTTTACTCTAGATCAAATGAATCCATAGTCATACGAATGTCATTTTTTTTTTTTTGCGAAACTTTCAATATTCAAATTAATGAAGGTAGAGTTTTACAAAAGAGTTTAACTCCTATTTGGTATCTTGGCAAAAAAAGAATGGAAAAAACAAGATAGCAAAGTGATGAAACTCATTGCGCTAAGCTTCCTAAGTTAACCATCTCTGCATGATGTCTCTGAAGCTCTTTCTTTGACGTCTTGCAGTGATACTGTTACGGACGTGTCTGTCCAGTAGTGAGACGAGTTGGTCCGAGGTCCTAAAGGTTGCATTGAATGTCCTCTCATTCCTCTCGCCCCAAATCAGGTATAAGGCATTGTGCACAGCTACTTTACGAATCTTTGAAGGTGCCATTTGTGTGCTCTGCTTCACCCAACAGATGAGGTCAGTCCATTCCCGGAAGAAGAACGGAGCTTGCCTTAGCCTGCGAAGGATATTCACAGTGCAAGAATATATGGTTTCTCGTTTCACGACCTGTAGGGCAGAGGACACATTGGTTAGATCCGCAGATACCCCATTGCATCAATCTGTCCTTTGTTGCTAGTCTGTTAATGTTTGCAGACCACATAAAAAAAGCCATACGAGGAATGTGGCCTTTGAACCAAATTGCACTGAACCAGTCTTTCTTTTCCTCCCTACATCTCAACTCGTTCCACGTCAGCTTGGAAGAGAAGCTGTCATTACCTTTCCCTTCAATTGTCCAAGCAAAGAAGTCATCGTTGTCATTATGCCTTGGCACATCTATTGTTGTGAGATAGATGTGCAGAGAAAGGTCCTCATCAGATCTTGGGTTTGCCAGCAGCCAGCAACTATTGTTGCAAGCGTCAGCAACTTTTGCTCTTAAGGGAATTCTCGTGCGTCTCGGTCCAGCTTCACCCAATAACGAAATTAAGGGCCCTAGCTTTGTCCAATTGTCATACCAAAACCTTGCAGTTTTGCCATTCCCTAGGACGCATGTTATGAACCGCTGAGCAAGATGTCTCAGCCTTAGAAGACCCTTCCAGCAGGATGTATCTCTCGGACGCTCGCTTAGCTCCCAGAAGCTTTGCGAAGATAGGTGGTGGTGCTTATGCCATTTCACCCAAAGCGAAGCACTGCCTGAGAAAAGAAGCCACACAAGCCGCAAGTTCAGTGTAAGATTCCAAGTAGAGAACCCACGCAGGCCTAGACCCCCCTCTTCTTTCGGTAGACAAACTGTTTTCCATGATACTTTAGCCATGCCACGCTTCTCAAGCGAGCCAGACCAAAGGTATCTACTGCACATGGATTCAAGTTTCTTCAGACAGCCTTTAGGAATGGAAAAAGTTGAGATCCAGAAGTTCACCATTCCCGTAATTACCGACGCTATTAGGTGTAGTCGGCCCGCGAAAGACAAGGCTCTTGAAGACCAAGCTCTGAATTTAGCCTCCACTTTCGCAAGAAGAGGCGAGTATTCAGCAATGCTGAGCTTTTTGTGTGATAAGGGCAGGCCTAAGTATCTTATAGGGAATGAACCAGCCGGGAATCCGTACTGAGCAATAGCCACGGATTCACACGGGTTCAAACCCGCTGTAAAAAGCTGGGTTTTATCCACGTTCATTCGTAGACCTGACCATAACGCAAAGTCCTCTAGAGTTTCGCTTATTCCATGCAAGGAGGAAGGGTTACCATCAAAGAAGATCATCACGTCGTCGGCAAACATCAAGTGCGAGATGCTCAGAATTTCCGCATTCGGGTGATACCCAATTAGGCCTGAATCAAATCTAGCTGTAATAAGCTTTGAGAAGACCTCCATGGCTAGCACGAAGAGGTAAGGCGATAGGGGGTCACCTTGCCTTAGACCTCTTGTGCACTTTATGAACCTGCTTGTTTGGCCATTGATAACCACAGAGAAGGAGGCTGATGTGATACATTCAGAGATCCACAAGACGAATTTCTCAGGCACCTCCATAGCTCGTAGGGTCGCTAAAACAAAGTCCCATCGGACTGAATCAAAAGCTTTCCTAAGGTCCACCTTTAGCATTGCTCTCGGGTCTATATCTTTCCAGCCGTACCCATTTACCAGCTCTGTAGCGAGTAAAACATTCTCAGATAGCAATCTGCCTGGGAGGAAAGCTGATTGGGCCGGTGAAATGACCAAGTCAAGCAGAGACTTCAACCTTGAAGCCAGGAGCCTGGAAACGACTTTAAACAGCGTGTTTAAGCACGAAATAGGCCTGAAGTCAGCAAGTCTGGCCGCATTACTTATTTTTGGAATCAGAACCATGGCAGCCGAGTTCCACTCTTTGAGCAGCCTTCCAGCTCGAAAAAATTTGCCAATTGCTTCAGTCACTTCTGCTCCCACCGTGTTCCAACAACTCGTAAAAAATTCCGCAGAGAAGCCGTCCGGGCCGCATGTTTTGTTCCTCGGTAGCTCAAAGAAAGCTACTTTGATATCTGAAGCTGAGAATTCGCGGATTAGGTCCTCCTTTTGGCTTGGCGAGCATTGATAATCAAGCAGCAGTTTAATGTCATTATCATCAAATAACCTTTCCTCAACCTGACCACCGAGAATTCCCTCAAAATAACTTGCACACAACTCACTGATCTGCTGCTGACCTTCAATCAATGATCCATCCTCACCCTCCAAGAAATGAATGTGGTTAATGGCTTGACGCGTCGACATCACTCGATGGAAGAAAGGGGATCCGCAGTCACCCTCTCCCAACCATGTAACTCGAGATTTCTGGAGAAGAAAACCCTCCTCCGCCTTAACCAAAATCTGCCATTTACGGTTTGCTTCAATCTCCTGCTCAGCCAGCATGATAGAAGGCGCAAGAAACAACTGTTTCTGAAGCTGCAAAACCTCCTGATGCGCTTCTTCTGTTCGCAGCTCAAGACCAGAAAAGTTTAATCTCTGAAAATCTTTGATACACTTCTTCAAGCCTTTAAGCTTGGCGCTAGTTCTGAACATTGCAGAGCCCACCACGTTCATTGAAAACCAGTTAAGCGCGATAAGTTCATGGAACTCAGGCCTTTGCAAGAGGAAATTGTTGAATCTGAAAGGCCTTGCTTGTCTAGCTAAAGCCGGCGCAAGGGAAATACAAGCTGGCGCGTGATCAGAAAAATCCGGCTCAGCAAATAAACCAACAGACTGTGGGAACTGCAAAGCCCACTCCTCGTTCACAAGTATACGATCCAGCTTTTTTGCAATAGGCTGAGCCTTTCTTTTGTTCCACCACGTAAAAGAACCGCCTCTAAAGTTTAAATCCTCCAGTCCAGCATTAGACAGACAGTCCCTAAAGATTCTTGTTTGTCTATCAACTCGCGGGCTGGAACAAAGAGAGTGTTCAAGCGGATTTAGCGTTTGGTTGAAGTCGCCAACAACTACCCAAGCCTTCTGCTCAACCACCTGATCAGATAACATAACTAGCTCTTCCCAAAGAGCTCCTCTGACTACATCATCATTAGAGGCATAGACAAAAGAAACAACAAAAGAGTCGCGATGCTCGGGTATCTTAACCTCGCATGTTATCATTTGAAGCGACTTAGAAATAATATTTACTTTAACCGAAGGGTGCCAGAGAACCCAGATTTTACCCAATTCCGAGAAACCGTAGTTGTCCTAAAAAAACCAGCCTGGTAGAAGAGCATTAATGAACTTCTTCTGCTTCGGCTTCTTCACATGTGTCTCAAAGAGACTCCCAAAAATAGGTTTACGCTGCTTAAACCATTTCTTAAACCCTGATCGATGACTCACCTTATTAAAGCCTCGAATATTCCAGCCAAAAAAGTCCGTATACATAAAAAACTAGTGGTTTTTGGGACCCTTGTCCCGCGAGCTCTTTCGCCTCTTATTCCTTCGAGGCAACACATCAATAAACCCATCGTTATCTCCTCTTATCTCTCCTTCTTCTTCTGAATCTGTAGAAGGTAAATCCGACGAATCCGGCTCAGCTTCAGACGCCGTTGACTGGCCTATAACTTTCTTGACAAAGCCCCTACTGGACTCGCCCTTTACTCTCTGATTGTACTTTGATTGAGGATCAATGCTCGCAGGGTCAGGCAGCTTGGGAGGGCTAAATTCTGCTGGTGGTACAGTAGCAATCGGCCTCCAATTTGCGTGCTGGACTACGGAGCCTACTTTGCTCTTCACCGGCGCCTTCAACTTAGCCTTACCATTGTTACCCTTCTTCTTATTGTTATTAGGCTGAGCTCTCGCTACTCTTGTACAGTCCACCTCCAAGTGCGCAGATGAGTTACAAACTGTACAGGTAATAGGAGCTTTCTTACAACGCTTGACATTATGACCTATTTCTTTGCAGTAGCTGCAAATCGGAGGCATCCACGGGCTAGAAACCTCGACCCTAAAGATTTCTCCTGATTGGAATCGAGCATTCACAGCTTCGGGCAGAGGGACACGAGGATCAATGATAGTAAAGACCTTGGCCACCTCCAAATTAGTCTTATTAGCCGTTTGAGGGTGCAAGAACCTTGGCTCACCCACCAAACCCGCAATCCTTTCTAGTCCATCTTCGTTGAAAAACTGTAAAGGGACTTTCCTGAGCTCCAGCCATATGGGTGCAGAAGTCAACTCCGGCTTCGAAGGCACGATACCCGGTTCCCAATTTGCTACAAACATTGTCTGCCCTTCAATGCTCCAAAGCCTTTGGGTGAGAACACGGGTCCTCGTCGCAGCATTCGGAATGCGAAAGAGGTAAGCGAAACCGTCAAGCTTTGTGACACTTACATCTCTGAAGTTCTTGCTCCAAATACCGTTGACAATGTTGTGGATAATGCCTTGAGATGGTGGTTCTGAGTAAAACTGTCCGATGACAAAGCTCACCCAAGAAGACCGGTTCTTCTCAATTACTGAATTCGGAATGTCTACACAGAGCTCTCCCGAAGGCAAAGTGAAAGGTTTCCCTTTCTTCTGCAATTTCTTACCTCCACCCTTAAACAGATCAGACCATGAATCCTTCTTATGCGCATTGTTGGACTCACTAGTCTCTTGCTTCGCCATGCTTGCTGCTCCTTGAGCGGTGGTCAATATTGCAGCATCACTGTTGTTAGCTGCACCAGCTGTTTTAGCTGCACCAGCTGTTTTAGCTGCACCAGCATCACTGTTGTTAGCTGTACCAGCTGTTTTAGCAGCTGCGGGAGCCTTCATCGTGTTCAAGGTTGTACTCACAGGGACTGTTGTCACACCCGTTGCACAAGCTTTCATGCTCACATTTCCTTCTGGGTTCTGAGCTTGAGGCAAAGAAGCCAAATCAAGGGATTTTCCCTTTGTATCCGTAGATACCTTATCTCCTGCCTGGTCGTCAAGGTGAAAGCCAGGCTTGGTAATTTGTGATTCTACTTCAGCTATTGTTGCTCGGTTTACAGCGACAGACGTTCTCTCGGCTTGGCCATCGACAGAGTCAAGAGACCCCGACAAGCGTTCACCGGCGTCGAAAGAAGTCATCGTTGTAGGTTGAGCAAGAATCAACTTTGAGACGGAGCCGCCATCGACAGATTCAAGAGAATCCGACAAGCAAGCTCCGGAAGCAGTTGGGGATTCCTCCGACCTCAAATTGGTCTTTGAAATCCCTATCACACTCGCAGGCGTAGTAATCGATTCCACATGATCCGGATTCGAAACTAGGTCAGCAAAGGGGGCTTTCACATCCGAGGGCAAAACTGGGTTTGGGACATCAAGACCCATATTCCGCAGATCCTCAGCAGCTAGCTCTGAGCCAGAGAGCATCATGGCAGCAGAGACGGGAGCCGACGAAACACCATGGGACGAGCTCAGGCTTTTTGAGGGCGACGAGATAGGCTTATGTTTCTTCTTACGCATCAGGAGAGCAGGAATTGGCAGCGGCGAGGAGGTGAGAGAGAGCTGCCGGCTCCGGAGGAGCCTCCGGTGGGCGGCGGAAAGGGTCAGATTTGGTCGCAGGTACTATCGCAAGACGCCAATATTAACTCTCCAATAAATTCATACGAATGTCATTTAGATGTAGTAATTTTCAATAACATCAGGCTTGTATATAAACTCACATGTAAAGATAGTAAGAGATTAACAGAATCATATAAAAGTTCGGGATCTATTTTCTGGCCAAGGACATCAGCTGGCATCGTCGAGAGCAACATGCAACACTACAAAATCAAATAGTTACATGAATGTTGGGGGATAAATCATGTTGAAACTCCCACGAACATTTTCTGCTCCAAGCCTCCAACAACTTTTGATTACCTTAAGAGCTTCCGATGTACAATCTGAAACTTGCCATCAATGATCTCGATCAGAAAAATTCCATGCTCCTTTGGAAATGTGACGATACATGCTCTTGACATCATCTGAAGGGTTTTCTATAACCTAAAAAGTTCTTTCATTTAGAAAAATCATTCTCTTTTTCTACAGAGCAAATTCAAGATACATGAGTGTCGTAATAAGGATATCAAACCTGAGGTCTTTTTATGTGACTGTGTCCTCTCCTGAGCACCTCACAGTTCGTATTGATAATTTACTACAAACTCTAATCAGCTTTCAGAAAATGCAGGGTCTTTCATATAACAAATAAGCTTGTTCGGCAAAATCCATTTTGTTTTATTCCATACATCCCATGTAGTTAAGTGTGATGAATATTAAAGATTGAGAAATTAACTCACCGTATTAAAGTCCACCCTTTTCAAGATCTCAACGATTGCATCTTTCAGTACTTCATCGCTTGGCACTTTGCTTTTTTTGTTTCCTTTTCCATCACTTTCTACTTCTAGCATAAACACACACACATAAAACATTAGTGGCTGCACTGCAATATTGGTTAGCTTCTGCAAACGAAGTCGTCACAAAATAAGACTCTCCAATGCATCAAACAAACCCTACAGTCACACACACATGTTGTATCTTAGTGGAAGATAAGAAACAAGATAATATCCAAACCTGATTTCTCTTTTAATGCAAACTTCGAAGGGGCCGAGGCCTTGGTAACTTTTTCAGACTTCTTCCTCTTAGAAGACGTCTTTGGACTTGTATCATTGTAATCGATGTGTATGTAAAGCTCTAGAAACATTTCAATCGATATCTAAACATCAAAGCCAAATAGTAATAGCAGTTTTTATAATATGGAGATAGGATGTGAATTTTACATACCCCATGTGTAGCTTCAAGTTGATGTTCTTCGTCAATATGGTGACACAATTCGACTAGATCATAATCATTTGAACAAAACGGACATCATCATCTTCTTCAAAATCTCCAGAATCTAGATAAAAACCTGAAATTTTTGCCATAAATCAAAACCAAATTAATCCTCCGAGCAAAAACACTCACAAATAATAAAATTCAGAAGAAAGGAAAAGTCTTCTCGTCTAAAACAAACGTAAAGCTACCATTTTTCTTAACAACGAAGTACACAAAGAGACTCTAGAGATCGCTAAAACACACAACTTTTAATCAAGAACAAATCAGATAAACCGAAACCCAATTCAGACCCATCTTATATCATAAACCCTAAAGCCGAATCACATTAGAAATGAAGGGGGTTTGGATAATAACTAGATTGATACTTAGCAGTTGTTGCTGATCGATGGTTGCTCGAATTACAGTAAGTTCGAACAGTAGCGACATGTTTCCCTAGTAATCAACCGTAACTGATGCCATGCCCTAGATCCACGAAGAGAATAAAATGAATCGAAAAGTGGGTAAGAGAGCTTTATTCGGGAGCATCGATGTGCAAGAAGAAATGGGAGAAGTTAATCTGAAATGTAGGGATCGTGGGTAAAGTGGATCTGAGGAGAGTTTTAGGTTTTTTTGGAAACGATAAGCTGAAATTTAGGGATTTAGGTATTATTAATCATAGCAAAAAAAAAATGGAAAATGATAGCTTTGGTAAGAAAAATATATAAAAGTAAAATAAAATTAGAAAAAGGGAAAAAAGGACACGTAAGAAAAAGAGTGTCAATAAGAAAAAGCATTACATATACGGAGTGTTTGCTTCTCGAAGCTAAGTACAAAGGATTAGTTGTCAATCATATCTCCCACTTTTTGAGCTTCACCGCACATCTGGCTCACACGGGCATGTTTTTCTTCCCTCACGTGTCATGTGGTGTTGTTAATATTTTCATCTTAGATTTTGAATAATTTGGTATCTATGCAGCAATAACATTGTACCATTCCATATGACACAATCCTTTATATATAATTAGGATCATCCGCCTCCCCACACGGACGGAGGTTGTTTTCAATTTTATAAATTTCGTTATTGTTCATTTTTATATTATTTTCTTTATATGTTTTTATTAATATAATATTATTTATTTCATTTTCTGGTCAGCTGCTTGTCAAAAAACTTTTAAATTTTGTATTATAACTATTTTGGATTTTTTTCTTTATATAATATTTTTTTAATTTTAGATGTTTTATCCATTCATAGTTGACATTCCTCATTAATATAGTATAGTTAATATTATTTTTATGCTGTTTTGCATTTCTGAATTTTATATTATATTTTAATAATTATTTCAAATTTGGACTATTCTTTGTGTATTCTTTTTTGGACAAATCACATTAATAGCACAAAAACATGACTTGTCGAAAATATAGCACCAAAGAAGAAAAATCATAAAAATAGCACAAAAACATGTTTTGTCACTAAATTAGCCATAACCCTAAATCTTAAATACTAAACCCTAAACCCTAAATACTAAACCCTAATCTTGAATAATAAACCCTAAACCCTAAATACTAAACCCTAAACCCTAAATAATAAACCCTAAACCCTAAATAATTAACCCTAAACCCTAAATTATATAATGGTATACAAGTTTTTATAATTAAAATAATGCTAAAAATGTGAATTATTTTTCTTGGTACTATATTTATGATAAAATATGTTTTTGTGCTATTTTATGACTTTTCTCTTCTTTTTTAGTAATATAAAATTATTCTTTCCATCATTTTGTCGAGAAACACTATTTTTTTAATATATACAATTACATATTTTTAGTTTTTTGTTGTCCATTCATATTTGATATTTTCTTTGATATAGTTTTAAGTGAGTATTTGTTTTAGTTGTGTTTATGTTATTTATAATTATTTAATTTTAAACTATATTATTTGTGTTTTATGTAATATAATATTGTTTTTTTTTTGTCTTTTTCATCATTTTGTTGAGAAACTTTTAGTTATATTATTTGTATATTTTATTATTGTTTTATACAAAATTGCATAATTTAGATTTTTTCTGGTTCATTCTAACTTGATATTTTTCTTTAATATAACTTAAGTAAATATTGGTTTTTGGTATATAGGATGGTTCTATTTTTCAAAAAAATCATTTAGTTTGAGATTTTTATAGTTTTTTTAACCCAATTAATAAGTTTATTTTCTTTTATCGTACCATGAGTTATTTTTTGGATAAAGATAACTTGTTTGTTGGTGATAAACGTTTTGGGAGATCATATATTTAATCACAAACCGAAGCGGTACTTGTGATATATTGGATCTTAAGATGCTTGGATTTATGTGTTTTGATCAGCATTGGTGTGTATTGTGGTGTGGATGAAAATTGGGAGTGTCTTTGTTTTTTCCTGGAAAAAGTGAGGCACTGTTGAAGCTACCACCAACCCGTATAAATATTTTAGAAAGCATCATATCCATTGTGTTTTGGTGAGCAACAAAATGAAGTATTTTAGGATTCATAATACTTGTTGATCGTTTTGCTTCGCTTTTGTGACCTTTGTTTCTGGTTGTTCGTTGGAGCGTGGAGGACATATTTTAATTAAGCAGTGTCTAATTAGCATTTTTTTATAATTTTTGTATGGGTTACTTTAAGTTTGATATTATTGTTCTGAGGTGTTTGTTGTTTCTCAGTTATTGAAGCTAGTCCGATCAACAATTACTGTTTTGGTTCTTTTCGAATTTTGATTACTATTGGTTAAGCTTTCTAGGAGCTAGAACAAACATTGGAAGAAGTGTTTATGTAGTTTTATAACTCATCAATTTTGCTTTATTACAAAGTGGCGAATGTGGTTCTCGTGTAGGTCAACTAAACTTTATAAATAATCAGAAATTGTGGTTCATTTAGATAACCACTAATAGATTAATACAAAAAGCAGATAATTGAAGAAGCAGAAGCACATGAAAATCAAAACTAAGCAGACATAACGTAGGAAGACGGGTCCTACAAGCGACTAAACGCTTGCGGATTGTTGCTGCACTAATCGTGTCGACAGAATATTGTAGCTATCAAATCCGAACGATCTATAATTATGTAGATAGATATGTTGGAAATAGATAAAACATTAGATTCGTTTGATAAACATAGAAAATATCAAATTGCGAGAACGAAGGAAAGCAAATCGAAAATCGCCTGACGCTCTTACTTAATTTTCATCGATTTTTTTCTGTCTTTTTTTGTTGTTGTCTGAAAGCTGTTAAGAAAACGTGAATCCTACTTTGGTATTAGGCCTAGATATTATTAAGATTTTGGTATATGGGCTTTAATAGTATAGACTTAATTCTTGGCTTTCTATTGGCTTGTTTTGGTTTAACTACCTTAGCTTTAATCTACAATTTTGGTTTAATTTAATTTCTAGTCATCTTTACTTATTTAATACAAAAAAGGAAAAAGAAGTTGGGACCATAAAATTAAATAAATTGGGTTACGAGACTAATATTCAAAATAGGTGTATGTTAATTTCATAAATACATTCGAAAAACCTAAACCCTGATGTAACAACTACTATATTATCTGCCAAACGAAAACCACACGCATGACTAGTTACAATGGTGCTTACTTGTTCTGTTGAATAAAAAAATCCAACTGTTGAATTAATTTGATATCTTGCAATGGAGTGTTGATGATGACATGAATTCAACACAACTCAACTTGTGTTGAATTAGCATCTGGTGGGTCCCTTCTTTTTTTTTTTCTTTTTTTTCCTGTTATTTAAATTTTAAAATATATGATACATGTACCATAATAATTGGATATTCATTTTGTTCATTTTATTTTTCATCTCAATCTTTTAACATCAATTATTTTATAATAATTATAATTTTATATATATAAATTTTATATCAAAATTCATAATTTTTGATACTCTACAAATAGAAACTTGTTTCATTTATTTCGGACACAGCAAAAAAAGTCATATTTTTACTAATCTTTCAATTTTTATATCAATATTTCATTTTATAGTTTTAAACATTGGTTTATACATTCATACATTTTGGTTTTAATACGTTCATATAGAAGATACATATATAACACTGGTATATACCTTCATAGAAACCTATGTTTGGTTTTAATTTCGTAATTTAATTTATACATTCATTAATATCATATATACGTTCATATATAACATTTGTACGTTCATATATAATATTCGTACGTTCATATAAATTTATTGTATTGTATTTTTAATTATTAATATTATATGTATTCATAAAATATAAATTATAAAAAAATAATATTAGTGGGGTAGGAAAGATTATAAAATCATTGTAGATGACATAAAATGAAATGGTGTTGAATTATGATGTGGAAGAAAGAGAAATTGATGTGGAAGAAACAGAAGATAAGGTGGAGTGTAAAATGGGGTGTTCAATAAATTTGCCATTGTACCTAGCCTATCTCAACCGTTCGACGATTTAAGAAGAAGAAAAAACTAATAACTGCTAGGGAGTAGGGCCAAAGAGAACGTGCAGCCCAACTGTTTGGTTTGAAATTAATAAAATAAAATAAAATATAAATAAAAATAAACATCGAAGGCTATTACGGTAAAATTACGTACAAGAGGAAGAAAATCATCGTTTCAAATCCAACGGTCAAGAACTTGCAAGGTCCCTTATCTATGGAATTGGAAGAAGAAAGCAGCCTCCTCAGAAAACAAAGGAGGATAAGTAAGAGATGTTGATGCTTCGTCAATTTCAGATCTCTTCGTTTGAGCTCTTCCAATCTCCGAAACAAGCTGGTACATAATCCCTAAAGTTAACTTTATATTACTTGATCGTTTTGATTTTGGTGGATTTTGGGACGAATCTGTATGATAATGGTCAATGTCAGGGTGTTGTAGTTCAAGGAGTGTCCCTCTTCAACCCAGAACTCGGATTTACTACAGTAACCTAAGCAGGAGCTCTGGTTTCAGAGCTATGGCTGATAATAATAGGAGCGGCAAAGGTAATGGAGGAACGAAGTTAGAGAAACTTTATCTGGGTATGGATTTTGGTACTTCCGGAGCCCGGTTCACAGTCATTGATGAACAAGGAGTGATTAGAGCGGAAGGAAAAAGAGAATATCCACGTTTCATGGTAAATAAATTTGCATTAATACTCAAATTTATAGCGGCTGATTCTCTTGATTGGTGCTAATTGCTTCTGTCAATAATCCTATTAAAGATTTGTAGATTTTGGGATTTTCTGTTTATGCTTCTTTGCTCATCCGAGATCTTTATATACATAAGAATTGTTCATACTTGGTTAACGTTTGGCTATGAAGCCACTAGCAAAATTTTAAAATGTCCCTGTTAATCGATCATTTGCTTAGTATTTGAGCTTGATTTGCGGTCTCAAACAAGGACTTAAGAATCCATCTACACATTTCTTTTACAAAATTCTGAGCTACTTTATGAAGAAATAGTTATTGCCCTCGGATTTATGGACTTATACGTTTGTTTGTCATCTAGATAGAAGGAAGAAAGCATGGATTGGGTAAGCTCATGGAAAGCAACTCTCTTTTCCTTGCTAGAGGACATTCCCATTACTATTCGCTCCCTCGTCTCTTCTATTTCCCTTGATGGAACTTCTGCAACAACTCTCATCTTAAACAGGCGTGTGCTCCTTCTTTTGTTCTTGTAGTCTCTCTTCTGTGTTTCTCTAGATTATTTTTTCATCCAACTGTTCTGGTAACCTTATTTATCATCATCATAGCAAATATGAAGTCATTGAAATGTTGTTTATGCCTAGCAGTGAGAGTGGAGAAGTTCTGTGTCAGCCTTTTCTCTACAACCACAGCTGCCCTGATGCTCTGCCAGAGGTTAAGTCTATAGCGCCAGCGAACCACACAGTCTGCTCTGGTTCCTCTACCTTGTGCAAGCTCGTCTCATGGTGGAATCTTAAGCTTCCCAACAGAGAATCAGCGGTATTGCTGCATCAGGCAGATTGGTTGTTGTGGTTACTTCATGGCAGACTCGGAGTATCAGATTACAATAATGCCTTGAAGGTAACGCCGTGAAGCATTCTCTACATCAGGCAAATGGTGTCGATTATTAAACACAAAATATCAAATTCCAACAAGAGAATGTAACACACAAGTGCTTTTCTGTTTTGGATTTAAGTTCAGGTAGGCTATGATCCTGAAAGTGAATCATATCCATCATGGTTGATAAGTCAACCTTATTCTCAGCTATTACCCACGGTGCAAGCTCCTGGAACGTCAATAGGAAATCTGATAGAGAGTATTAGAAGGCAATTCGGTAAGTTTTTCATACATCTAACAAATAATCAATTAAAAGCAACATTGAGTTTCAGTTTTCCTTTTGGCTTGACCAGGATTTCCAGATGATTGCATTGTCTGCACCGGTACTACTGATAGCATAGCTGCATTTCTTGCAGCACGGGCCACGGAACCTGGGAAAGCAGTAAGATGTTATTTATCTCTCACCTACACACCTAACCCTTCTATGTGATTTACTATGTGCCACATTTTGATGTTTGTATGATAGCAAGTCAGTCCAAATGTCTCCTGCTAGTTCACTTAGTTACCTCCGACATAAACAATTACTCTTCTTATAATTCATTTCCAAAGGTAACTTCACTGGGCTCGACCTTAGCCATCAAACTTCTCAGCAACAAAAGGGTTGATGATGCTAGGTATGGAGTCTACAGCCATCGCCTGGATGACAAATGGTTAGTGGGAGGAGCTTCCAACACTGGTGGAGCCATTCTCAGACAGCTCTTCAGTGACGAACAGTTAGAGAGACTGAGCCGAGAAATCAATCCTACTGTTGCATCTCCACTAGATTACTATCCTCTGCAAAGCAACGGTGAAAGATTTCCCATAGCTGATCCTAACTTGGCTCCCAGGTTTGTCTGTCTTTCTCATGTTCTCACAGGTCTCTCTGACTGTCTATATAATTTTAAATTCAAACTTCCCTCAAAGCAAGTGAAAAGCACTTTTCTTTGTCTGTGTAGATTCACTTAAAATACATGGTTAAATGAGTGCAGATTACTCCCACGCCCAGAAAGCGATGCTGAATACTTGCATGGTATCTTGGAATCAATTGCACGTATTGAGGTACAAATCATTTCTCTACCAAGCCTCGCATGACTAACGATAATGGTGTTCTTATCGAGTTATTACTCAGAACGAAATGGTCATGAAACAACTGCATGTGATCTTTTCCCTGTTACTTTGCATCCACTTCATATTTAAAAAAGCCTTGTTCCTCCAGCACCACAAGTTTCAATTAGATCCAAGTATTGGTATAGCTTTTAGTTCCCGATAGAGCTCGTGAAGAGTTAAAAAAAAGCGCAATTAGCAACCAAGTAATTTGGGTTCATACGTTACAGGGTAAAGGCTACAAGTTGTTGAAAGAGATGGGAGCAACGGAGGCTGAGGAAGTGTTGACAGCAGGAGGTGGGGCAAAGAACGACAAGTGGATAAAGATAAGACAGCGAGTTCTTGGTTTGCCTGTGAGCAAAGCCGTCCACACGGAAGCTTCCTATGGAGCTTCTCTTCTTGCGTTGAAGGGCGCAAAACAGTCAAGGGGTTTGTGAAACAGAGCATATTTTTATGACTTGAGTATGTTTCTGCTCTTGTGAGAACAAATTGCTTGTAAATAGAACATATTTTCAAGAGAATATGTTTCTTGCACAATAATGGTAGCGAGTAGCGACTGTATCGTTGTATCAGTACACTGCTGTTTTGTTATTTTTCCTGGGTGTTGCTTTGATCCTGGGTGTTATTTTTCCCGAAGCGAGAATCATACCACTAGACCAAACACCCTTTTCGCTAATATGTAACTATACATATTATCTATCAAAATGGTAATGTAAACCTCATAAAGATCACTAACTCTGGCTTGCTTGATCAGAAGAGGAGACTCCACATTGCTCGAATGGCGACTGTAAAAGCATCAACTCTGACTTACTTGATCCACCGTCTTCTGCGACATCCAAGACCAAAGTCTCCAGTTTGTCTGTTCCACAGACCCTTTTCCGTGTCTACATTAACCTGTAAATCTGATCACCATGACGAGCGTCGCTTCCGTTCCTACTTCCCGTCGATCTCCATTTCTTTACCTCTTCCAAGTCCTTTTATCTCACTCTCTTCTCTCCTCATACCTAAATCTTTCTCTTCTATTCTGTAGACGGAACAGAACTCGTAGAAGACGAGCAAGATACAGACAACGAGGAAAACGATGAAGACGATTACAGTAGAGAAGAAGAAGATGGGTTGGACCGTACAATGATTTCAATTCGAAGAAGTTGTGAAATATCTGAAAAGATGTGACTGAGAGCTCGCCACTGAAGTTGTCAGTGAAGGGGAAAAAGAAGCTTGCGTCTTACGCGCACAGTCTAGGCGACAAACTGAAATGTAAACAAGTAGGCAAGTCAGGCGTTACGGACTCAGTCGTCTTGTCCTTCCTAGAGACGCTGGAGAAGGACGAGCTCTTAAAGGTATCAACTTTATGACCCATCATCTCTGTTACTATGTATGAAACAATCTCTCCAAGATTTAAGAATGAGTAGTGAATTTGTAATCTTGTTTACTAAATTCGTTAATAGGAATAAGAGTTGCTGTTAGATCAAAGAAATGGCTTTAAGCTGCGAGACATATATATCAGAGCCTGAAACTCTTTCTGGTGACTTGACTAAATTTGATCGATTCCATGAATAGGTGAAAATACACAGGACATGGCCTGGAGAGCTAGAGGACACGATTCTGCATTTGGAGGAAGCTACTGGCTCCGTAGCATTCGGGAAAATTGCGCGCACTGTGATACTTTATCGTCCAAGTCACACCAAATTGATAGGAAAGAGGAGGTAGGGGAGTCTCAGGACTGAATCAACTCGAAACAGGGCCATTTATGGCAAAGACTTTCTTTTTTCAGTCGAATACATTTTTTCTGTTCTTCAAGAATACTATCTCAAACAGAGTTTCATTGATCTACAACCGAATGAATGAAGCTGTTTTCTATTCCTTATACTTCTCTTGTGAGGTATATGGTGACTTTCTGAGCTAAGCAGCCTTCACTTTATCTGCATATCTGCTTGTATCTTCTGAGTAAAGCACGCCGTCCCGCGAGAGAAGACGTACAAGGGCTAAAGTAAACCTAGCCTGAAACAACTCGTGTTAGATTTGAGAAGAGCAAAAGATGTGTTTTGTGTGTGTGTGTGTGTGGTTTGGTAAAAGGGGTAGCAATTTTTACCCATTGGAATCCGACGAGAGCGTACCAGCAGCCTCTCAAGCCAAATCCTCCATTGCTTAGAAGCTTTTAGTCAATTGTAAACAATGCAAAGAGGATAGAGAGTTACATAAATCTATTTTGGAATCCAAGAGAGTGATAGCTAAGAGTGAGTGAGTACCATAAGTACAAGCCCAACAACGGCGAAGCATCCAGTCGTTGACAAGCTGATATATCTAAGGTCTCTTCCAGCCTTCATTTTTACAACAACAAGTTTAGTTTTTTAAACTCAGGTTTGCAGGTAATAGTGTCTGTAGAAGGAAAATCTGAACTAGACTGAGACACCAAAAATCTGAAACTTACCAGTAAGGTGCCTTCAAGACTGTGAGTACTCGGAGTGATGGATAAAGCAAGAAAATACGGTATTATGACCTTGTGCATCTGTCACCATATGTAACGAGAAAATGTGTTGCCGGGAACAGATGAGACAAACTGTAAAGTGAAAGGAAAAAATATTACCTGGAATGTGACAGCCTTGTCGTGTGTGAAGATGCCAGGGAACAGCCATGGAATTGCTGTGCCAATGGTTCCCACTACTATTCCTAGTGTAGCGCCGATGATAACGAGTGACTTTAAAAGCATTCTGGCCTACACAGACAACATGCTTTAGGCAACAGTAAAAAAAAAGATGTACCAATGGTTTCAGCTGAGGTAATTTCAACCAAAAACAGGCTTACTTTAGGCAAATTGCGGTTGATTCCGAATAACAACTCAGGCATAAAGGACTGTGCAGTTTGAGAGAGAGGCTCCCCCCAAACCGTACACATGGAATATGTCTGAAGCATAACCTAGAGAGTAGAGACCAAAAAAGCCAAAGATGTTATAGAACAAACTCAAATTATGAGACATGGTTAGTGGACATATCACCTGATGAGCAGCTATGACGCTTGTACCCATTGATGTCGCAAAGTACACAAGGAGCGTATAGAACAAAACCTAAGGGGAGAAAACACAAATATCAGATACCAAAGAAACAATCTTGTTGCAACTGAGGGTCTCCTTAGATACAAGTGAAGTATAGTACCTTTGACATCATAGTTATAAAGACTGGGGCAGCGAGCCCAAAGATGGTCAAGAGTTCACTTGGAGAAGGAACACAGAGTGAGAACGCGCTGTATCCTTTCTTGTTCAATGCGTCCATCATCATATAAGCTGCAACAACCTAATACATCTCGAATTAACACCATATTGCTAACTGACATGATATAGAGCTTCGATTGATTTCATTCAGCTTACTTGTGACACCATAGTAGCCCATGCTGCACCTGCTATACCGTATCCTAGAAAGGTGCACAAGACCACATCACCAACACCGTTTATTGCACTAGCAACTGCCAGTGCCTTCAAAGGTCCCCATGAGTCTTTCATACCAAGACTGAGACAAAAATATGGAGAATGTTAGACCATAACAACAGTGATATACAATCATTGATGTACTATTAAGATCCCAGTATCAGAATTGTGTGAAAATGCTAAAAATGTGCAAAAAAGCAACAGGCAGAGGATTGTGTGGGTATAAAGGGACCTTGCACTTTGAGCAACCCATCCAATGAGAACAGCTGGCCATGCTAAACCACGAATCTGAGAATGTCAAAAAAATCGTCAACTCAAAGGAAGATAGAGGAAAGTGACTGAAAATTCAAGTTAATATAAGTAGTACATCTTTAGGCAGGTTCACATGGAACACATATACTATGTGTCCACACGCATAGAGACAACATACTCACCAAAACTCACAAAACATTTTACAGTCTAAAAATTTATAACACAAAAGGCCAAGATAGAGTATGAACCTGAACATATGTATTTGCCGCCGGGACAATCTCAGCATTCTTTGCCCCTGTAAAAGCTGAAAGAAAACTAAACAGTCAACAGTCTGATGGGTTACTACTACTCATAAACTTGTTACTGGATCAGCTACAAATATCCCTTGTTACCAGTTAGTGCCCAGGAACCAAACAGTCTTGTAAACACCATCATAATGAGTCCACAAGCCAACCCGATGAAAAGCAAGATCGATATCTGATGTTGTACTTCATCTTTATCCTGCATAAGCACTATACTATTAGGAAATTGCTGTGTACTAGACATAAATAAAGAAAAGTCTTTGAAATTGCTCGAGTAAAGGTAAAATTCATAGTTGAAGAATAAACATCTCGTGAGAATTCATTCTAATAAACTGACCCGCCGAGCAAGAGAGGTGGCAACAAGATTTGAAGTCGCAACTGAGAGGAACATGAAAGTATAACACAAATAATCACAGACGACGGTTGCAGGACCTGTTTCATCCATAATGAAATTTGTATTACTGTTACTTGAATCAGTAACCCCAGCGTAGAACATAGCAAAGGGAAGAAGGCAATCAAAATCAAAACCAAATGTTCATAAATTTTTGAGTTATCAAAGACATGTCCAAAACCTGGAACTTACATTCATTTTTGTTTCAAAATTGACATATGAACAAGAGAGCTACACTGCTTTGCGGAAGCTAAAGATCCTATTAACTCTAATAAAACAGAAATCAAGAGAAAGCTAAAGCAGCATTTTTTTGATAAGTTCAACACACACAAAAATCAAGCACCATCAAATCCGTCATCAAAGAAAGGTTAGTGCTTTTCCAGCACATCAGCAGAGATAAACAGATACGGGTCCACTTTGGATTTCAAAGTAACACAAAAGATACTAAAAAAGAGACACAAAAAGACGAGTCAAGTTTTTTTGTGTATGGTTATGTTCAGAGCAATGCCTCTGTTGGCTTGAATCAAACTCAGGTATGCATAGACATACCTAGAGCAGCGAGTTCGAGAGAGCTTCCTTGACCAATCACCGCCGTGTCAATGAGACTCATCAGTGGCCCACAAAGCCAGAGTCCAGCAGCAGGTCCCGTAAACATGACGATCTCTTTCATCTGTCCCCAAATACTCTGATTCGCTAAATCATCTACCTTCACTTCTTCTACTTCCACTTCACCCTGACAAATTGCATCTCCTGCTTCAAGCTCAATCACTTCCTCCGGAATCGACCCATTTCCGTTTACTCCATCAACAATAAACTCCTGATTCGGAATTGAGCAATTTCTTATAAACCTGTTCAAATCCAGTGACTTTGCTTCGGAAACAGAGCTCCTGAAACTCGGGAATGGAGGTTTCCATACCCGTGAAATGATTGACGATCGGAATGGTAGCTTCGGGTTACAAGAAATGGAAGAAACCGTGAATGGAAGGGTTTTGCATTGAATTTGCATACTATTTTCTTCAACTCCTACTGGGTTTCAAAAATCAGAAGAAACAAAAAAAAGGTTGCGGCTTGAAAGTTCCAGGCGACTAACTGATAAAAAACAACGCACCAACTCCCATTTTGTTTACTCGCTTGGACTCGTCTAATAAGCTTTCGGTCTAAGGTTGGTACAATTAACCGGTTAACGAAATTGGGATCAAATCAAATGTTTGATTTTATGATTTTAGCGGCACAACTAAAATTTGACGGCCAAAATGCAAAGAGGACCAAAAATGATGAAAGAAAGAGGGAGATTTTGATAAGGCAGTGTGTGATTGTAAACAAGTCCAAGTGTTGTTATCGATCGTGTCGGAGACAGAGGACAAGAATATCTTAATATACATCGAGTCATTAATGACCCTACTTCTTTCTGTAATTTTCTGACTACAACTGGGTACGCAATTTGCAAGCATGTGTTTATTTCATGTACGTATTTCGTAACGAATCGATTGACGAGAAATAGACTTATGGGCTTTTTTAGTTCAATACATATATCTAAAATTTGTAACTTCTGCGTGAAACGTTGTCGAGGCCCAAGGGTTAAGAGTTCGCAAGTGAACCTGCTCCCACTATTTGCCACGTGACACGATGATTTTAACGTGGGAATTGACATGACGGTCTACAGACACTACAAGAAAAAAGATATTCCAACACACATATTAGAGCATCCACATTGGTGTTACTCAATGTGGGTTTCTATAAAAATACTTTATTAATATTTGTGTTAGTTAGGAATAGTTAAGAAACTTAGTTTATTTGACTCTTCCATTGGTGTTACCCAATTTGGATTTTTAAAATTAAATATATTTATTATCAAAAGTTTTAAGAAGATGAAGAAGATGTGAAGAAAAGATACAACCAAATTGTTTGCCAATTGTTTTGGTTAGAAGATGAAACAAAGATTAAGAGGAAGAATCATATGTCCACTTGGTCATCACATGTCCTTTGCATTGCCCTGAAACAAAAATAACAAACTCATCACATGTCCTTTACATTGCCCTGAAACAAAAATAACAAACTGTTTAAGAGATGAAAGCTCAGTAAATCTAACGATTAAATCTAAGAGATGAAAGCTCAGTAAGTGACAGACTTTACAGGTGGAACATAACGTGTGTCCATTATGACACTGCAACAACAAGAAGAAAAAGAGACAGACTTTCAGATTAAAAAAGCTATCAAGAACTTCCACTAACTCAATTGTAGGATGCAAGCAACATCGAAACCTACAAACAACCACATTATATCATCTAGCATAGTACATGATCTGGATCAATAACCATGAAAACATCTAGCATCACAGCGAAGCAAAAACATCCAGAGAAGAACATTGCTATATAATATCATGAGCTCCAAAGTTGAGGTACACCAGCCAATCAAAAACCCAAACATCATGAATCAAAAAGCAAATTCCACATAAAAAGAGAACATGGGAGATTCACCTGATGGATAGGAGGATACATATAATAGGTACAGACAGGGCACTCTAGAAGCTCATAGACGCTAGTGGCCGGAGCTGTTGCGGTCGGACCGACTATATTGGTAACGACGGCGGCAGCAGCATGCATAACCACACCGTAAAACGGAAACCTCTACGCCTGAAAGGTTAACCTCTACGCCTGAAAGGTTAAACAACACCAAATTAGCATAATAAAAGAAACAATGTTTCTCTGTCAAGTCAAGAACAAATTTTGAAGCTTAAGTAAAGGCTGTGTTCTCTTTGAAATACTGTTACCTTTTTCAGTGAGCAGAGGTTGGATGATAACGTGCATTGTGGTGACAGTGCCTACGAGATTAGAGACAGGGCTTCGGTAGTCTTTAACTGTCTTGTTGTTCTCCAATACTTTCCATGCGCTTATCAACTTCACCTCTTTCACGGTCTTCGGCCCATTTTCTTTTTCTAGCTCCAATCAAGCACAGACAAGATAAATGATCAGTAGCAAAGAGTTGTTGAACATAGACAGGTTCATGTTAGAATTATGTGTTCTTTCTCAGCCAATTCAATCCATACCACATTAAAAAGTCTCAAACTTTTCTAGCAATTCAAGACGATGAGACTCAAGTGGATAATGAATTTCTTTAGCATAAGATATCCTAATGAGGACATAACCATAACCATTTGTAATCATGAGTCAAGCCATAACCATTGTTCCTAGAAACATTCAAGCTTTTACAATCTCAAAACCCAGCCCCTGAGGATAATTACAATTTGATAGCCATAATGTAAGTAAGCATTAAGAAAACTGACCTCTTGGCCATTCAGAAATAATAGTTTCCTTCAATGCCGCAACAGTTGTAGCATCTGGAAATGCTTTAGGGCCGATATCAGAACCATCAGTTAACCGAAACTTGATCTCTAGTTGATTATGAACTTCTGCCATCAGTACAAAAAGAACACTTGGAAGTTTCTCAATGTATAAAAATCCCACATGACCTTCTTTGCTCTTTATTCTTCTATCTGCAATGTGTCAAAAATAGGATGAGTGAATGTGAAGATGAACAAGAAACCTGAAGATTAAGGGTCTAATATATAATCTTTTTAACATAAATCTGAATTTATGAAAAGAAATGCCCATTAAATAAGGTGATAGATATCTTACTTGGCTCTGTGACTGATCTGAGCCGATGAATGAAAAGGAAAGAGAAGAACCAAATGAGATCTCTGTGAGTGTATAGAATCAATGGCGGTCAAAGCTTCCATTTTCTCTCATATTCTTCCCATCTACGCGCCTTTGAATTTGCCCAGAACGCCACTACTCCCAAAATCGATTTCGAGTCTGTGTGATCCTCAATTTCGCCAACAGGGCCACCATTATCGTCGGTGTAGAAGCCATCAACAGCCGTGCCGTTTCCCTCGTGAACTTCCCCCGTGCCACGTATGTAAGAGACGGTCGCTTATGTTCCTAAAATAAGGAACGATCCTTAACTTATTTACCTAATTACAATTATTTTTATTCTAAAAGCCCTATGAAACCGAGCCCATTATACTTAAGAGACTGCCGATGGAGATGGTCTTAGTTAGTAATTTGTGGGAATTATATGTTTCCAATAAATTTGCAACAGAATATATATTTGTTGGAATATGATCGTTGGAACTTGGATTTGTCGGGAATTTGTGGGGAACGTTTCCAACAAATAAGTTTTGTCAGAAATTTCTGATGGATTATTTGATGGAAAATTGTTAGAAATTACCGTGGAGTTTCCACCAAATTATCAAGAAAATGTATCAATAATTTTCCAACAAATAAGTTTTCAGAAACTTCCGTCAAATATTTTGTTCATAAATCATTGGTAATTTGTGATGAATTTTCAACAAACTCGATAATCATTTTATGGGAAATTTCGAATAACATATTCGTTGGAAATTTGTTGCTACGTTTTTTTGATAATTTGTTTAGAAATTTTCAAAATTTTAATTGTTAAAATTTCATTAAAAATGTCCTCTGTTCAAAAATACGGCCGCTAAATCGCTAGACGGAGGTTAACCGTTGCGACTATGGTCAAGTCAGCTTAACTAATCGGTAATCGACTAATCGCATCTAATCGTCCGCCTAATTTGATTAAGCGCCATTAATCGGATTAGTTGACCGGTTTTTAAATGATTTAACTATGTTTAAGCCCAATATAATAAATGGGCCATGGCATAGTAAAGCCCGTTGTAGAGAAAGAAAGGTGCAGGAGAAGCTTTATTTATAGAACCTGTTTTTGATATCAATGTTCTTATATTACCGATGTGGGATGTTTACCATCTCTGGTATCAATGTTTTTTTTACCATCTCTGCTTTAAATCATGCAAGTCCCACTTTTTGATTTTTTTATTATTATTGGCATTTCTTTAGAGTTTTTTTTTGTTTTTTTTGAACTTCACAACTTAATTTCACCTTTTTTTGTTACGTAACAATACATAATTAGTAGTTTTAACCTTTGTTCTTCAGAGTCTATATTCTTCTTGTATTGTTACTTTAATATTGTACACATAATTATGTACTCTATTTATTTAACACCAAAACAATATCTTTATAATCACACACACATATATTTTCTTTATTCTACATTAACCATAAGAAATATATTACATATTTATTAATATTTATGATTTCTTTTAATTTTGTTATATTAATGGAAAAATTATTTTAAAATATTAAATTATTATTAAAAAATTTCGCTCCGCATACTCTCCGATTGTATCCCGATTTTCGGTTAACTCGCTAGGCCCGAATGAGTAGCACGGATAGCGTCTAGCGAATTTTCGAACAAGGGAAATGACTGATGCTTTATTTGTTGGAAATTTGTTGATTAATTCTTTTAAATTACCAACAAATTCTCCCATGAAAAATTTATCGGATTTTTATTGGAACATTTTTAGATAATTATTATTAATATATATATATATATAAATATTAATAAAAACCATAAATTATAAATAAAATTTGAAAAACGAAATAATAATTTAAACAATAATAATTAAACAATTTAAAATATCAAAAACACTTAAACATCCAAATTTGATAATAATAAGCTTAAAAAATCATAACAAAACTAATTAAGTTCTTTAAAGACCTTCAACATCAGTGTTCACTATTGGCCTCTTTGAAGGTGAAATTCTGGAAACTTGTTCTGCATTAATCACTTTATTTGATTTCTTGAATTTTTCTTGAGTCTCAAGATACATTTTTTTCAAAATTTAAAGATGCATCAATTATAGGATCAGCTATCGGAACTGAGTCATAACCAAAAAATGATAAAAAATACCATCAAGTTCAAATCTGCATACTATTCGACACTTAACGTATGATAAAAATAAAGTTTAAACGTTTTACCCCATTGTATATGGCATCAATTTCGTCCTGTTTAATTAAGTAAATACCAAGCATTAACATATCAAATTCACATAAAGCAAATATCAAACATTAACATATCATATTGACTAACAAAACATCATTAGATATCTAACATATCTAAACTTGACCAACATTCACGTCATTAGTAAAGCAGATTCACGTCAATGTAGAGGAAGGTAGCAGATCCATACTCAGGGGATTCATATAACACATCTAAATTGGCTAATAAAAACTTTCCAAATCAATGTAAATGTTAATAACTAAAATGTTATGAATGGATTATAAAAACAGAAACATAATATTTAAAAGAAATTTACTAAACATCACCGTTCATTCTTCTCGGATCAATGTAAAAAATTATTGCTAATTTCCGACGATATAGTATTTGTTGGAAAATATCAATGATATTCCTATGAATTATGCGACGTAATTGCCATAATAAAAATTGTCAGAAATTTGCAATGAATTTCCAACAAATAAAATAATATACATAACTTTATTGGGGATTTATTGGAAATTTACAACAAAATACGATTGTATTGTTGGAATATTACATGTTTTCTTGTAGTGAGACCGTTGATGTAGGCTTCACGATATCTGATGAAAATCTCAGAACATAACTGTGATAACCGAGCTTGTCACAAAGGTTTGAGAATGCGTCTTGCTCGGGAGAGTTGACGTGCTCGGGTCCGAAGGTCAAAGTTTTTCTAAGAGAGAACTGACTAGGCTCGATGATGAGTCAAGAGAGGAATGTTCGGTACGCAAATAGTAAAGAGAGACATATGCTCGGTAACGAGCGTGTTGTATTCAAGTGAAAGCCCGAGCTTGTCGAAAGACGAGCTCGATTTTTACAGTTCGAGAATGTTTTTTAACTCTAGAGAGAGAAAGTAGTGAGAAGTGCACAAATCCCCAAAAGTTACATTAATGTACAGTGACGACTCCTATTTATAGGAAAATACGGTCGTACTTTTTACAGGCCGTTGACCGCTTGTCGAGCTCGTGCGGATGGGCCGTACTTGGTGACGAGATGGGCTGAGCCGTACATTCCTTTGGCCGCTAGCGCAGCCGAGCTGACTTGCTATCGTTCGGCTGGGCCGAGCCGAGCCGATGGTAATGGGCTCAGTTCGAGCGTGTGTGTTTGGGCCTATGTTGCTTGTTAGGCCGTTTTGCTTCTGTTGGGCCGGCCTTTGTATAAAGAATAAATACTGGGCCTTCTAAGTGGGTGGGGTGCTAAACCCATCTTCCCGTTTTGTTTATAAATACATCGCGCTATTCCTTTCCACTTTCATTTCTCTCCTTCTGCAGGTATTTCGCTCTCCCTTCTCTCTAGAATTTTCTTTCTCTCTCTAGCTTTTGTTGTTGTATTTTTAAGTTATGAGAATCGATTCCAACTCAGCATCGTCTCCGGGTCGGGATCTTTACTCGGTAAGGCTGTCCGAGGGTAACTCTGCTCAATCCAGCTCGTCCGTCTCGCAACGGAATTCTTCGTCAGGTTCGGCGCGAACAGAGATTATTGCTCGGAGTTCTGAAGATAATCGGGCTCGGGCTCTTTCAGCTTCGTGTAGCGTTCAGAGTTTTCGGGTCCCATACCTGATAGACTCGGAGGACGACGGTGCTCGGCCTTGGTTGCCCCCGTTGACTCAGCATTTAGGCTCTCTTCCAGTGAAGGCGGAGGCCGTGGCTATGGTTGATCAGGCGAGGGTTGACAGGATGGTAATAGAGCCGAGCAGGTCTAAGAAGGCTCGGAAGAAAACAAAGCATGGGGCTGCGGATGCCTCGGCGAAGAAGAAACGTCATGCGCGTCCCGTTATTCCGACGAAGTGCACGAATGATGACTTGACATGGCTCTCGGACAACTGTGCTTCCGGAGGTGCTGGTCGGCTCGAGCTTCGCAAGCCCGAACCGCATGAGAGACCCTGGGACTGTCCGGAGGGATGGATATGCCTGTATGACTTTTGGTTTAAGCATATCCATCTAAGGTTTCCTTTGCCGAGGCTGCTCGTTGCCTATTGTGAGGAAAGGAGGATCGCCTTGTCCCAGCTGTGTCCGGCGGCTGTTCAGAACCTGGTCGGTTCTATGATTCTGGCCTCTGAGTGCGGCGTGGACATGACTCTTCGGTTCTTTGAGGAGATTACGTCAATTTCGACGAACAGCACGACCGTTGGGACCTGCTATGTTTGTATGAGGACCCATTTTGGAGAGAAGTTCGTCATCGGGAAACCGTCGAAAGTTGATGACTGGCAGGACCATTATATTTATGCTCGGGTCAATTCAGCCTCGGTTCCCGACCTGGAGAGGCCGTACAGAACTCATTGGAATCATCTTCATGGTAAATGTTTTTGCTTTGCTCGTTCCTCTAAATAGACTAACTCATGCTCGTTCTATTTTCTTGCAGATCGTCATTCCTTTGATCTCCCGGCGCCGGATAACTTTTTATCGGATCTTCAGAAGCTTGTTGCTCGGAGAATTCAGAAGTGGCCGGACGTTCACGCCAATCAAGTTAGGCGAGCTGTAGAGTGTCTAGACGAAGGTACCCCTTCCTTCTTTTTTTTACTCGGGTCTCTTTAATATTGATTTCTGCAGGTTATCGTCTTCGTTCAATCGAGTCGTTGACCGAGTATAATAACCGTCCGTTTTTCCGGTACACGAAGGGGGGGGGGAAACCAATAGAAGAGATGGGCCAGATGGATCTTGAAGTTGTGAACTATGTCGAGGAAAACCTCACTAGTCGTCAAGAAAATCCTGTCGTGGCGCAGGAGAATCCCTCTGGACCACAGGTAAATCCTGTTAACCTGGATCCTAACCGACCATTTTTACCATGGGTTGGGGAGGTCCCTCCTGGAATGGTATTTGTAAACGAGTATCATCGGGATTTGTTTCGTCAGGTGTGCGCCGCGATGGAAGCGGTCGAAGCTCAGAAGAAGAAGAAGAAGAGGTCGCGGACCGAGAATGCGACTTCTATCGAGCCGAGGACAGAGAATGCGGCTCCCACCGAGCTAGGGATTCCTCCTGTTCCTGAAGATGGTCAGGAGACCGAGGAGACCGCCGACGTACCTGTTGGGATAGTGTCCTGAAATCACACTTGTACTCACTCCTGTGATAGTTGTGTGTCGAGATCAGACATTCGTATAATACTGGGTGGTTGCAATGTTTTGCTAGAAGCCTCTTGCAGTCTGTAAGTTGTAGACTTACTACCAGTATTATATGATCCTATAGGGTCACACACCTAAGCGAACTGGAAGCTACGACATGGGAATGATCATTATGGTAATGATCATATTAATGTGCATTGGATGCACATTATAATCGATATAATGGTGTTGTGTCGATCGACACAGCTTGTGTGTCGGTCGACACAGTTCGGAATTTCCGAAAAGCTTTTCGGGTTGGGACTTAATTAAGTCTGGCCCGTTGAGCATGTTTAGGTCGAATAAAACTCGAGAGTTTCGACCTAAACAGTAAGCCGTCCACTTTTCTTGACAGAAACAGTAGACACACCAGAGAGATTCGAATCCTGTTGATCCGGCACTAGCATCCCGTTTCCAGCGAGCGTGCGTGTGTATCTGGTAGAGGCAAGGCATCTGCGTTGCTCCACTGATATCGTTTACCATTCTCATTCCGCTGCCAGTTCAAAGGTAAGAACGAGGTTAGTTTTCATTCAATATATCAAACCCTAGATCCTAGGGGATCCAGCAGTGGTATCAGAGCGTTGTTAGGGTTTAGCTATTGAATCTGATGCAAATAATTCGAAACTTGATGTTGTTGAATTGATTGTTGCATGTTGAAATCGTGTTTTCATGTTTTATTCTTGGTTTTTGTTCCTGTTGAAAAATCGATGAACTGTTGAAATCGCACTGTGTCGATCGACACAAAGCGTGTGTCGGTCGACACGCCGCGAAATAACACGTAAAATTTTAGGTTTTGTCGCAGAGTGTCGATCGACACAAAGCGTGTGTCGGTCGACACAGAGCGAAAACTCACAATAAAATTTTAGGGTTTGTCGCAAAGTGTCGATCGACACAAAGCGTTTGTCGGTCGACACAAAGCAAAAATCCGCAAATAATTTTAGGGTTTCGATCTGAGATCGAGTACCCGTTTTCCTGCTGTGTCGGTCGATACACTGGGTGTGTCGGTCGACACAGGCAAAGCAATTAGATAGATCGGTTCAATTGGATTGAACCGGTTATCTCGCTCGGTTAATTTTAATTAACCAATTGGTTCTGGTTTGGTAATGTCGATCGACACACAGTGTGTGACGATCGACATGGACCATTAAACCGAACCGGTTCAATTGGATTGAATCGGTTAAGTAAATTCGATCCGATTTGACCGGTTATCAAAGATCGGTTTAAGTATGGTTGCGTCGACCGATGCCAATGGTTGGCGTCGATCGACACAACATTCGCAGATATACTGGTTGGACCACAAATTTGCATATACCAGAACAGTTTAATCCTAAAAGTTCTAGATGAACCTAAAACTGATAAAACTGAATGTTTTAAATAAACTAATAAATTCTTGGATGTATATTGGATATGCATCAAGATAAAAGCGGTTCTTTTCCTCAACTAAATATCAAGTGCTCTTGATGTCTTGCCCGATCTTGTCTACTGTCAAGACTCGTGTCGTTTGTTGGATATTCTTGGGGTCCTTGATATCCACTGCAACATGAGTAAGGCAGGTGCTCATTGACAAACTTGCAGTGCAACTGTCAGTGATCGCTAGACAGAAAAAGATTGGTTTTACTTGACTGGGCTAACGGAAGTTCTGGGCCCAGAGACATCAGAGTGGATTGGACATAGTTTGCCTTATCCACGACCAAGAGTTGTACTGAGTACAATTAGCAATGATTTGCTTACCTAGATAACTAAAGTTTGAGACACGGCGAGTCGCCCACTCGAATTTTAGTAATCTGAGGATCTTGGCTCATTGTATTCATCTGAGGAAACATAGTTTTGAATACAATGCGAGTTTTCTTATTAGATAAGAATTCTCATTTCTTGAGCATTATAACTAAAATCTACCTCTTTTGAATTACAGCTATGTCTGTCTCAAATCACATCAACACTTTCTCACTAAGATCCGTCCTTGAGAAGGACAAGTTAAATGGATCTAATTTCTTGGAATGGTATCGGAACCTGAGAATAGTTCTCAGGCAGGAGAACAAGAAATATGTCCTTGAAAGAGTTCTCACCGAGAGGCCACGTTCCAATGTCCCGCAGACAGAAAAGAATGCTTAGGATAAGCATTCAGCAGATGTCAAAGATGTTAATTGTCTAATGCTGGTGACTATGAACTCTGAGCTGCATAAGCAATATGAGAACGTGATGTCACCCATTGAGATGATTAACAGCCTGAAAGCTTTGTTTTAGGAGCAAGCTCGCACAGATAGATACCAGACAGTTAAGTCTCTCATGGATTGCAAGCTGGCTAAGGACAGTCCAGTAAGTCCTCATGTCCTTAAAATGATGGGTTACATTGATAACCTGGGGAAACTGGACTGTGCCATTAGCCAGAAGCTAGCCACTGACATGATTCTGCAGTCTTTGCCGTCGTGTTTTGATCAGTTCATCATGAACTACAACATGCAAAACATGACTAAGACATTGACTGAGTTGCACGGTATGCTGAAGACAGCAGAACCGAATCTCAAGAAGGCTACTCCCAGTATCCTGATGGTACAAGGGGGTAAAAGGTTTAAGAAACCGAAGAAGGGTAAGGGTAAGGCCCAGGTTGTCCAGGCTGAAAGTCAGGACAAGCCCAAGCCGAAGCCCAAATCCGGGCCTCCTCCTGAGGATAAGTGCAACTACTGCAAGCAGTTGGGGCATTGGAAGAAAAACTGCAAGAAGTTCATGGAAGATTACAAGAAGCTGAAGAAGACGTATGATGCGTCTGACTCATGTATTTATGTTATCGAACTTAATGTTATGTCTTCTAGTCCTACTTCGTGGGTATTGGATACCGGCTGCGGTGCTCATATTTGTACAAATGTGCAGGCACTAAGAAACAGTAGGACGCTGAAGAAAGGACAAGTGGAGCTACAGGTCGGGAATGGAGCTAAGGTTGCTGCACTGGCCGTAGGCACCTACGAGTTGTCCTTACCGTCGGGCATGGTTTTAATTTTAAATAATTGCTACTTTGTACCTGCGATAAGCAGAAACATAATTTCAGTTTCCGTTTTGGATTTGGAAGGTTTTGATTTTGCTGTTAAGAATAAAGTTTGTTCTTTTAATCGTGATGGTACGTTTTATGGTAGCGCCCCATTAGATAATGGGTTATATGTTTTAAACCAAGAAATGCATGTCTTTAACATAAATACAAAGCGGTTTATTTCCAATGACGAAAACCCGACTTTCTTATGGCATTGTCGTTTGGGCCGCATAAATGAGAAACGCATCCAAAGGCTCCATAGAAATGGGCTTCTGGGCTCATTTGATTTTGAATCATGTGAGAAATGCGAATCTTGTTTGATAGGCAAAATGGCTAGAGCCCCTTTCAACAAACCAAATGAAAGGGCCAGTGACTTATTGGGCCTTGTTCATACTGATGTATGTGGGCCGATGAGTACTGTTGCCAGAGGAAATTACAAGTACTTCATTACCTTCACTGATGATTTCAGTAGGTATGTGTTGGTACTGGATTTCCCCCCAAGAAATCCGGCCCAAAAAACAAGACAAAGGCCCGTAATTACGAGCCTATTCCAGAATCAAAGACAGACGGGAGAGCCAACTCTCTTGTTGGGCCCAAGCGAAGAAAACGCCTTGGAGAGGCCCAGACGATGCCGAAGCCGGAGACAATCGAGCTCGAGCTCGGCAGAGGATGACGTGGAGATAGAGCAACTCGGTCTTCGCCAGTTCAACTGATCCGCATAAATCTCGGAGATCGTTACAACGACGAGGCCGAAAGATCGGGACGAAGAGATCAGAATCGAGGCTATTTAAGAAGAGAAGTGGCGGCTCATTAAAGAAAATTCCAACCTAGGCTAAGAACACTTCGATTAGATAGCTCGATTTATACTTTGTACTCTCTTCTCGACTGTGTTTGTTCTATCTCGACGATCAATCTCAATAAAGTCTTTGATTCATAGGAAACTATACCATTTCTATTTCCAAAAGTCCAAATCCACGAATACAAATTCTTAGTGTGAATCCCGGATCTCACATTTGGCACCGACTGTGGGGACATTCTATAGCCTTTCCTATCTTAAGAATCAGATCCTAGATCCGATAGATCGAGATGAATCCCGACCAAACTGGCTCTCCCAGCGCCACACCGCCGGTTGACCGCCCTCAAACGGTCGACAACGTTCCTCAGAACACTACCGGGGTAAGAAACACGGGTCAGACCGACGGCGTGTTGACGAGCTCTGCCTCAGTCTCCACGACCTCGGCACCAGCCGGCTCCGTCTCTCAAACAATCGCGACAAGCCAGACTCCGACAAATATTTTGTCAGGAACTAATGATCCGAGCAGAAACTGGGTGTGGATGAGAAATGACTCAATACCCACCCCATGAGGAGGATCTGGAGTAACCAGACCCAATTCACCACTACCTTCTGCTCCACAGAGACAAGGGCCAAGCGATCTTGCCGAGATCCGTTCGATGTTAAGACTGTTGGTAGATCGAACAAGAAACAACGAGGCAAGCGCAAGGGCCCAAGAGATCGCAAACCGATCTCTGGCAGCGCAGCTCGACGAACAAGAGCGGCGTCTTAACGCTCGCCTTGAAGAGCTCGCCAGTCAAAGCCAAGGGGGCAGACCAACGCGAACTCCCATAAGTCCTCCACCGTGTACCCGCTTGGACTTCTCCCAGGTAATAACTTCTCCGAGAACGTCGGGAAATTTCGGTAATACGTCAAATAGCGGCTTCCACCCTACAATGACCCCTATTACGATACCGACCCCATTTGGTTCGAGTTCAATGGTCACAGACCCGACCGGATCAAGAAACCGACCATTACCCAGGCCACCACCTTTCCCGAGTAACTCTAACATCCGACCGAGGCAACTAGGAGGTTCTGCCTTCGCCTCGATTAGGCCTGGGCGTTCGGGTATTCGGGTCGGGTTCGGGTCGGGTCTATTCGGGTACAGGTATATTCGGGTAAGGAAGTTTAGTACCTATACAGGTTCTAACCAAGTTTCGGTTCGGGTTCGGGTCGGGTATTTTCGGGTCCGGGTCGGTTCGGATCCTAAATTATTATACCCGTAAAATACCAGAAATAAACGGGTCCAATTCGGATCCGGTTCGGTTCCATATATTTTCGGTTCTTTATGAATATTTTCTACCCAAAATATCCAAAAACATTTAACCGAATCAAATTAAGCAAATAATTTTCCTATACCGTTCCATCATAGTCTTTATTAGCACAATGCATGAAGTTATCTATGCTATTTTATGTCATATGCGTGTAAAAACGTATTAGTTAAACATTTATACAACTGAGTATATATTTAACATATAGTAACACAAATTTTACTAAAGCTAAAGAATAATCTCATATTTAAAATTCCTCAAATATAAGCTCATTGACACAAATGATGAAACTAAATGACTAATCCTAATGGCTAATAATGTTAAGGATAAATATTTTTAGTAGGTTATTGTCTTTGATTCGGGTCTTCGGGTACCCATTCGGGTTTCGGGTAAATACCCGTACCCGTACCTATACCCACTGGTATGCTAACTAAATACCCAATAGGATAAAATGCTTATTTCGGTTCGGTTACAGGTTCGGGTATTTTTTATCGGGTCCAGGTTCGGATATTCGGGTCCGGGTATTTTGCCCAGGCCTAGCCTCGATCTCGGGACTCCTTAACGGATCAAACTCAGTTCAGTTCCGAACACCCCAGGTCGACCAGACGAGGTCGATCCCAACGATCGATCTCCTCGACCCCGTTTTTCCAGAACAAACGTCAGGTCAGGCACAAGTCCAGTTCGCACCCGCAGAGGGCGATGAACACGATATGCTTAGACAATACATCGAACAGGCTAAAGCCCAGTTTAACAGTCTGAGCTCGAAAGTTCACATGGCGACGAGCGCGGCTCCTGACATCGATCGAGTGATCGAAGAAACACAACAAACGCCGTTCACAGATCGGATTGCGCTTGCAAGGATCCGAGAGATCAAGAAAACTAAGTTTCCAGAATTCTCTGGGAAATCAGACCCGAAAGCCCACATCAGGGCATTCCGACTAGCGATGGCAAGGGTGTACCTTACCGATGAGGAGAGGGAGCCAGCCTTCTGCAGGCTCTTCGCGGAAAACCTATCAGGTTCTGCTCTAGAATGGTTTGCCGGACTTGAAGAAAGGTCCATTGACAACTTCACCCAGTTCATGACGGCTTTCCTCAAACAATACTCCGTTTTCATCGAGGAAAAGACTACCGAGGCGGCCTTATTTGGCGTCTCTCAAAAACCCGACGAAACACTTCGCTCGTACATCGACCGATTTAAGGAAATAATTTCCAAAATCGCGAACCCACGAGATGAGGTAGCTATAGAAGCGTTAAGACGGGAACTATGGTTCTCAACCAGATTCCGCGAGGAAATAACAGTCCGCGAACCTCAAATGCTCGATGACGCCCTCCATCGCGCATCGGCCTTTGCTCGCCTCGAGGACGAAACCACGGCCCTCAGGGAAAAACACCGGAAAGAAAGGAACCCGTCGGGCTCGCAAAATCCGAACTCGAAAAAGGATTCCCGTAAATCAGGGAACGTCAACGCGGTCGAGAGCCCAAAGAGCTCGAAGAAATTCGAGTTCGACAAGGAAAAATTCTGTGATTTCCACAATAAGAGAGGGCACTCGACCGAGGATTGTTATACTCGAGCTAAAGCAGAGGCTCAAAAACAGGAGTCCGAAAGCAAAAAAGACTCCGAAGTCGAGGAGGAAACTCTGTCCGACAAAAAGGAAAACAAACAGACCAAGGAGTCGAACTCTAAAAAGCACTCCCAAAACAAACGGGAACGGTCAAAAGAGCCGGAATCCCCCGAAACTCTCCCTCATGGGTCGCGGAAGCGAGTTGAGTTCATCCTCGGCGAGCTTAACCTAAGCGGCACTCCGGGAGGTTCGGCGCTATCCCCGCCTCCGGCTCCTGCCAAGAGTTTACGCTCAAGAATCAATCTCCCTCGTCTCTGCGGGGGGGGGGGGGGGGGGGGGGTGTACGAGCTATACCCCCTAAACGAATCGACTTCATCTTCGGTGGCTCCAAGCTTTGCCGCGACTCGGTCAATTCGATCAAATATTTTCAAAGAAGAGTCGAGACCGACAGAGGGGGAAAAACCCCAATGTTGGGTCCAGACCACGAAATCATTTTCTACGAGAGCGAGACAAGTAATCTCGACAAACCACACGACGACGCCCTCCTCGTTTTTCTAGTAGTGGGAGATGTCGAACTCTCAAGGATAATGATTGACACAGGAAGTTTGGTAGATGTCCTCTTTACGACGCGTTCAAAAAGATGGACTTCAACGACTCCGAGATTGTGGAAGAGAAGACACCACTAGTAGGTTTTGCTGGCGAAACCACATACTCGATGGGCTCTGTCTTTGCCCCAGTAATTGCTGGAGGAGTTCGGAGAATGACGGAGTTCGTCATAGTAGATCGGCCAGCTCCCTATAACGCAATCCTAGGTCAACCATGGATATACACATGAAAGCGGTACCATCGACCTACCACAAATGCGTAAAGTTCCCAACTCCCAAAGGGATCAAAACCATTTACGGAAGTCAAAAGATTTCCCGTCATTGCTACATGAACGGATACAAGCAGATCGAGAAATCCCCTGCGTAGCAATTACAGAAAGAGGAAGAGCTCGCCACCATGCAGACCAAAAGGTCGAACGATCCCAGTCAAATAGGACCTCCAAAGGACCTCACGACTCAAGTCTGCATAGACGAGGCTCTTCCCGAAAGACTCGTTGGCATCGGAATCGACCTATCAGAGCCGGTTAAAAACGAACTGGTCTCTTTTCTCAAACAGAACGTCGACTCCTTCGCCTGGTCTTCAGCAGACATGAAAGGGATAAACATCGATGTAACCAGCCACGAGCTGAATATCGACCCAACCTACAAACCAATAAGACAGAAACGTCGAAAACTAGGCCCTGAGCGGGCCAAAGCCGTCAATGACGAGGTCGATCGGTTATTAAAAATCGGATCGATCAGAGAGGTCAAGTACCCCGACTGGCTCGCGAACCCCGTGGTGGTTAAGAAAAAGAACGGAAAGTGGAGGGTCTGTGTAGACTTCACGGATCTCAACAAAGCATGTCCAAAGGACAGCTTCCCACTCCCGCACATCGACCGACTGGTCGAGGCCACCGCTGGACGTCAGCTGCTATCCTTTATGGACGCGTTCTCAGGGTACAATCAAATATTGATGAACCCTGAAGACCAAGAAAAGACTTCGTTCATAACGGATCGAGGCACGTACTGCTACAAAGTCATGCCCTTCGGAAGTCTACACGTAGCGCCTCGTCAACAAGATGTTTTCAGGACTCCTAGGCAAAACCATGGAAGTCTACATCGATGATATGCTGGTAAAATCTTCCAGGTACGAGGATCACATCCCCCAACTAAAAGAATGCTTTACCATTCTTAATAAGTATGGGATGAAACTCAACCCAGCTAAATGTACCTTCGGGGTCCCTTCAGGAGAATTCCTCGGTTACTTGGTGACCGAAAGAGGGATCGAAGCGAACCCCAAACAGATCGCAACGTTCATAGAGATGAAATCTCCCAGAACGACGCGAGAAGTCCAGCGCATAACCGGCAAAATAGCCGCTCTGAATCGCTTCATCTCAAGGTCGACTGATAAATGTATACCCTTCTATCACTTGTTAAAAGCAAACAAAAAGTTCCTCTGGGACGAAAAGTGCGAAGAGGCATTCACTCAGCTCAAAGCCTACTTAAGCGAACCACCCATACTGGCGAAACCAGTAGAAGGAGAACCCCTTTACCTCTACCTAGCTGTCTCGACGGCAGCAGTAAGTGGAGTCCTGGTTCGCGAGGAACAGAACGAACAACGGCCGGTGTATTACATCAGTAAGACCTTGATCGACGCTGAGACCAGATACCCCGCCATGGAAAAACTCGCCTTAGCGCTAGTAACGTCGGCTCAGAAACTCCGACTGTACTTTCAATCGCACTCGATCATAGTGATGACCTCTCAACCACTGAGAACCATTCTTCACAGTCCGAGCCAATCAGGTCGATTGGTCAAATGGGCTATCGAACTTAGCGAGTACGACATTGAATACAAAGCTCGAACATGCCTAAAAGCACAAGTACTGGCAGATTTCATAATCGAGCTCCCTCCGACTATAGAACTCGACCCGACTTCGGCCCAAAGATGGAAGCTCTACGTCGATGGAGCTTCCTCAAGACAAGGGTCCGGAGTCGGAGTGAAATTAGTCTCCCCAACTGGTGAAGTACTAGAACAATCGTTCAGATTGGGCTTCGCCGCATCGAATAACGAGGCTGAATATGAAGCGTTAATAGCCGGGCTCAGACTCGCGATAGCCATAGGAGCCCGGGAAGTAAACGCCTTCAGCGATTCCCAACTAATCACGAGCCAATATCATGGCGACTACGAGGCCAAAGACGAACGAATGGAAGCATACCTACGGGTAGTCCATACATTGGCCGAACAGATCGAATCCTTCGATCTAACACGAATCCCACGAGGTGAAAATACTGCAGCCGATGCGTTAGCCGCATTAGCATCGACATCAGATCCTAACCTCAAACGGATCATACCAGTCGAAGGGATAGAAAAACCAAGCATCGACATAGCTCTCAAAGCTCTATCCTTGAAAGAGGACGAGCCCGCTGTGAAGGACGATGTCAAACGCAAAGAGTGTCCCGGAGACACTAATAGCGACATCATCGAGATTGATGATGATCTTGATCTTAGAAGCACCGTTTACGCCGCGAACGTCCCCGACGGACCAATTCAGACCGCATCCACTAGTCAGGGACCTGAGCCTAACAACGGCGAGGATTGGAGAACTCCGATCATTCGATACATCACAAACGGCGAAGTTCCCGACGACAAATGGGAGGCGCGGAAACTTAAAATGCAGAGTGCGAGGTATTGTGTCACACAAGGAGAGCTCTTTAAAAAGAGCCTCTCCAGACCTTACCTTAAATGCCTTGACAAAAAGCAAGCCCTGGCCATGATTACACAAACACATGACGGATCCTGCGGAAGCCATTCCGGAGGACGAGCATTGGCCGTGCGAATCAAAAGGCAAGGCTACTATTGGCCTACAATGGCCGCCGAATGCGAGTCTTTCTCCAACAAGTGCGATAAATGCCAAAAGCATGCCCCAATTATCCACCAAGCGTCGGAGAAACTCTCCTCTATCTCATCACCATACCCATTCATGCGGTGGGGAATGGACATCGTTGGACCGCTGGTCGCATCTGGAAAAAAGAAAGCCACACACCTGTTGGTGATGACGGACTACTTCACCAAATGGATTGAAGCAGAGTCATACCAGAAAATCAAGGACGTTCACGTTAAGGAGTTCGTCTGGCGAAACATCGTTTGCCGACATGGGCTACCCCACGAGATCGTCACCGATAACGGGTCTCAGTTCATATCAAACACGTTCAAAGAGTTCTGCATAACTTGGAACATAAAGCTGACTTACTCAACGTCACGCTACCCCCAAGGGAACGGGATAGCAGAAGCATCCAACAAAGCGATTATGAACGGCCTCAAGAAAAGGCTCAACGAGTACAAAATAACATGGAGTGACGAACTCCCAGCCGTACTCTGGGCCTACCGGACTACCCCCCGCAAATCCACTGGCGAGACTCCCTTCTCGCTGGCTTACGGAATCGAGGCGGTAGTACCAGCTGAAATTCTCGTGTCAAGCATTCGCAAAGAAGAATGCCCACGACAAGAGGAAATTAACAACAAGATGATAACTGACGAGCTCGACCTCTTCGACGAAAGGAGGAACCTCGCATTAGCTCGACTCCAGAATTACCAACAAGCCGCAGCTCGCTACTATGATTCCCGAATCAAAACTCGAAGGTTTCAAGTAGGAGAGCTCGTCTTGCGGAAAGTGTTCGACCATAAAAAGGAAGAACACGCTGGAAAATTAGGGGCAAAGTGGGAAGGTCCTTACCAGGTCACCGACGTCGTAAAGGACGGGGTCTACCGACTCAAGTCGGTGGAAACCCAGAAGCCTGAACTACGACCTTGGAACATCATCAACCTCAAAAAGTATTTCCACTAGGAGTACATCAACATAATCGAACTACGAAATGGCTTGATCCCCTTAAAAAGGGTACGTAGGCAGCTCGACTTCGAGCGCAGCCGCCCCCCAAAAAACAAAGCTCACGCCGAGCTCAGCAACTTCCGAGGAAGTTACCCCAACTTATCTTTGTGAAATCAAAATAAGTTTCTTAATCCAATGCTTCTTTCTGTCGTGAAAGTTAGAATCATTGTGAAATATCTCATCACAGCATTTTCAAAACAAAAGATATGAAATTATCTCTCCCAAAACAAAAGATATGAAATTATCTCTTCTAAATCAAAGCGATATGAAATTATCTCTTCTAAATCAAAGCGATATGAAAGTATCCCTTCCGAGCGACCTGAAATGGCCTCTCCTAAAGCAAGCGATATGAAATTATCCCTTCCAAGAGACCTCAAACGGCCTCCCGCAAATCAAACGATATGAAATTATCCTTTTTCGAGCGACCCGAAATGGCCTCTCCCAAATTCAAAGCGATATGAAAATATCCCTTCCGAGCGACCTGAAACGGCCTCTCCCAAAGTCAAAGCGATATGAAATTGTCCTTCCAACGAGATCTCAGACGGTCTCCCCCAAAATCCAAGCGATATAAAATTATCCCTTCGAACAAAGCGACCTAGAACGGTCCTCCCACTGCGAACGAACTGAAATGAACGCTCCAAAGAAAGAGATCCAGAACGATCTTTCCAAAAAAAAATATACAATTCGTCTAAGCCTTATACGGATTAAAAGAATCGGGGGGGGGGGGGGGGGGGGGGGCTGCCCCCACCCCTTAAGCAAAATAACAAGGTCAAGACAGCTATTCAAGCATGCAACCTCTACATACTCCAAGTCGGATCTTTGTAAGTTTACTTCGATTCGTTTTCATACTTAATACTTCTCTTTTCAATTCAGCGATTAAGCCTGAATCTTACATTACGAAGTAGTCGCGCTCCAGACTATTCCTAGCAGAGAGCTCGAGCTCAAATGTGATTGACTTAAAGTTCACAAAGAACTACCTAAGGCAATTCAAAGTAAGTTATCTGCTCGATTCCCCTGGAGAAGTTCGAATCGCCGCAACGGCTCGAATTTTATGTTAAGACATAAAAACATAAAAATCTATGCTAAGGCATGAAAGATTTAAAAAGCAGTTCATAAAAAAGGGGGACATAATGTCCTCAAGATCGAACAAAAAGCCCCCTTGGGCAACAAAAGTCTGAAAAGAAATTAAAAGCCCCCTCGGGCAACGAAAAGTCTAAATTAAAAGCCCTCTCGGGCGGCAACAAATGAAAAGGACTAGAACTGCTTGGAAGGAGAGGAAGCCTTGTCTTGATTCTCCGTCTGACCATCGGTCGCCCTGTCCTCCTCGAGTTGACCCTCGACCTCATCGCTAACTCGCGAGCTAACTCCGGTCGGGAGGTTCGACCCATACTGATCAAGACGAGTAGCCGCCTGATTTGGGGGGCGCGCAAGGATCACGGAATCGTCCGACATCACCTCCTTGGTCAGGTCCAATTCGCCAGAGGCGAACTCGGCAATAAGCGCGATATTAGCCAAGGACTCATGTAGCCTCATCTCAGCGCTCACGGCGACCTTCCTCTGGCTCTCCTTCGCCGCGATCCCCTCGAGAATCTTGAGATATTCACCGTTTAGCCCTTTCCTCGCCTCATGGGCTGCTACCTTGACATCAAACTCCCGGTCGGCGAGAACCTTGTCCAGATCAGCCTGGCATTGCGCAGCCCGCACGTCCGCAACCCGACCTGTCTCAATGGCCTTTTGGCTCGCTTCCTCCGCAACCGAAACCCGAACCAAGGCACCCTGCAATTGCTTATCCAGGTCGCCCACCTTCTTCCTTAGCTCCTCTTCCCGAGCCAAGGCCCCATGCAACTGCGCTTTCAGGTCGCTGACCGTTGTCTTGACGGTGTCGAGCTCGCTCACCTGCGGTATCTCTCGCAGCTTGCGCTCGGCCCTAGCCGCACACCTGTTCGCAGCCTCCAAGGCCTACCAAATAAAGAATATGTGTGTGATGAAAATTAAGCACGAAGCAAAAAAAAAAAAAAAACGAAGGGAAGAAAATTATTACCTTCCCATAAGTCACCATCAGCTCGGTGTAAGTATCACCGAGGGCCATATCCCCGACAGCCGGGAGCTGAACACCTGCGGGCTTAAAATGCCTTAGCAGATAAGCAACACCCGTCGGGTCATCCGCAATCGGGCATTCCTTCTGGTGCCTGAAGCGCCAGTTGAAAGACCCCGAGGACCCAGAAGAAGCAGGCCTCGCCTCAACACTCGGGCCCGATCTTCTCGAGCTCACCTCCGCGTCAGTCCTTCGAAGCTTCGCCGCCGGAGGAGGGCCGCCTTGGCTCCCACCATTCGACCCTCTCGAACCATTCGACCGAGAGTTGCGCAAGGCAGGCTCTTCAGGCGAGACCCGAACCGGTTCCTCACCGGTCGAAATAGGAGGTAGATCCTCCACCCCCACATTTGCCTCTCCAGACCCTGCGACCTCAGGGAGAGAAACCCGAACAGGGTTTGGAGGAGGGATTGAGGGAGGAGGAGGAGGCCCCTCGTCCATGGCAAAAAGAAGGGCGTGGCTCAAGTCGCCAGCCTTCATTTTCTTCGCCAGATCAACGGGATCCTTCCCGTTCCGACGACTGCTGGATCTTCGCGACATCTTTCCGAGAGAAGGGGTGCTTGCGGTAGAACTATCGTCCGAAACAGGTCGACCTGCAAACGAAACAGATTCGGGCCAGCCCAGCAAACGAAAGGCATATCGCGCGACAACCCCCAGAAAGACTAACCGGAACACTTACTTTCTCCGATCCGCTTGATAATCCGAAGCGGAGCCTGAACGATTCGAGTTGAAGCGGGCTGGTGAAGGAGGCGTGATTCGTCTCGCAAAAGGCGAGGTTGGTATAGAGAAGGTTGTCGAGCAGCAAGACCTAAAGCAGCTCGGATTCGCAGATCCGTGAAGTTGCACCAACGAATATCCCCTCTCCGTAGGCGAGCTATCAAACTCGATGTAGTCGGGTCCAAAGGTAATGACTCAGGAGCCTCTGCAATGAAACCAAAAAGGTCATTAGCAAACAGCTCGATATCAATAAAGGACACCACAACAACTAGGGAAACTAGTAAACCCTATAAGCTAACCAACGTTAGCCGCCCATCTCGTCGGGATAACCGAGTAATCAAAATCCTCGACCGAGTGACGATTGATCCTGAAGTAGAAGTATTTACTCTTCCACACATCCCTTGTCGGGATCTCATCAAGGATCTTCCCATGGCGAGGAGAGAGGTAGTAGGTTCCGGGAAAACGGGTGTTATGTTTTACCGAACAAACCCTCATCAACTCCTCGACTCCAAAATCGATGCCTTCCTCGACGGCTCTGACCCCGAGCCCGACGACATACCGAACGAAATTCGGAGTCATTTGGTGAAAGGCCAGTTGGAGCTGAGCTAAAACCCATGAGATAATGCGAGGGATTGGAAAAAACAATCCGCATTTATCGAAATAGGTATAAGAAGCGCAACAATGGCCTTTGACGACAGTTTTCGGAGACATGTCCGGCGATGGGATAAGTATCTCCACCTCCGACGGAATCTGGCACTTCGCCCGCAACTTCCGTACTTGGTCAACAGTCAAACTGGACGGTGGATGAGGACCAATCGAACCAGCCACCACAGTAGGATTAGCCCGGGCTGTACTCTTTCGAACCATGATAGCTCGGGATATCGATAATTTCTTTCAAGGAAAGAGGGAAAACGAAATCTCCAGAGAAAGAAAATCTCGAAACGACGAAAAAGAGAATATGAGCGAGAGGCAAGAAGAGGATATAATGGAGGAGAAGAAGTTACCTTGACGATTCGCAGCGTGAGCAGTAATGGGAATCGTGCTAGGTAACTTCCCCTTTTAAACTACCTCGTGCTCGAGATCCATGGGATTTTCGGTATCCCATAATCCCAACCGCTCGATTCGAAATTTGTAAATAATCACAAAAAAAAATCGAGGCAGTTGTGATCCTTCGGTCCCGTGCTATCTCAACCGTCGATACAAAATCTATGGATGAGGCAAAAATAATCATTAGATTTGTCACATCCAAGGCACGCGCCTCTTCCCAAGAACGTCCACCGCCCATTAACCTCGACTTCTCGAATTCAATGGGCTGGGGGGCTATTGTTGGTACTGGATTTCCCCCCAAGAAATCCGGCCCATTAACAAACAAGACAAAGGCCCGTAATTACGAGCCTATTCCAGAATCAAAGACAGACGGGAGAGCCAACTCTCTTGTTGGGCCCAAGCGAAGCAAACGCCTTGGAGAGGCCCAGACGATGCCGAAGCCGGAGACAATCGAGCTCGAGCTCGGCAGAGGATGACGTGGAGATAGAGCAACTCGGTCTTCGCCAGTTCAACTGATCCGCATAAATCTCGGAGATCGTTACAACGACGAAGCCGAAAGATTGGGATGAAGAGATCAGAATCGAGGCTATTTAAGAAGAGAAGTGGCGGCTCATTAAAGAAAATTCCAACCTAGGCTAAGAACACTTCGATTAGATAGCTCGATTTATACTTTGTACTCTCTTCTCGACTGTGTTTGTTCAATCTCGACGATCAATCTCAATAAAGTCTTTGATTCATAGGAAACTATACCATTTCTATATCCAAAAGTCCAAATCCACGAATACAAATTCTTAGTGTGAATCCCGGATCTCACAGTATGGCTATGTCTATTTGATGAGACACAAGTCGGAATCCTTTGATAGATTCAAGGAATTCAAGAATGAAGTACATAATCAACTTGGCAAAAGTATCAAAGTTCTGCGATATGATCGCGGAGGAGAATACTTGAGTCAAGAATTCAGCGACTATCTGAGCGAGTGTGGAATTATTTCACAATTCACTCCTCCTGGTACACCCCAATGGAATGGAGTGTCGGAGAGGAGGAATCGAACCTTATTGGATATGGTTCGGTCTATGATGAGTCATTCAAATCTTCCATTATCCTTTTGGGGATACGCTCTAGAAATGTCTGCGTTTACACTAAATAGGGTACCATCTAAATCAGTGGAAAAGACACCACATGAACTGTGGACTGGGAATGATCCTAGTCTGTCTTTCCTGAGGATTTGGGGTTGTGAAGCTTATGTCAAACGTTTAATCTCTGATAAGCTTGCACCCAAATCAGATAAATGCTACTTCGTTGGTTATCCTAAGGAAACCAAGGCATACTACTTTTACAACCAATCTGAGAACAAAGTATTTGTTGCTCGGGACTGTTCTTTTCTTGAGAGGGAATTTCTCTCTAAGAAAAACAGTGGGAGTAAAGTACATCTTGAAGAAATTCAAGATGCACAGGAAACTGCTCAACCTGCTGAGGAAGAGCAGCAGCTGGATCCACAGAGTTCTGTGGAACCGGCGCCTGTGGAGCCTGAAGTTCGCAGATCCGGAAGGATCCGTCACGAACCCGAGAGATACTATGGATTTCTCGTGACCAATTCAAACGATCTGATGATCATTGATAGTGACGAACCAGCGACCTTCGCGGAAGCAATGATGGACCCAGACTCCGAAAAGTGGCTTGGAGCCTCTAAATCCGAAATGGGATCCATGTCAGAAAACCAAGTATGGACCTTGGTCGATTTACCTAATGGTGCAAAAGCCATTGAGTGTAAATGGATCTTCAAGAAGAAGATTGACGTGGATGGCAATGTACAGATTTACAAAGCGAGGTTGGTGGCTAAAGGTTTCAAGCAAATTCATGGTATTGACTATGATGAAACCTATTCCCCAGTCGCAATGCTTAAATCCATTCGGATTCTTCTAGCGATTGCTGCTCATTGTGACTATGAGATTTGGCAAATGGATGTCAAAACCGCATTCCTGAATGGTATTCTGGAAGAGGATGTGTATATGACACAGCCTGGAGGTTTTGTCGATCCTGAGAACGCTGGGAAGGTATGCAAGCTTCATAAATCCATTTATGGATTGAAGCAAGCATCACAGAGTTGGAATCTTCGTTTTGATGAAGCAGTAAAACAGTTTGGTTTCATCAAGAACGAAGAAGAACCATGTGTTTACAAGAAACTAGTGGGAGCAAAATTGCGTTTCTGTACTGTATGTCGATGACATACTCCTCCTCGGTAATGACGTTCCGTTGCTTCAGTCTGTTAAGACTTGGCTCGAAAGTTGTTTTTCCATGAAAGACATGGGAGAAGCCGCGTATATTCTTGGAATCAGAATCTACAGAGATAGAGTGAACATGCTGATTGGATTGTGCCAGGACACTTATATCGATAAGGTACTGCACAGATTCAGGATGCATGATTCTAAGAAGGGCTTCATACCGATGTCTCATGGCACTAATCTCAGCAAGAAGCAGTGTCCGGCGACACCTGCTGAGCGAGAACGCATGAATATGATTCCTTATGCTTCTGCAATATGATCTGTTATGTATGCCATGCTCTGCACTCGTCCAGATGTAGCTTACGCGTTAAGCATGACGAGCAGATACCAATCTGATCCAGGTGAAGTTCACTGGACAGCTGTCAAGAATATTCTCAAGTATTTGAGACATACTAAGGATAAATTCCTGGTGTATGGAGGAAGTGAAGAACTTGTGGTGAATGGATTCACCGATGCGAGTTTTCAGACGGACAAAGACGATTTCCGATCACAATCTGGATATGTCTTCTGTCTAAATGGCAGTGCAGTGAGATGGAAGAGCTCTAAGAAGAATACCGTAGCTGATTCCACAACGAAAGCTGAATATGTTGCTGCTTCAGAAGCGGCAAAGGAAGCTGTTTGGATTAAGAAGTTCATGACTGAGCTTGGTGTGGTTCATAGTATCTTGGAGCCAGTGGCTTTATTTTGTGACAACAATGGAGCCATTGCTCAGGCGAAAGAACCCATGTCACACCAGAAGTCCAAACACGTTGAAAGGATATATCACCTGATTCGTGATATCGTCAATAGAGGTGATGTGAAGATCAGCCGAGTTCCGACAGACGAGAATGTCGCTGATCCTCTGACCAAGTCACTCCCAAGGCCTAAGCATGAGAGTCATACGACTGCTGTAGGCATTAGAGATCTAAAGATGTAATCTTGATTCTAGTGGGAGTTTTAGTTTTATTTTAGTTTTAATAAAACGCTCTTGTAAACATTCTTTTGGAAATGTTTAATGAAATTTGATTTCAGCATTATTTATTGTGATCTAAATAATGGTCCCAAAATAAGTTTATAACATATTATAGGTCATCAAGTTGAGGACTTGATCATGAAACCCTATAAGTTAATAAATTATGTTTTGTCCCTAGTCGAGGTTGTCAAAGTGGGACACTGACAACCGTGAGAGACTAGATTGTGAGGTGACTGTTGGCTAAGTTTCATGGAGCCAATGATATGATTATCACAGTCAGTCACATAGATATATGTTAGTGAACATATGATCGGACATGACCCGCTAATGAGAAATCTACAAGATAGTTATATCTGTGTCATAAGAGGTTCTCATTACGACTATAGAGTATAGTCCTTAGACCTGAGTTCATCATGCTTTCTTGCATATGAATTGGTATACTTTGACTTTGTCAAACGTCGACCCGTAACTGGCGACTATAACGACACTGTTCAAGTTTATCATGAAGTGTGCGTTGAAACAGGGATGGAACAAGATGGGATTTGTCCCTCCTGTATAACGGGAGATAAATATCTCAGGGCCTATCGAAGATTGAATACTGAGAGAATGTGTGGCTGCACTCAAACGAACTGTAGTTCAGTTGTTTGTAATGTTTCAGTATGAGATCAGGAGTTCGATAAACACGATGTTGGCTAAATAAGGATGACACCAATCTTGCCTTATGCCAAATCGAGATATAGAGACAAAAGGATTATAGGAATTGATGATTTCATTACAAGTGGGAGATTGTTGGGATAGTGTCCTGAAATCACACTTGTACTCACTCCTGTGATAGTTGTGTGTCGAGATCAGACATTCGTATAATACTGGGTGGTTGCAATGTTTTGCTAGAAGCCTCTTGCAGTCTGTAAGTTGTAGACTTACTACCAGTATTATATGATCCTATAGGGTCACACACCTAAGCGAACTGGAAGCTACGACATGGGAATGATCATTATGGTAATGATCATATTAATGTGCATTGGATGCGCATTATAATCGATATAATGGTGTTGTGTCGATCGACACAGCTTGTGTGTCGGTCGACACAGTTCGGAATTTCGGAAAGAGCTTTTCGGGTTGGGACTTAATTAAGTCTGGCCCGTTGAGCATGTTTAGGTCGAATAAAACTCGAGAGTTTCGACCTAAACACTAAGCCGTCCACTTTTCTTGACAGAAACAGTAGACACACCAGAGAGATTCGAATCCCGTTGATCCGGCACTAGCATCCCGTTTCCAGCGAGCGTGCGTGTGTATCTGGTAGAGGCAAGGCATCTGCGTTGCTCCACTGATCTCGTTCACCATTCTCATTCCGCTGCCAGTTCAAAGGTAAGAACGAGGTTGGTTTTCATTCAATATATCAAACCCTAGATCCTAGGGGATCCAACAGTACCTTCCTTGGAGAGGAGGAAAAAGAGGAGCAGGACCGTTGCTACCGAGGATGGAGCGGTTGACGCCTCCGAGCGTACCAATACTGGCGGGATGGACTTGGCGGTTCTTCCCGAGGCTGCGGACACTCGGGTTGGGGATATTGATCGTCCGAGTGTTGATGAGGTGGCTCTTTTAGAGCGCCCAGATGCTGATCAGACCGCTGACCGGGGTGAAGCAGATGGTCGGGGAGAGAACGAGAATTCTTATTCTCAAGACGACCGATCCATTCCGGACTTGGAAGAAATCGCCGGGCTTACTTTCCTGGGCGGGCCAGGTGAGGGAGCGTACACGGATTATGGCTTCTCTGTGAGGTATGAGGGCTCGAAGTCGATAGTTCGTGATGGGGGAGCTTGTGCGGACTTGTTCCGGTTGCTAAGGGATAGTCCTCCGAGACCGCTTCCTTCGGTTGATCACACGCACTTCTCTGAACACAAGAGTTTCAGGGCTTCGCTAACTATAACCTGCTCTTTGATGAGTATGAGACGAGGCTGGTTGATCTCGAGAAGATGGTTAGCGGGCTGAAGAGGGATCTCACCAAGGCCGGGAGGGTTATCGATGAGCTCGAAGGGTATCTCGAGCCGGTGGCCGCTATGGAGGCGCTCCGTTCATCTCTCATAGTCGAGGAAGAGAAGGTGTCTGTTCTGGAGAAGAAAGTCGCTGATCTTTCAACCGAGAATGCTCGGTTGGACGCCGAGAACAGGCAGTGTCTGACAGACTGCTCACATGCCCGGGCCATTCCTCGCCATTTCGAAGAGTCCATTCCTCAGTGATCCATCGCCTTACAGATGACTCATTGGGAGACTGGTCTATCTAGCTTCAACTCGGCCTAATCTAGCTTACGCCATCCATACTTTATCTCAATTCATGCAGAAGCCACGGGAAGAACACTGGGCAGCTGCACTCAAAGTTCTTTGATACTTAAAGGGTACCCTCGGCCAAGGGATCCTTCTTTGAGCTGACACTCTTCTTCACATAACCGGATGGTGCGACTCCGATTGGGCAAGCTGTCCCATCAGCCGCCGGTCTCCAACCGGGTGGATAGTCCAATTTGGTGATTCTCCTATATCTAGGAAAACAAAGAAACAGAAGACAGTTTCATGCTCCTCTGCTGAAGCCGAATATCAAGCTATGGCATCTATCACTCGCGAATTGAAATGGCTTCGCCTGCTACTCCGATAACTGGGCATCGATCATAAGGCTCCAATGACTTTACATTGTGATAGTCAAGCAGCCTTGCACATAAGTGCTAATCCTGTTTTCCATGAAAGACCAAAACACATCGAGGTGGATTGTCATTTCGTTCGCGATGCTATCCTAGAAGGTCTTATTCGTGCTTCCCATGTATCCACAACGAGCCAGCTAGCAGATATTCTCACAAAGGCATTAGGAGGACGGAACTTTGATGCATTTCTTCTCAAGTTGGGCATTCAAGACTTGTACGCTCCAACTTGAGGGGGGGGGGTATTAGCCGATATACATCACCAAAAAAGATATAAGAAGATATTCATCAAGAGGATTTAGATGACTTTAGATTTATCTTTCTCTCATGTTTATCTTTTAGTTTTATTCCTTATCATACAAGGAATCTCTGTAATCGATATATATGGAGCCCCAAAGGTCTCATATGATACGATAATTCATTCCAATTTTATTCATAACTTGTCAGGAGAGAAGGAAGAAGAAGAATTTAGAGAGAAGAAGCTGACGAAAGAGACAAGCCTCAATCTACAGCTTAGAAGTTTTGCAAAATTCGTAGGAGTGGATCACCTAGACATGATCCAGAAGCTTTAAGAGCAATAGATTTGTTCTTTAGCAAGACCATAACTCTTTTAAGAACCACTGTCGCTGGTTGTGTAACACCGTCATGAATGCGACGGTTACGTTCTTTCCAGATTTCATGAATACCACATTGCCACCCTTGTAAAAGCGCAATCAGACGAGTGGAAGAGCCAATAGCAGCAGGAAACCAAAGCACAATATCACTCCAAACAGCAGGTACATTTGAAGTTCCGAGTTTTTGATTTAGGCCAAACCAAATGATTCCTGAGTACGAACACTCAAAGAAAAGATGGTTTCGAGATTCAGTACCTTGGCCACACAGAAGACACGTCGTCTCCATATCCAAACCCCAAGCCGATAACCGATTCAGAGTTGGATTCCGGTCAAGCATGAACAGCCACGCATTGGTAGCATGTTTTGGAATTATGGCTCTGTGCCAAATTAGTTTGTGCCATACCACTTCCGGTTCTGCAGCTCTTGAAGCGTTCCATACCTCCCTTGAATTGAAGGTTTTGTAACACTTATAATTGATTTCCCAGATTGCTTTATCTGGAACCGGTGTGAAGGTGATCGTGGTAAGAAAAGCCAGAACTTGAAGTTGCTTGTCTGACCTTGCCGAATTAAAAACCCAGCCATTTTCTGTGAAACTTCCTTTACCAGACCTGATTGAGGAATTCCCAAGGCGGAGGGAGCTGATGGTCCGAGGAAGTGGATAAAAGGTCCGAAAGGTGTCCAAGAATCCCACCAAAAAAATGTTTCTTCACCATTACCAATTTCAATTCGCAGGAAAGTCAAAGCTTTGGATCGAAGCTTCAACAATTTGCGAAATATCCAAGAAAGTTGTTTTTTTTTTCATTAAGAGCTTAAAAACAAAGACAGAGTCTATCAACTAATGGTTTACTAGTGTTCGGCCCGTGCGTTTGCACGGGCTAATTATTCAGTTTAAAAATTTCTGTATTAAAACAATGTCATAAATTAATAAAACAAAAATAGAAAAAACAAAAGTATATTAATTAAATAATTAGAGATAATAAATGTTATTTTCCATTTGTAGCCACCAACTTCAAAAACATCGCCATGAAAATTTATCAATCTTCCAAGTATTTTTTCCAAATAGTTCAAAAGGTTTTGATCTTATGAATAAGGAAAAACAAAATCGAATAAAAGTTGATACACATGGTAATACTGCGATATAGTTCAGAAGGTTCCAAATATTTTTTCCCTCTATCATCATCTCTCATCAGCCAATTTCATTTTAGATTCACAAAGAAGTGCGAGCAACATTGGTTTGACCTGCAAATATATCACACACGATACTTCAGTCACTTGCTAATATGTCTCAACAAATCAGATCTCTCTCATACCTTAAAGTGACGCAGAGGATACTTGACTTCAGACATGTTTATTTGATCCTGCAACAGACAAAATATCATTTCCAAACCCAGCAACCAAGCAAGAACAGCACAACTTAATAGCTTAATAGTAACTTTTAACATAAGCAACCTATTGTTGTATATACAAAGAATCTATCAAATGATCCGACATGCTAACCAAAAAGAAACATACTTATCTATGTCTGAAATACAATGTATAAAACTCACAGTCTGTTGACTAAAGAATGGTCATGGATGGTAAAACCACATGTCTCCCTTTTTCAATATTGCTACTTTTACCATTCTTAATATTCATCAAATTTCAATAACTTTCTAAAGTTTTTAAAGATGATTAGCATTCCTACTGAAAGCTTTGAGTTTAATATCAAAGCTTTCATTGCTCATTACATCGTTCAGAAGACGTAGATGGTTTTTCCGATTCATGGAATAAATGAACAAAACATGACATGATGTTTGTCTTGTGTGCTCACCTGAAGCATGATACATCCATGTGCTGTATAAAACATGTGTTGACCAGCTATGTTATTCCGTATCAAGGCATAAGCGGCAAAGAGTGCTTTCACACAGCCTCTTCATGAGAGCTGGAGTTAACCATCTTTGTCAATGTTCTTAAAGCCCCAAGTTCAAGAACCTGTTACCAAATTCACAAAAGAGGAAACATGATTTATTTCAGATGGTTTGTACACACATTCATGCTCTGCAAGTTCAACGAAACGTACCTGCTCTTGAATGAACATGTTGTTTTGGCTGGGATTACACGAAAATCAATAAGTCGAGCTCAAAAAGAGGGGAAAACAGAAGAACTCAATAAGGACCATGAACCGGGACTCGTGAAGCAAATCGATGGGCACAATGTGATTACTCTCTTCGTTGTCGACATAGAATCACTCATAGCCACAGCCCAAAGACAAATGAATTCAATACTCAAATCAATACGCAGAAACCCTTCGCATCAGATTAGCCAATGAGGATGATAATAAACCCTAAAAACCAATCTTAAAAATCGAAATGCAAGAGGACAAATCAATTCATTTTTTGTCAACCAAATCTCCAGAATTACAATCAGTTGCACAAAAAAAAAAAAATATATATATATATATATATATATATATATATATATATATATATAAGCAAAAAAAACCGCAGAAACTGAAACCAGGATTGGAATCGGAAACCTAAGCCTCCGAAAATCCGGAATAAATAAGGGAAGCGAGGTTGAAGGGACGTAAAACAAACCCGTGTAGATCGAAGCGAGTCTGTGATGGTGAAAGAAAGAGCAGAGAAAAGATCGTCGAATGGATTAATGGCAGCAACTCAAGCTTTTTCAAGAGAGAGAGAGAGAGAACAAAAGAGACGGAAGAGAAAAATGGTGAGGTCGTAAGCAGAAGAAAAACACAGTGAAACAGAGGACGTTTACTAAAAAAATTAAAAAAATATTTGATGGTTTCATGAAACTTACGGCTTTCATCATTTCGATCTGCGAATAAAGCTCAGGAGTGAATAAAGTTTCAATGCTTGTAAAGACTATCTTAGGATCAAAAGAGTTCAAAAAAGATTATACGATATTTCGATTGGATTCTGATTAGAGAGAGTTGGTAGCAACCCGAAATTGGCCTGAGAATTTTGCTAATTTCTAGAATTTGGAATTACAATCACCAGAATACAGAAACCCTAATCTTTAAAAAACTAACCTTCTCTCTTTCTTTCTTCGAGATGAGAGCCGCTTGCTTGAAAAACTCCTGCTCTTGCGCAAAAATCAAATCCACGAAAACGGGGATGTAAAGAAAACACGAATTGAAGAAGGAAATTGAAAGTGTGAAAACCTACAAATAATGGATTTGGAGAAAACGATTCTCTCAGACAGATTATAGAAAGAAAAATTAGGTTGAAAATATATGGAAGTAGTGAGAGGAGGTTAAATCGTGGGAAGGAATCGTGGATCTGTAAGAAGTTCTTAAGCTGAAAAACATAAAAGAATTATAATTAAAAATAAATAGAAATAAATAGAAATGGATTTAAGAATTAAGAAGGAAGATTTTTAGAGAGGGATTAGAAACTCACGAAAGCGACTATAACGGAGAGGACGACACCTCAGATAAGTACACGTGGCGAATGAATAGGGTTGCAGTTTTAAGCAAAAATGCTAGTGAATTATAGGTAAACTGGTTCCAAGGAAATTTGCCGATTGATTTTTGGGGTGACTGCGTCCTCACGGCAGCCTACATCATTAATCGAACACCATCACAAGTTCTTCACGGTAAGTCTCCGTTTGAAGTTCTATACGGGCACGGACCTGCTTACAAACACCTCTGTACGTTTGGATTCTTGGCGTTTGCTCATAATATCCATCACAAGGGCGATAAGTTTGCATCACTAAGTCGGAGATGCATATTTGTCGGATATCCATATGTAAAGAAGGGTTGGCGCTTATACGACTTGGAACAGAATGTATTCTTTGTTTCAAGAGATGTAGTCTTTAACGAAACAACCTTCCCTTACCCTCTTGAGATCAACAGATCAGATTCTCCCAATGGTCTGTCATCTCCAAACTATCACAACCTCGAATCAGAAGACTATACGGATACCACTGGTACTCTCCACCAACTTCATGACTTACCTCTGGTAGCTCAACCTGATCAACCTGAAAATATCATAGCTCAACCTGATATTTTCAATGCATCATCTTCACAAGAAATCTCCTCAGAATAGTTAGGACGAGGACATCGTCCTAAAACACAATCAACTCGTCTACATGGTTTTATTGTAAACTCGGTCTCAATCTCTCGTCCCTCAATCTCGTCGTCACCCTCTCCTCAGCTCACCTCAGGTACGGCTCATCCACTATCTGCATATATCTCATGTGTTAAATTTTCACCATCACATTGCAGTAATCTTGTATCACTAACTAATGCAGTCGAGCCTAAATCATTTAAAGACGCCATGAAAGACGAACGATGGCGATCTGCAGTTCACTCTGAAGTGCAATCTCTTGAAGACAATCACACTTGGGATCTCACTTCTCTCCCACCTGGCAAATCACTCATCGACAGTCAATGGGTTTTTGTATAAAACTAAAAGCTGATGGTTCACTTGAACGATTTAAGGCGCGACTGGTTGCGCTTGGCAATCATCAAAAAGCAGGAATCGATTACCAATAAACTTTTGCCCCTGTTGTGAAAATGACCACAATTCGTCTTATCTTAGACATCATTGCAAAAAAGAATTATGAGATTCATCAAATGGATGTTCATAACGCATTCCTTCATGGTGATCTTACTGAAGAGGTGCATATGAAACCTCCTCCTGGATTTACAACATCAGGTGATAACAGATTTTGTAGACTTCGTAAATCAATCTACGGGCTCAGACAGTCTCCAAGATGCTGGTTTTCGAAGCTCGCAGACGCTCCGAAACAATACGGTTTCAAACAAACAAGATCAGACTACTCCTTATTTACATATCAACGCAATGGCATCACCCTTTATATCCTAGTATACGTCGATGATCTCATCATCTCAGGAAACTCTTCTGATGCGATTCATGATTATAAGTATTACCTATCTACATGTTTTCATATGAAGGATTTGGGAATTGCAAAATACTTCTTGGGGCTGGAAATAGCACGCAGTCCTTCTGGTTTTTATATTTGTCAACGAAAGTATGCCATTGATATCATCACTGAGGCTGGCCTACTCGGCTGCAAGCCGTCTTTATTTCCCATCGACTAGAATCATAAACTCGCCATTTCGAAGAGTCCATTCCTCAGTGATCCATCGCCTTACAGACGACTCATTGGGAGACTGGTCTATCTAGCTTCAACTCGGCCTAATCTAGCTTACGCCATCCATACTTTGTCTCAATTCATGCAGAAGCCACGCGGGTAACACTGGGCAGCTGCACTCAAAGTTCTTTGATACTTAAAGGGTACCCTCTGCCAAGGGATCCTTCTTTGAGCTGACACTCTTCTTCACATAACCGGATGGTGCAACTCCGATTGGGCAAGTTGTCCCATCAGCCGCCGGTCTCCAACCGGATGGATAGTTCAATTTGGTGATTCTCCTATATCTAGGAAAATAAAGAAACAGAAGACAGTTTCATGCTCCTCTGCTGAAGCCGAATATCAAGCTATGGCATCTATCACTCGCGAATTGAAATGGCTTCGCCTGCTACTCCGAGAACTGGGCATCGATCATAAGGCTCCAATGACTTTACATTGTGATAGTCAAGCAGCCTTGCACATAAGTGCTAATCCTGTTTTCCATGAAAGACCAAAACACATCGAGGTGGATTGTCATTTCGTTCGCGATGCTATCCTAGAAGGTCTTATTCGTGCTTCCCATGTATCCACAACGAGCCAGCTAGCAGATATTCTCACAAAGGCATTAGGAGGACGGAACTTTGATGCATTTCTTCTCAAGTTGGGCATTCAAGACTTGTACGCTCCAACTTGAGGGGGGGGGGGTATTAGGCGATATACATCACCAAAAAAAGATATAAGAAGATATTCATCAAGAGGATTTAGATGACTTTAGATTTATCTTTCTCTCATGTTTATCTTTTAGTTTTATTCCTTATCATACAAGGAATCTCTGTAATCGATATATATGGAGCCCCAAAGGTCTCATATGATACGATAATTCCTTCCAATTTTATTCATAACTTTTCAGGAGAGAAGGAAGAAGAAGAAGAATTTAGGGAGAAGAAGCTGACGAAAGAGACAAGCCTCAATCTACAGCTTAGAAGTTTTGCCAAATCCGCAAGAGTGAATCTCCAAGACATGATCCAGAAGCTTTAAGAGCAATAGATTTGTTCTTTAGCAAGACCATAACTCTTTTAAGAACCACTGTCGCTGGTTGTGTAACACCGTCATGAATGCGACGGTTACGTTCTTTCCAGATTTCATGAATACCACATTGCCACCCTTGTAAAAGCGCAATCAGACGAGTGAAAGAGCCCATAGTAGTAGGCAACCAAAGCACAATATCACTCCAAACAGCAGGTACATTTGAAGTTCCGAGTTTTTGATTTAGGCCAAACCAAATGATTCATGAGTACGAACACTCAAAGAAAAGATGGTTTCGAGATTCAGTACCTTGGCCACACAGAAGACACGTCGTCTCCATATCCAAACCCCAAGCCGATAACCACACTTAGAAACTGTCCTAAGTAAACTCCACAATCGATCCAAGCAATTCAAATTCACCCTACTGACTTCTTAAGCATATTAAGTGCGGTCTCACCTAAGGATTATCGATCAAATGGCACATGGATTCTTACTTTGCCAGCTCTAGACCACCATACTATCTTTTTCTGGTTCCTTTTCTTCTCTTTTCCCTTCCTTAGCATTCTGATTTTCCCCATTGGGTATCATTTTATTTTTTTTATCGGTGCTCTTCCCGTTAAGGGGTGTACTTTGGACACATTCCATGGATAGCACATGAGGTAATAGTGTTTGCTACTACTCCCGTGATCACTTCGGAGTTACTAACTCATCCTCAGTTTATTACTTTTTTTTTATTTTATGGAAGGGGAGAAGGGAACCATACTCGGACATGTTTACAAGCTGTGTCAGAACTAGCAAAGGAGTCCGACTCAAGGTATACCAAGCCCTTAGGTGAGAAAATTAAAGTCAGGTTAAGGGTGAAGCCAGTAAAAGGATTCTCTGAATACCTGAATTGATATGGGTGTCCTTAGTAGGTTGATCCGTGTTGGGTTTTCTAATAGTCATATATTGATCTTTCAGCTTCATCCCAATGGTTACTTAAGTTCCTGCAAGATATTGTTAACTTCTCCAAAATTCACTGTTTCCTACTTAAACTGGTTTTGACTCAATAAAACAATTTTTTTGAAAACTGGACTGACTCTTAAGAAAACAGAAAGATAAAGTCAGTAGCTACCTCCCCACACTTGAAACACACTGTCCCAAGTAGTGTTAAGCTAAGGGTGGGTAAAAAGAAAGAAAATGTTAATGGATGTGTTGAGTTCTGTCTGATTTTTACCTTTGTCGCACACGCATCGATTGTTACATAAATGTAACGACCGTTGCTAGGCGATTTTTCGTCATGTGTCGATCGTTGCCCAGGACCGCAACGATCGCTGCAATGCGATTTCTCGTTTTGTGACGATCGACACAAGTTGTGTCGATCGACGCACTGCGATATCCGAGAACAGTCAGCAAGTTAGCAGGTTAGTCCGTGAGAAATCATCAAATTCCAAACCTGCAAGCTGAAGATCACTGAAAATAGAGAAAATCAAAGCAACTAATAGTCTCAAACCAATCACAGCATCCAAACATAAGTATCCTAAGAAATCAAAAGAAAAATGCAAAAGAAAAATGAAAAAGAAATACAGAACCGATATCCAGATAAGCCACTTCTCTCACTCATCCTCCATCCCATCAATGCGATCAGTACCACTCGAAGAACCAGGAGTCGGAGATCATCGTCTACGTCGAGAAGGTCCCGGATGGTGTATTTGCGGCTGTCTCCTGCAAGTGCAGGTACGCATGAAGTTCCAGATGCTCTGTAGAATACCATCCTCACGCTCTCTCCACTCTGCCTCAGACATATCACCAAAAGGCATCGAAGGCTCGGGATAAGGGCCAATATCATCAACAGGGGCAGCAGGTGCAGGCACAGATGAAGTAGAAGCTCGTGTAGAAGGCTCTCCCAGCGGATCAGCCATAGAAGGAACTATGCGCTGATCTCTCGTAGGGGGTTGGAATCTCAAAGCATCCAGAGTATCAATCTGTGTCAGACCAGCAGCAGGAAGATCCACACCACACTTCTCAGTGGCAGGGTCATAATAGACCCATACACGTCCCTCCTTCAGCCATGTAGCACTCTGCAAGTGGCTAAAATCAAGGAACTCCTTGCTGTCATTACACTCTGTACCCTCTAAGGAAATCCTGCAATGCCTGAAAATGGGAGTAAGCAAACTCCCTACTGACTCAGTATCCTTACCATCAAATGGCTTCTTCTGCAGGTCGCATAAATGGTGAGCAAAAACAGCTCCCAAGTTGTGTCCTCTAGTGGGATCTCTCAGAACAGTATCCTCAAATTGGTCCCTCAGTCCAATGAAAAGCATCTCCATCTCGTTCTTACGCATCTTGTTGGCTTCAGCTTTGCACAACAGAGTACATCCCAAGATGCGCAAGACGTATCTAAGAACAGGATGCCTAACATGTATCAGCTTCGTCGTCCTCGAGTTGTACCGACCATTGCCAATACACTCAGAAATACTTAGCTTCCTCCACATCCCACTCAAGAGTCATAGCAATACGCGTCGGCTCAGTGTTGAATCCATAAATCCTACAAATATCGAGAAGGGGAATCCGATACCTGGCTCCCAAGCACAAAAGGTAAAGAAACCTCCTAAAGCTCTCCTGCTCTCTGGGTCAGGGTATATCACTCTACAGGTGGCCAGCAGCTGTCTCACCAGATCAGGGTACAAGTCGTAAGGTTGCATAGGCATTGTCCCCAGACCAATGCCCTTACACAGTGCAAGAACCTGCTCATCGATGCCCAGACTCTTACAAGTCGAATAATCCGCAAACTTGGTAGGCTTAAGCGTCATGCCACACCAACCATTGTAGAGCAATGTGTCAAACTCATCCCAATGGTCAAGCAATGGCCTCTCTGTGAACGTGTCAGTCTTGAGCAGCTCATTAATCTCCATGCCCCAGATCTTATCTGTCGGAATCAACTGCTCATCTGCTCTAGGCCATGGTGGCTGTATAGCTTCCTGATCCCTCTGATAGTCCTCAGGATGTGGTGATTATCGATGGAACCACGCAGCTGGTGGATGATGATGAGCTGTAGCTGTTGTGGCTGTGGTAGTTCTACGTTTGCGAGCTGGTCGAGGAGGCATCTGCAAGAAAATAAACAATATAAGTCACGGCAGAAACTCCTTGTGGAATCGCAATGCAACGATCGTTCCAAAATCATGTCTAATCAGTACGGGTTCTAAATTCAAGCCTAAAAATCCCTAATTTCTAAACCCTAAAACCAAATCCGAAAATGATGAAAATGAGAGCTCTTACCTTGGATTCACTGCAAATGGGTTAGAGAAATAGACAGGGGATATGAAAATAAGTAGAATCGAGCTTTGAATCAGAGAAAGCGATGAAGAAATGAGAGATTTAGGGTTGTGCACTCGCGGTTGTACGGACGGCGAAATGGGGAAGAAAAGAGGAGAAGAGGGGTTTAAGGCACTTACCTGGGTCGTGTGAGCAACGGTCGTCACATAGGTGCAACGATCGACGCTGATGAACCAAATTGATTCCGGTTTAGCACGCGTACCTTAATTTTGAAATTAAACCTTTTGCAACGACCGTTGCACAGGACCGCAACGATCTTCACAAGGCGATCCCATCTCTCCGTCATATCTCCCTGCAACGACTGTTGCACATATAGCAACGATCGTCACACATCTCCAGACAGTGTTCTGTATCAAAAACTTAGCAAAAACAAATAAAAACGTGAAATCCTAAGAAAAACACCAAAAATAAGAAAGAAAAACACTAAAACCTAACAGTGGGTTGCCTCCCACTCAGCGCTTGTTTAGGGTCATTAGCTTGACCGGACGAACAAGATCAGTTTGTTGGAGATCCTGACAGAGACTGTGATTGCCTCTGTGCAAGTCTCCTCATCCAAGGCGGAGAGTAAGTTGTCTCAGTGTGAACTTGTCCAACAAAAGACGGAATGAAATGCTCCCCATGATCCAAAACCAGAGTGTTACTCGTCTGCGCTCCATGTCCATCCTCAATCCTGAAGGTCTGCCCATCAATCAGTGGCTTACGCAGCATGTCCATCTCAAAGTGCAGAGGCTTGTCTCCCAGATGGAGATCAATCAAACTGTGCCTCACATCTATCACTGCTCCAGCTGTGGCTAAGAATGGCCTACCCAGAATTAAAGCATCATCCTGCTCATTGTGGTACTTAAGAACCAAGAAGTCTGTCGGAATCAAGTAGTTTCCAACTCTCACTGGGACGTCCTCAAGAACTCCTTCAGGAATCCTTATTGACTAATCAGCTAGGACAAGAGAGGTCCCAGTGGGTGAAAAATCCATCATACCCAGCTTCTCTGCCACAGAATACGGCATGAGACTTCCAGCAGCTCCTAAATCACACAGAGAGCGCTTGAAACCATCCTCAAAGATAGAACAACTCAGCACAAAAATCCCAGGATCAGGTAGCTTCTTAGGAATCTTAGTCAATAGCACATCACTTATATGCTGAGGAACAACTATAACCCAATCTTTCAGCTCTTCATCCATTGGCAGCATCTTCCCCAAGTATCTCTGCTCACAAGGGTGATAAGGTGGATCATCAGATGGTGGAATTTCTTCCAACTCTTCACCAACCTTTTCCAACTGTTTAAGCTCATCAATCTCTTTTTGAATCACCTCATACACTTTAGGATATAATCGAATAGATTGTGCATAAATCTCCTGTTGAGTTATCTCAGACACTCCAGGGAATAAACGATTAAGCTCTGAATCTGCATCTGCATCAATGCCATAAGAATCCTGTGAATCTGTCTGTCCATGCCATGCAACGATCGACGCTAAGGGTGCATCGATCGATGCAGTTGAATTTTCACAGATTCCACCCGAGAGATTTTCCTCAAAATCAGAAATTTCAGCCTCTTCTACCAGTTCAGCTGTATTTAGCTCAAATCTTTCACCTAGGTGTGATCCATCATCAATGTACACAGACCAGGCCTTAATATGGGTGTCTACAACACTATTTCCCTTGATGGAGCTTGAAATTTGGCTCACCTGAGTGTCCAATTGCTTCACATGAGTATTTAGAGACTCAAACTTCCCATTGAGATCCTCATAAACAACATCCAACTTCTTGTTGCAGTCCACAACAATCTTAGTCTGTCCTTCCAGCAGCTGCTCCATCATACTCTCCATCTTAATCTCATGAGTAGTAGCTACAGGAGGTGCTTGGTAAGAGGAAGATCGATAAGTCCTCTGATTACCTTGTTGGAAAGGTTTCTGAAAGCCAGCATTCTGTTCAAAACCAGAAGAGTTTTGATTGCTTGTGAAAGCACTCTTCTGACCACTGAAGAATTTATTACCTTGCTGTCCTCCAAACCTGTTTCCTTGGAAACCATATCCTCCGATGTAATTCACATCCTCTTCCTGATCTTCTTCTTCAGCTTGGATCACTTCTACATCTTGGGCAAAATGGACAGCTTTCTTCCCAGCTAGAAGATTGCAAACAGTGTCCAGCTTAGATCTAATATCAACTATCTCCAAATTCTCTGTCTTTCCACCAGACTTCTTCCTTCTCTCATCAGTAGTCTTGCAGCTATTACTGCTTACTAAGTTATCTATCAACTGCTTAGCTTGAGCAGGAGTCCTAGTGTTGAAATTTGCATTGCTAGAATTGTCTAATGCAGTCTGATATGGAAGATCTATACCTCTAAAGAAGATACCCAGAAATGTTACCTCAGTGAATCCATGATGCGGGCAGTCACGTTGGTACTTCTTAAATCTCATCCAGGCAGTCTTAAGAGGCTCTGTCGGACCTTGAGAAAAAGTGAGAATGTCCTGCCTTGACTGATCAGAGCGAGCATCATCATAGAAGTGTCGCAGAAACTCACTCTTCAAAGCATACCATGTAACAAACTTCCCAGGTGGAAGCTGTTTCAGCCAAGCAGCAGCATCTCCAGCGAGAGAGTAGGGGAAAAGTTTGAGGAACAGATAGTCATAATTCACTCCATCATATTTCATCCCAGTGACTATGTCCTCAAACTCATCTATGTGATCCATCGGCTGCTCATTAGGATAACCATGGAAGGCATTCTGCCTCAGAAGCGAGTAGTAGATGGTCTTGATTTCAAAATCATTCCTATCAAAATCAGGAGGTACAAGAGCTGACCAGTTAGCATGAAACTCATCCGGACGGTTATAGTCAGCCAAAGTCCTCTCATGGACAACCATCTCTCTACCTTGGGCCTGTCCTTGGCCTTGGTTCTGCTCCTGGCATGGTTGCTCAGGAGGATCAGGGATAACATTCCCTTCAGCATCAATCCGTTCTCCAGCAGCATTGTACGGATTCCCAGCACGGTCCCTCAGGACACCTTGAGCATCAGGCAATATAATCACACGTTCAACTACCATCCTTGCTCTTTGAATTCTCCTGTTAGTCCTCTCTAGTATAGCAAGCTCTTCAAGTTGGAGGTTAACGGGATTAGTGTTCGGATTACTTCTGGTATCACGCGTCTGCATAAACCGTCTGTAATCGTCAAGTAAGGATCGACACAAGAGGTGCAACGATCGATGCTATGCGAAATTAAAACCTGCGACAGGGAAAGAAACAGAAAAATCAGTAACTAAAACAAAAAATAATAAAAATCCTAGTAAAAACCCTAAGTTCGAATCTATCTAAGACTCCAAAGAGTCCCCGGCAACGGCGCCAAAAACTTGATAAGCTCTAAGTTTTAACCCTATACTAACTGCAGGTGCATTGTATATCAATGTAGTACTTAGGGATCGAATCCACGAGGACTCTAGGCAACGATAGGATTAGAACTAAAAAGATTAAACTAGGAGAAAGAAAATTGTATCGAATAACTAAAAAGCAATGCGAGAAAGTAAATCAGTAGCAAGTTGCGGTTGTAAGCAATTAACTAAGGGAGCTAAGTCTAGGGAGTTCTCAGGAAATCAGACAAGCAGACAAATCATTTAGTCAGGATCTAATTAAACACAGTTCTAGAACTCGAAACACAGATATAGAATTAACCAACTTTCGTTGTGAGAATTCTCTAAGCCTAATTGCAGAAATCCAAATGTCTTTGTAATTCATAACAGATTAAACCAGCTTTAATGATCAAGTTCGATATGTTCACAATCTAATTAAACCGAATTTCTTTGCGAGTAATTATATTGCTCAACCTAAATAGTTCAGATTCTAAACCACACTTTCGTGTCAATCTAGCAACCTAAGATCTAGATTCTAAGTGATCAAGTTAGAACTAGCATTAAACACAATTTAGTTTGAAGAACAACTATTGATATGAATCCTTAACTGAATTAATTATATCTAGCAAGTCATAAAATCCCTATTGAGAATCCCTAAACTTAACTATGAATCTACTCAGACATAGATAATGTAAACATGATCAATGAATAATTAGATATCATAAAAGAGATTAAACAAGTAAAGGGGTTCGAAATCTTCTCCAAAAATAAGGTGTAGTACAGGATCAGATCAGCCCCAAATAGCTCTAAAAATTCTCTGCTCTAAAGTATGATAGCGTATCTAAAAACTAAAGTTAAAACCTAATTAAATAGCTAAATCACGTCTTGGGGGCTTCTGTGTAAATATCTGGAACTTCTGGGCGACTTTGCAATATCATCATTCTTCATTAAACCGCCGAGATCTGGCCCAACTCGCTGTGCATCGATCGATGCTGATGTGCGTCATTCGACACACTCCTCTGTTTCGGACAGTGAGCATAAACTCTCGTGTCAAAACTCCAAAATGCTCCAAATATCTCCATAATCTCCAAATCCGCTCCAAACGTGTACCTAATAATACCTGTAAAAGACTCTAAAAGAACACCAAAAGACTCTAAACATACTTATATCATGGCATAAAACCGGTAAAAACCATGATATATCACACATAAGTGCTAATCCTGTTTTCCATGAAAGACCAAAATACATCGAGGTGGATTGTCATTTCGTTCGTGATGCTATCCTAGAAGGTCTTATTCGTGCTTCCCATGTATCCACAACGAGCCAGCTAGCAGATATTCTCACAAAGGCATTAGGAGGACGGAACTTTGATGCATTTCTTCTCAAGTTGGGCATTCAAGACTTGTACGCTCCAACTTGAGGGGGGGGGGTATTAGGCGATATAAATCACCAAAAAAGATATAAGAAGATATTCATCAAGAGGATTTAGATGACTTTAGATTTATCTTTCTCTCATGTTTATCTTTTAGTTTTATTCCTTATCATACAAGGAATCTCTGTAATCGATATATATGGAGCCCCAAAGGTCTCATATGATACAATAATTCATTCCAATTTTATTCATAACTTGTCAAGAGAGAAGGAAGAAGAAGAATTTAGGGAGAAGAAGCTGACGAAAGAGACAAGCCTTAATCTACAGCTTAGAAGTTTTGCCAAATCCGCAGGAGTGGATCTCCTAGACATGATCCAGAAGCTTTAAGAGCAATAGATTTGTTCTTTAGCAAGACCATAACTCTTTTAAGAACCACTGTCGCTGGTTGTGTAACACCATCATGAATGCGACGGTTACATTCTTTCCAGATTTCATGAATACCACATTGCCACCCTTGTAAAAGCGCAATTAGACGAGTGGAAGAGCCCATAGCAGCAGGAAACCAAAGCACAATATCACTCCAAACAGCAGGTACATTTGAAGTTCCGAGTTTTTGATTTAGGCCAAACCAAATGATTCCTGAGTACGAACACTCAAAGAACAGATGGTTTCGAGATTCAGTACCTTGGCCACACAGAAGACACGTCGTCTCCATATCCAAACCCCAAGCCGATAACCGATTCAGAGTTGGATTCCGGTCAAGCATGAACAACCACGCATTGGTAGCATGTTTTGGAATTATGGCTCTGTGCCAGATTAGTTTGTGCCATACCACTTCCGGTTCTGCAGCTCTTGAAGCGTTCCATACCTCCCTTGAATTGAAGGTTTTGTAACACTTATAATTGATTTCCCAGATTGCTTTATCTGGAACCGGTGTGAAGGTGATCGTGGTAAGAAAAGCCAGAACCTGAAGTTGCTTGTCTGACCTTGCCGAATTAAAAACCCAGCCATTTTCTGTGAAACTTCCTTTACCAGACCTGATTGAGGAATTCCCAAGGCGGAGGGAGCTGATGGTCCGAGGAAGTGGATAAGAGGTCCGAAAGGTGTCCAAGAATCCCACCAAAAAAATGTTTCTTCACCATTACCAATTTCAATTCGCAGGAAAGTCAAAGCTTTGGATCGAAGCTTCAACACTTTGCGAAATATCCAAGAAAGTTGTTTTTTTTTCATTAAGAGCTTAAAAACAAAGACAAAGTCTATCAACTAATGGTTACTAGTGTTCGGCCCGTGCGTTTGCACGGGCTAATTATTCAGTTTAAAAATTTCTGTATTAAAACAATGTCATAAGTTAATAAAATAAAAATAGAAAAAACAAAAGTATATTAATTAAATAATTAGAGATAAGAAATGTTATTTTCCATTTGTAGCCACCAACTTCAAAAACATCGTCACGGAGCTTGCGTTTGTTGATTTCTGAAAATTTCTCAATCTTTCAAGTATTTTTCCCATATAGTTCAGAAGGTTTTGATTTTATGAATAAGGAAAAACAAAATCGAATAAAAGTTGATACACATGGTAATACTGCGATATAGTTCAGAAGGCTCCAAGTATTTTTCCCCTCTATCATCATCTCTCATCAGCCAATTTCATTTTAGATTCACAAAGAAGTGCGAGCAACATTGGTTTGACCTGCAAATATATCACACACGATACTTCAGTCACTTGTTAATATGTCTCAACAAATCAGATCTCTCTCATACCTTAAAGTGACGCAGAGGATACTTGACTTCAGACATGTTTATTTGATCCTGCAACAGACAAAATATCATTTCCAAACCCAGCAACCAAGCAAGAACATCACAACTTAATAGCTTAATAGTAACTTTCAACATAAGCAACCTGTTGTTGTATATACAAAGAATCTATCAAATGATCCGACATGCTAACCAAAAAGAAACATACTTATCTATGTCTGAAATACAATGTATAAAACTCACAGTTTGTTGACTAAAGAATGGTCATGGATGGTAAAACCACATGTCTCCCTTTTTCAATATTGCTACTTTTACCATTCTTAATATTCATCAAATTTCAACAAATTTCTAAAGTTTTTAAAGATGATTAGCATTCCTACTGAAAGCTTTGAGTTTAATATCAAAGCTTTCATTGCTCATTACATCGTTCAGAAGACGTAGATGGTTTTTCCGATTCATAGAATAAATGAACAAAACCTGACATGATGTTTGTCTTGTGTGCTCACCTGAAGCATGATACATCCATGTGCTGTATAAAACATGTGTTGACCAGCTATGTTATTCCGTATCAAGGCAGAAGCGGCAAAGAGTGCTTTCACACAGCCTCTTCATGAGAGCTGGAGTTAACCATCTTTGTTTATGTTCTTAAAGCCCCAAGTTCAAGAACCTGTTACCAAATTCACAAAAGAGGAAACATGATTTATTTCAGATGGTTTGTACACACATTCATGCTCTGCAAGTTCAACGAAACGTACCTGCTCTTGAATGAACATGTTGTTTTGGCTGGGATTACACGAAAATCAATAAGTCGAGATCAAAAAAGAGGGAAAAATAGAAGAACTCAATAAGGACCATGAACCGGGACTCGTGAAGCAAATCGATGGGCACAATGTGATTACTCTCTTCGTTGTCGACATCGAATCACTCATAGCCACAGCCCAAAGACAAATGAATTCAATACTCAAATCAATACGCAGAAACCCTTCGCATCAGATTAGCCAATGAGGATGATAATAAACCCTAAAAACCAATTTTAAAAATCGAAATGCAAGAGGACAAATCAATTCTTTTTCTGTCAACCAAATCTCCAGAATTACAATCAGTATATATATATATATCAGCAAAAAAAACCGCAGAAACTGAAACCAGGATTGAAATCGGAAACCTAAGCCTCCGAAAATCCGGAATAAATAAGGGAAGCGAGGTTGAAGGTGATGGAATTCCTAGCAGTTCCTAATCCGATTAGGCAACCCTAAGTCTAAATTCCGAGCCTAGGATCTAAGGGTTTGTGTTATTGAATCATGGATCTCGGTTTACCTTGTTCTGGCAGCGGAATGAATGGTAAGACGAGATCAGGAGCGATTTAGATGCCTCGCCTCTATCGTAGTCCACACACACACAACCTGGAAAGCCGGGATGCTAGTGCCGGATCTGGGAATCGAAGAGAGAGATTTCTGCTTTCTCTGATCAATAAAACTGAACTGCTTATCTTTCAGGTCGATCATATAAGCCTATATATACGACCTGTTATGACTAAACCATCTTTCGGGTTTAACCGAAAAAGTCTAAGTCATAAACCGAAACATCAGTTTCGGAATCGACCCCGTGTCGATCGATACACCTACTGTGTCGATCGACACACCTCTCTTTAATCGATATTGATATGTATCCAATACACATCATCTTGATCACCACCATGATGATCATTCCCAAATATATATGCTTCCAGATTGCTTAGGTGTGTGACCCTATAGAATCATATAATACTGGCAGTAAGTCTACAACTTACAGACTGCAAGAGGCTTATAGCAAAACATTGCAACCGCCCAGTATCATACAACATGTCTGATCTCGACACACAACTATCGTTAGAGTAAGTACGATGTGATTTCAGGACATAATCCCAACAATCTCCCACTTGTACTGGAATCACCTATTCCTATAATCCCTTCGTCTCTATATCTCGATATGGCATAAGGCAAGAGACTGTGTCATCCTTATTATAGCCAATATCATGTTCATCGAACTCCTGATCTATACTGATAAAACAAACGACTGACAATCACCTCGTTTGAGCACGGCCATGCATTTCCTCAGTATCAAATCTTCGATGGGCCCTGAGATATTTATCTCCTGTTATATAGGAGGGACAAATCCCATCTTGTTCCATCCCTGTTCTTTCACACACTTCATGATACACCTAAGTAATGCCTTTATAGCCGTCATTTACGGATCGACGTTTGACAAGGTCAAAGTGCACCAATTCATGTGCTAGGAAGCATGATGAACTCAGGTCTAAGGACTATACTCTGTAGTCGTAATGAGAACCTCTCATGAAACTGATATAACTATCCTGTAGAGTTCTCATTAGCGGGTCATGTCCGATCATATGTTCATCAACATATATCTATGTGATTGACTGTGATAATCATATCATTGACTCCATGAAACTTAGTCCAACAGTCACCTCACATGCTAGTCTCGCGTGGTTGTTGGTGTCCCACTTCAACAACCTCGACTAGGGACAATCATAATTTATGTCATCTTTTACTTATAGGGTTTCATGATCAAGTCCTCAACTTGATGACTTATAAGATGAACATAAAATACTTTGGGACCATTATTTAATCATCCAATAATTAAATAATACCGATGTCAGTTTTAACTTACACAAACATTTCCATAGCATGTCTATGTAAAGATTATAACATAACTAAAATAACTCCCACTAGAATCAAGATCATCTCTTCAGATATCTAATACCTACAGCAACAGAATAAAACTCGTGCTTAGGTTGTGGGAGAGACTGCAGTGTTTTTGCTTGAAACAATTCCAACAAACCACACCGCCATTCAGATAAAAGCACTATTCTACGGTTCTCTGCTTGGAGCCTGATAGGTGTATAGTTTTCCCTATTCTACTGCAAGTGCACAGTTGATGCAATCGTAGTATATAAGGTATCGAATCCCACGAGGACTCTCAGTCACACAATAGATTATTAGTAATTCGGATTAAATTAAGCGAAGCAGATGTGAAAGCAGTAAACGAAATATCAAAGCGAATCAAGTGAGTTTGTAAGCAAGAGGGCAAAGCGTTAGGTATCAGGAGTTCTCAGGAAATCAGGAACGCAAGCAATCAATCAATCAGGATCCAATCAATAACTGTTCTAGAACTCAAAACACAGATATAGAATTAACCAAATTCCTTTGCGATAATTCTCTAAGTCTAAGTGCAGCAAACCAAACTTCCGTTTGCGAGAACTAACAGATTAAACCAGCATTAATTCCAAGTTTGATATGTTCACAATTAACCTAGACCAAACTTCCGTTTGCGAATAGTTTAGTTGCTTATCTAAGTTCTTTCTAGTTAAATTAACCAACTTCCGCTGAATTAATCAACCTAACATCATAATTCTGATTAGCTACTTCAGATTAAGCATTAAGAACAACTTAGATAAAGAACTGGCAGATATAAATCCTTATTAACTAATTAGAACTGTAATTCTCTGAAATCCCTAATGAGAATCCTTCAACCTAACAGGTGATCTACTCAGACATGTTCATCGAGACAGAAAACATCATAAGTAGAAAACCAAATATCATAAAAACAGAATAATCAACAGGGGTTCAAAATCAAGTCTCTTTCGAGAACAAAACCAGCCCCTAAAATCTCCTAAGAGAATAAAACTAGGTTATTTCTGCTTAGCCTAAACAATGGCTTAAAAACTCTATTTATAACCTAAAACACGAATTTGGGCTTCTTTGTAAATATCAGAAACTTCTGGGCAAAACTGCAATTTCTTCATTCTTTATTAAACCGTCGTTTGGCCCATCTCGCTGGTGCAACGATCGTTGCCATAACTGTGACGATCGATGCAGCTCGGAAATATCAACAGTGAACTTGATCTCTCGGCCAAATACTCCAATTAGCTCCAGAAAATGCTATAATCACCAAATATGCTCCAAATGTGCTTGTACCTAATAAATACCTGAAAAGACTCTAAAACATAGTAAAAGACTCGATAAATGACACATATACCATGGTTAAAATCCCTAAAATCCATGGTATATCAACTCCCCCACACTTAGCTCTTGCTTGCCCTCAAGCAAAACATAGAACTAAAACATGGTGAAGAGGTTTGAAAAGTCTTCAGAAACTCATTTCATCTTAGAAGCTACAATACTCAGATTCCCCTTAGTAAACCACTGAAAGAATCAATCACAGGATATCAAGACCAACATGTACTTCCCCCACACTTAGCAACTGTCCTAGGTAAACTCCACAATCACATTCAAGCATTCAAATTCTCCCTACTGACTTCTGCAAGTATTTAAGTGCGGTCTCACCTAAGGAGTATCGATCTAAAGGCACATGGATTCTTACCTAATCAGCTCTAGACCACCATACTATCTTTCTCTAGTCCCTTTCTTCTCTTTCCCTTCTTTAACAACTGATTTTTCCCCACTGGGTATCATTTTATTTTTTTTATCAGTGTTCTTCCCGTTATGGGGTGTACTTTGGACACATTCCATGGATGCACCGGAGGTAATAGTTTTAGCTACCACTCCCATGACCACTTCGGAGTTACTAACTCATCCTCAGTTTATTATCTTTTTTTTTTTTTTTTTACTTTATAGAAGGGGAGAAGGGGACTAAATAGGACATGTTTACAGGCTGTGTCAGAACTAACAGGGAATCCGACATAAAGTATACCAAGCCCTTAGGTGAGAAAATCTAAGTCAGTATTAGGGGTGAAGTCAGTAAAGGATCCTCTGATACCTGAAGTGATATGGGTGTTCCTAGTAGGTTGATCTGTGATGGGGTTTTCTAATAGTCAGAGATAGATCCTGCAACTTCATCCCAATGGTTACTTAAGTTCCTGCAAGTTTTGTAAATCTCCTCCGAAAATCATAGTTTCTTACTTAAACAATTTTGACTCAATAAAACAAAATTTTTTTGAAAAACGGACTGACTCTTAAGAAAACAGAAAGATAAACGTCAGTAGCACCTCCCCCACACTTAAAACACACTGTCCCCAGTAGTGTCAAGCGAAGGATTGGTAAAAATAAAGAAAAATTATTAATGGATGTTTTAGTTCTGTCGGGTTTTACCTCTGTCGCTCATGCATCGATCGTTGCACTAAGTGCATCGACCGTTGCTTGGCGATTTTTCGTTGAGTGTCGATCGTTGCTCAAAGCAGCAACGATCGTTGCAATGCGCATATCGGATCAGTCAGCAAGTTAGCAGGTTAGTCCGTCGGTTTATGTCAATTTTCAATCCTGCAAGTTGAAAACACTAGAAACAGAGTAAAATCGAAACAACAAATATGTCTGATCAAGCATAACCATCCAAACATAGCAAATCCTAAAAATAAATGGAAAACAAAAGTGCAAGAAAAGATAAAAAGTCAGAATACAGAACCAAAAGTCTGAACATGGGGATCACTCTCACTCGCTCTCATCATCTATCCCACCATATCGTGCATCGTCATCTGCTGCCTCAGCTGCGGGATCAGTATCAGTCGGGGAAGGAGGAGTCGGGGATCGATGTCTGCGTCGAGAAACGTGTACGGGCTGATGGACCTGTGGTGGCCTCCTGCAGCTGCGCATGAAGTTCCAAACAACTCGGAACATGCTATCGGATCTCTCTCTCCACTCGGCATCAGAATATGCACCGTAAGGCATCGTAGGCTCGGGAAAAGGACCTACATCGTTGACTGGGGCAGGCGCAGGCGCAGAGGAGGACGAAGCTCTCGCAGAAGGCTCTCCCAGCGGATGAGCCATAGTAGGTACTGCACATCGATCTCTAGCGGAAGGGTGGAAGCTCAAATCGTCAATGGTATCGATCCGAGTGTACCTGGCAGCAGGAAGATCGATGCCATACTGTGTATCCTCAGGGTCATAGTACACCCACACTCGCCCTTCCTTCAGCCACGTAGCACTCTGCAAGTGACTGAGATCCAGGAACTCGCGCTCAGTAACGCACTCCATATCCCTCATAGGGATCCCGCAGTGTCTGAAAATAGGAGTGAGAAGACTCCCTACTGTCTCCTTGCGCGCGCCTTCATAAGGCTTCTTCTGCAGCTCGCAAAGGTGATGGGCAAATACAGCTCCTAGGTTTACCTTCTCAGCCGGGTTCCTCACATCAGTACCCCTGAACTGCTCCCTCAGCCCTCTGAATAAAATCTCCATCTCGGTCTTGCGCATCTTGTTCGCCTCATGCTTGCACAATAAAGTGCGTCCCAAGATACGCAAGACATATCTGAGAACCGGATGCCTAACCTGAATCACTGGTGTAAGCCGTGAGTGATATCGTCCACCTCCAATGTACTCCCAGAAATCACGAGCCTCTGATGGTTCCCACGGAAGGGATAAATCGGTGCGTGGCTGCGTGGTGCTGAACCCGTAGATCCTACAGATATCGAGAAGGGGCACTCGATACCTTGCTCCGAGACACATGAAAGTGAAGCAGCTGCCTCACAAGCTCTGGGTACAAATCGTAAGGCTGCATTGGCATTGTCCCCAGACCAATACCTCTGCACAGCTCCATCACCTTCTTGTCCATTCCGAGACTCTTGCAGGTTGAGTAATCAGCGAACTTTGTTGGCGCTATCTCCATACCACACCAACCATTATACAGCAAGGTATCGTATTCATCCCAGTACTCGTGTAGCGGCCTTTCTGTGAAGTCATCTGATTTTAGTATCCCCTTAATTGAACCGTTCCAGATGCGATCAGACTCAATCAAAACTTTCTCTGGCCTTGGCCATGGCTGTCCTATGGTCGCATGAACCAAATGATACGGCTGTGGAGGATCTGATTCCCTGTGTAACCATTCCGGTGGCGGAATGTATTGTCGTGAGGCGCTTGCAGCTTGTGCTCGTTTCTTGCGGGGTTGATTCCGGGTTGCCATCTGCAAAACAGAAAATTTGAACAATTTAGTCTCGGCAACTCTCTGTAGAATCGTCGTGCAACGACCGTTGCACTAAGGTAGCGATCGTTGCAGGGCGATTCCGTGTAATCGAACATTTCCCCAGAATCGTCGAGTAACGACCGTTGCATCAATAGGCAGCGATCGTTGCAGGGCGATTCTGGCCGCAATCAACAGTCAACAAATTTCGTTCCAAATCATGCAATCAATCACACAGTCGGCAACAATATATCATCTAGCAACCTAAATCATACCTATTTGGGCATGCATTGATCAATTTCGGCTCAAAAATCTAACAATCTAGAACCCCTAAAAACCCAATCTGAAAGCTTGAAAATTGAAGAACATTACCTTGATTTCTTGAGATATGGCTAAAGGAAATGGATTGGTCGGTTAAAAACGAGTAAAATAGAACTTGAAAACGGGAAATTTGATGGAGAAATGGTGTTTTTCGGGTAGAGGCTCGGAGTGTCGACCAAATGAGTTTTGAGAAGAAAAAGAGAAAATAGGGTTTTAAGGTAACTTACCTGGTCGTGGCTGCAACGATCGTTGCAGGGCAGCAACGATCGATGCTGGTTGAATCTAATCGATTCCGGTTTAGCGACATGTACCTTAATTTTCGATTAAGACCAATTGCAACGACCGTTGCACATGTGTGCAACGATCGTTACTCCTCTCCAGACTTGGTTCTGTATCTGAAAAACTTAGTAAAAACAAATAAAAACGTGAAATCCTAAGAAAAACACTAAAAATGAAAAAGAAAAATAGTTAAACCTAACAGTGGGTTGCCTCCCACTCAGCGCTTGTTTTAAGTCATTAGCTTGACTTTTGGAAAGGGGTCAGACTCATGGAGGTTTCAACAGAGACTTTGAGTGTCTCTGTGAATGCCTTATCATCCATGGTGGTGTGTAAGCAGTAACAGCATGATGTCGTCCAAGGAACGTCGGGAGGAATGTAGGGTGAGATTGACATTTGGGTGTTTTAACGCTTTTTCCTGCATTCAAAACAGTGGAGTCAGGAGGTTTAAACTTAGAGGTTTTATGCTTTACCTTTGGCAAGGGTTTGATGTTCGGAGCTTTCTGCTTATGAGTAGTTTTAGGCCTTGAAGATGCTAGAATGGGTTCTTGTGGAACCACCATCTTCTTGTCAACCACCAATGTGCGCTGAGCCATATTTGTAGATTTAACGGGAGCTTTTGGGAATGGCAACGGAGGTTTGTAGGCTCCTTCTTTAGCAGGTTTTCGAGATTTGGGTGAAACTGGTTCCTTTCGGGGTGCAACGATCGATGCGTGTGATGCAACGATCGATGCTGTCATCTCAACTCGGGTTTCAACTGTAGTCTCGGGTTTATCTGTTTCTTGGTCCATTCCAGCCATTTCAGACTCAAATTTCTCTTCTTGGCTCGGTCCTGTTTCAATCTGGACTATCCAAGTCAAAAGATCCATGTCAATCTCTGCTGAGTCAGGTGCATCGAAGCTTTCGAGGTCTGGTAATTCAACATCGAATCCCCCTCTGTCTTCCACAAATTCCACAGCTTTAACTGCTAGACATGATCCATGATCCATTTGTGCATGATCCTGAGTGAGAATGTTGCTGTCAGGAGCTTCATGAGAATCCTTTGTTGGGGTAGAATTTGGAATTTGATCCATCTGTGTGTCCAGCTGCTTTATACGAGTGCTCAAGGATTCAAATTTCTCATTCAAATTAGTGTACAGGTTCTCTAGCTTCGAGCTGAAAGAAGTTGAGTTCTGCTGTTGCCTTTCAATTGTTTGCTCTAACATCATCTCCAGTTTGCTCCTTTGTGTAGGAGATGCCAGACTGGAAGTATAATTATGGTCTCCTGATCCTAGAGCGTGCCTAGAACTCTGTCTTTGCTGATGTTCCAAGGTATGTCTATAAGAGTTGGCTCCAGCCATGTAGCGTACCTCTGCAAACTTATCAGTGTTTGCCTCTGCTCGGAACTGTCTCTCCCTAAGTAAGATGTCGTGGATGTCATCTATCTTATGTTGCATTTCAGCTACTTGCCCAACCAATACATGGTAATCTGGTAAGATGGGGTTTCCTTCCCCATCTATCTTCTGACCTTTTGCGTTGCATATGTGACCCTCTTGGTCTCGTAAAACGCCGTTTTCACCTTGAATCAAAATCAAAGGTTCCATGGCGCGGAACCTACCGAACGTCTCAGATCTTAGCATCGCTTATTATCGCCTAGTGTCGATCGTTGCAAGGCGAGCAACGATCGATGCAGTGCGAATCCCTGCAATCCCAAAAATCAAAAAAAAACGTGAGTAAACAAGAAAATTAAAAAGAATGCTTAGTCTAAATCCTAGTACTAAATCTATCGGTGAACTCAAAGAATCCCCGGCAACGGCGCCAAAAACTTGATAGGTGTATAGTTTTCCCTATTCTACTGCAAGTGCACAGTTGATGCAATCGTAGTATATAAGGTATCGAATCCCACGAGGACTCTCAGTCACACAATAGATTATTAGTAATTCGGATTAAATTAAGCGAAGCAGATGTGAAAGCAGTAAACGAAATATCAAAGCGAATCAAGTGAGTTTGTAAGCAAGAGGGCAAAGCGTTAGGTATCAGGAGTTCTCAGGAAATCAGGAACGCAAGCAATCAATCAATCAGGATCCAATCAATAACTGTTCTAGAACTCAAAACACAGATATAGAATTAACCAAATTCCTTTGCGATAATTCTCTAAGTCTAAGTGCAGCAAACCAAACTTCCGTTTGCGAGAACTAACAGATTAAACCAGCATTAATTCCAAGTTTGATATGTTCACAATTAACCTAGACCAAACTTCCGTTTGCGAATAGTTTAGTTGCTTATCTAAGTTCTTTCTAGTTAAATTAACCAACTTCCGCTGAATTAATCAACCTAACATCATAATTCTGATTAGCTACTTCAGATTAAGCATTAAGAACAACTTAGATAAAGAACTGGCAGATATAAATCCTTATTAACTAATTAGAACTGTAATTCTCTGAAATCCCTAATGAGAATCCTTCAACCTAACAGGTGATCTACTCAGACATGTTCATCGAGACAGAAAACATCATAAGTAGAAAACCAAATATCATAAAAACAGAATAATCAACAGGGGTTCAAAATCAAGTCTCTTTCGAGAACAAAACCAGCCCCTAAAATCTCCTAAGAGAATAAAACTAGGTTATTTCTGCTTAGCCTAAACAATGGCTTAAAAACTCTATTTATAACCTAAAACACGAATTTGGGCTTCTTTGTAAATATCAGAAACTTCTGGGCAAAACTGCAATTTCTTCATTCTTTATTAAACCGTCGTTTGGCCCATCTCGCTGGTGCAACGATCGTTGCCATAACTGTGACGATCGATGCAGCTCGGAAATATCAACAGTGAACTTGATCTCTCGGCCAAATACTCCAATTAGCTCCAGAAAATGCTATAATCACCAAATATGCTCCAAATGTGCTTGTACCTAATAAATACCTGAAAAGACTCTAAACCATAGTAAAAGACTCGATAAATGACACATATACCATGGTTAAAATCCCTAAAATCCATGGTATATCAGAGCCCTTCCAACGGACAGTACCGTTATTCAGACAATGAGACATAGCCAAGTGGGAACCGGAAATCGTCTTTGTCCGTCTAACTACTCTCAACTGGTTCGTCACTTCCTCAGTTCACCACGAACCTATCCTTAGTGTTCCTCAAACACTTGGGATATTTCTGGCAACTGTTCTGTGAATTTTACCGGAACATCTTGGTATCTACTCGTAATGCGTAAGCTGCATCTGGATGAGTGTAAATTATGGCATTCATGATGGATTCCATTGCAAAAGCATAAGGAATCACACTCATACATACTAGCTCAGCCAGTGTCCAAGACACTTCGTCTTGCTAAGATCATTGCCTTAAGACCTTTGGTATGAAGCCATTCTTGGAATCATGCATATTGGAACAGTCCATTACCTTATCAACATAAGGATCTTGACACGATCCAATTAGCCTACCCAATCTATATCAATAGATTCTTATTCCAAGAATTCACGCGGCTTCTCCCATGTCTTTTGATGAAAATGACTTCCGACCCAAGTCTCATGAGACTTAAGCGACGAAACGTCGTTTATGAGAATGAGTATGTCATCTACATACAGAACGAGAAATGCAACTACGCTCCCACTAGTCTACTTATAAACGCATGGTTTCATTTCGTTCCTGATCAAGTCAAAACTTTTGACCACTTTATCAGAATGTTGATTCCAACTCCAAGATGTTTGCTTCAATCCACAAATGGATCGGTGAAGCTAACATGCATACCTAGCAAATTTTCGGAGTTGGGGCCCACCATCGCTTCTTGAATTTCGCAGGCTCGTCACTTTTCAATGATCAAAATATCACGGCAATCGTTTACGAGAAATCACTCTCGGGTTAGTGACGGATCCATTCGGATCTGCGAACTTCAGGCTCCACAGGTGTAGGTCCTACAAAACTTTGTAGATCTCACCGCTGCTCTCCCTCAACAAGTTGAGCAGCCTCCTGTTTTTATCGAATTTCTTCGATGTGTACTTTTACTCCCACTGTTCTTATTGGAAAGAATAATCTTTCTCAAAAAAACACAGTTCCGGACAACAAAACTTTGTTCTCGGATTGGTTATAAAAGTAATAAGCCTCGGTTTCCTTAGGACAACCAGCGAGGTAGAACTTATCAGATTTGGGTTCAAGCTTGTTTGTTGGCAACTGCTTTATACAAACCTTGCAATCCCAATTAATCAGGAAAACATACTTGGAAAACTTCCAGTCCACATCCAATGTGGTGTCTTTCATCTGATTCTGATTGAAACCCTTTTCTGCGCAAACACAGACATTTTAGAGCGTATTCTTAAAGGATTTTGGAAAATTCGTGTGACTCATCATCGATCACTTATTTCTTGACTTAAGTATTCTCCTCCGCGATCCAATCGAGGATTTTCAATACTTCTGTCAAGTTTATTCTATACTTCATTGTGGAACTCCTTTGACCATTTCAAAAGATTCGGACTTGTATCTCATTAAATGAACACAGCCATACTTACTGAAGTCATCAATAAAGGTAATGAAGTACTGAAGTTTTCCTCTGGCACTAATGCTCACCGGGCCACATACATCAGTATGAGCAAGGCCCAATAAGCCTCTGGCCCTTTTCTTTAGCTCTGCTAAAGAAGCCTTAGTCATTTGGCCCAGTAAGCAGAATTCATATCTCATATGATTTATAATCAAATGAGCCCAAAAGCCCATAACTATGGAACTTCTGAATTTGCTTCACTTCTATGTGGCCAAAACGACTATGCCAAGGAAAGACTGGTTCGAGTCATAAGACTCAAACCTTTAGTATTTATGTTATATCCAAAATCACGCTGGTTTAAGACATAAAACCCATTCTAAACGAGGTGCTACCATAGAATATTTCATTAAGATCTAAAGAACAAAACTTGTCTTTTATCAAAATGAAAAACATCCAAATTCTAACAAGAAAATGAAAGGCATCTTTGCATATAGCAAGTACATGGTGGCAATTACTTAATTTCTAAAACCAAGCTTGAAAGGCTCCTACATGGAGAATTTCTACGGCTAATGCAGCAACCATTGCTTCATTCCAGACGCGCAGTTCCACTTGTCCTTTCTCCAACGTTCTACTGTTGCGTAGGTCCTGCATATTTCAAAAATATCAGTACCACAACCAGTATCCAATACTCAAGTAGAACTTGAAATAATAACACAATACCTGAAGAAGAAGTCCCATACATCTTTTCCATCTCTTGTGAATCTTCCAAGAATTTAATGCAATTTCTCTTCCAATGCCCAAACTCTTTACAGTAGCAGCAATTTCCAACATCAGATGGGCCTGACTTGGGCTTAAAGGATGACACAGGCTTATCCCGATTTCAAATCTGAACGTGTAGGAATTTCTAGCAGATCCTAATCCAATTAGGCAACCCTAGTCTGAATTCCAAGCCTAGGATCTAGGGTTCATATAATCGAATCTAATCAGATCTCGAGATTACCTGGTGATTTGCAGCGGAATTTTTGCAAGTAGTCGAGATCACGAAGCACCTCAAACGCTGTGCCTCTACTGGTATCCACACGCACACAGACTGAACAGGAGGGATGCTAGTGCCTTTAGAGATCAGATCTCTCGAGAGGTTTCTCTTACCGTTCTGGTGGCTGTGAATTAGGTTAGAATCATGTTTAGGGCGACCATATATCTTATATATGTCGACTAATCCCATTGCCGAATTAACCAACGATTAAACCGAATTTAATCTTGGCCATTACAGCCCCAGAAAAACGGTATCGAATGCATATCAAATATGCATTCACCAGATCATTACATTAATGATCAACCTCATCTTTAACGTCCAGTTTGCTTAGGTGTGTGACCCTGTAGGATCATATAACACTAGCAATGAGTTCTAAACTCATTGATCATAAGTGGCTTCTAGCAAAGCGTTATGACTGCCCAGCGTCATACGATTGTCTCATCTCGACAATACGACTTTCACTTAGAGTAGGTACAGTAGATTTCAAGACATTCCCAACAATTTCCCACTTGTACTGGAATCATATATTCCTTTAATCCCTTTGTAGCTATATCTCAATCCAGCATAAGGCAAGAACTGTGTCATCCTTATTAAGCTAGATCTCGTTTATCGAAACCTGATTTGTACTGATAAAATAAACGACTGACAATCACCTCGTTTGAGCGCGGCCACGCATTTTTCAGTATCAAATCTTCAATAGGCCCAGAGATATTTAACTCCTGTTATATAGGAGGTACAAATCCCATCTTGTTCCATCCATGTCTCTTTTATATCTCATGAATCACCAGTTACGGCTGACGTTTGACAAAGTCAAGACGAACCAATCCATATGCAAGAAAACATGAAGAAATCAGGTCTAAGGACTATACTCTATAGTCGTAATGAGAAACTCTTATGACACTCATATAACATCTTGTAGAGTTCTCATTAATGGGTCAAATCCGATCATGTGTTCTCCAACACATATCTATGTGATTGACTTTAATACTCTTATTAATGACTCCATGAAACTTAGTCATCAGTCACCTCACATACTAGTCTCACGCGGTTGTTAAAAGTCCCATTTTAACAACCTCGACCAGGGATCAACATAATTTATGACAATTAATGCTTATAGGGTTTCATGATCAAGTCACATACTTGATGACCTATAACATTGCCATGAATTATTTCGGGACTGTTATTTAATAACACAATTAAATAATGATGAAACAAATTTCATTAAAATAACATAACCATTATGTTTTATGAACATCATGACATAACTAAAACCAAATATAACTCCCACTGAAATCAAGATCACATCTTAAGAAATCTAATGCCTACAACAGCAGTATGAAACTCATGCTTAGGCCTTGGGAGAGGCTTGGTCAGTGGATTGGCAACATTCTCATCCGTCGGGACTCTGATGATCTTCACATCTCCTCTATTAATAATATCACGGATAAGGTGATATCTCCTTTCTATGTGTTTGAACTTCTTGTGTGATCTAGGTTCCTTTGCTTGCGCAATGGCTCCATTGTTGTCACAATACAAAGCCAGGCTCAGAAATACTAGGAATCACACCAAGTTCAGCCACGAACTTCTTGATCCAAACAGCCTCCTTCGCCGCTTCAGAGGCAGCAAGGTACTCAGCTTCAGTCGTGGAATCTGCTACAGTGTCCTGCTTGGAACTCTTCCAGCTGACTGCACCGCCATTCAGACAGAAGACGTAACCAGATTGCGATCGGAAATCGTCTTTGTCCGTCTGAAAACTTGCGTCTGTGTAACCACTTACTACCAGCTCATCACTTCCTCTGTACACCAAGAATTTATCCTTAGTATTTCTCAAATACTTCAGAATATTCTTGACGGCTGTCCAGTGACTTTCACCTGGATCAGATTGGTATCTACTCGTCATGCGTTCTCGCTCAGCAGGTGTCTCAGGACACTGCTTCTTGCTGAGACTTTTGCCATAAGACATTGGTATGAAGCCCTTCTTGGAATCATGCATTCTGAACCTGTGTAAGACTTTATCGATATAAGTATCTTGACACAGTCCAATTAACTTTTTTAATCTATCTCTATAGATTCTTATTCCAAGAATGTACGCGGCTTCTCCCATGTCTTTCATTGAAAAACAACTTCCGAGCCAAGTCTTAACAGACTGTAACAACGGAACGTCATTTCCGAGAAGAAGTATGTCATCTACATACAACACGAGAAATGCAACTGCGCTCCCACTATTCTTCTTGTAAACACATGGTTCTTCTTCGCTTCTGATGAAATCAAACTTTTTGACTGCTTCATCAAAACGAAGATTCCAACTCTGAGATGCTTGCCTCAATCCATAAATGGATCGATGAAGCTTGCACACTTTCCTAGCTGCATTTGGATCGATGAAACCTTCGGGTTGTGTCATGTACACATCCTCTTCCAGAATTCCATTAAGGAAAGCTGTTTTCACGTCCATCTGCCAGATCTCATAATCATAATGAGCGGCTGTTGCTAGGAGAATCCGAATGGATTTAAGCATGGCGACAGGGGAATGAGTTTCTTCATAGTCAATACCATGAATTTGTTTGAAACCTTTTGCCACTAGTCTTGCTTTATATATCTGAATATTTCCATCCACATCAACTTTCTTCTTGAAAATCCATTTACACTCAATGGGTCTTGCACCATCGGGTAAATCAACCAAAGTCCATACTTGGTTCTGTGACATGGATCCCATTTCGGATTCAGCGGCTTTCAGCCACTTTTCGGAGTCAGGGCTCATCATCGCTTCTTCAAAATTTGCGGACTCGTCACTGTCAATGATCAATAAATCATGACAATTGGTTACGAGAAATCCATATCTCTCGGGTTCGTGACGGATCCTTTCGGATCTGCGAATTTCAGGCTCCACAGGCGTGGTTTCTACAACTCTTTGTAGATCCAACTGTTGCTCTTCCTCAACGGGTTGAGCATTTTCCTGTGGTTCTCGAACTTCTTCGAGTTGTACTTTACTCCCACTGTTTCTCTTGGAAAGAAACTCTCTCTCAAGAAAGACGCAGTTCCGAGCAACAAACACTTTGTTCTCGGATTGGTTGTAAAAGTAGTATGCCTTGGTTTCCTTAGGATAACCAACGAAGTAGCATTTATCAGATTTGGGTTCGAGCTTATCTGTAATTAATCGCTTAACATAAGCTTCACAACCCCAAATCTTCAGGAAAGACAAACTCGGAACATTTCCAGTCCACATCTCATGTGGTGTCTTTGCAACTGATTTTGACGGAACCCTATTAAGTGTAAACGCAGACGTTTCTAGAGCGTATCCCCAAAAGGATAATGGAAGAGTTGAGAGACTCATCATTGATCGAACCATATCTAATAAAGTCCGATTCCTCCTCTCGGACACCCCATTCCATTGTGGTGTTCCAGGAGGAGTGAGTTGTGAAACAATTCCACAATCTCTCAAATGATCACTGAATTCTTGGCTTAAGTATTCTCCTCCACGATCTGATCGAAGAGCCTTAATACTTTTGCCAAGTTGATTATGTACTTCATTTTGGAACTCTTTGAACTTTTCAAAAGATTCCGACTTGTGTCTCATTAAATAGACATAGCCATACCTGCTGAAATCATCAGTGAAGGTAATGAAGTATCGAAAATTTCCTCTGGCACTTGTGCTCATTGGGCCGCACACATCAGTATGTATAAGGCCCAGTAGGTCACTGGCCCTTTCATTTTGTTTGTTGAAAGGGGCCTTGGTAGTTTTGCCCAGTAAACAAGATTCACATTTCTCACATGATTCATAATCAAATGAGCCCAGAAGCCCATCACTATGGAGCTTTTGAATCTGTTTCTCGTTTATGTGGCCCAAACGGCAATGCCAAAGAAAAGTCTGATTCGTGTCATTTGATTTGAATCTCTTGGTGTTAATGTTATAGATTGGTGTGCTTTGGTTTAGAACATAAAGCCCATTCTCTAATGGGCTGCTACCATAAAATATATCATTGTAATCAAAAGAACAACATTTATTCTTAATTGAAAACTGATATCCTTCCATATCCAAAACAGGAATAGAAATAATATTTCTGCTTATAGCAGGTACGTAGTAGCAATTATTAAGTTTTAAAACCAAACCTAAAGACAAGTTAAATGTTCCTACGGCTAATGCAGCAACTCTTTCTCCATTCCCCACGCGCAGGTCCACTTGTCCCTTTTCCAACGTCCTACTGTTGCTTAGGCCCTGCATATTTGTACAAATATGAGCACCACAGCCGGTATCCAATACCCAAGAAGTAGAACCAGAAGTAGTAACATTTACTTCTATAACATAAATACCTGAAGATGAAGTCTCGAAAGTCTTCTTATTCTTCTTCTCTTCCAAGAATTTGTTGCAATTTCTCTTCCAATGTCCAAGCTCTTTACAGTAATGGCACTTATCAGTCTCAGATGGGCCAGGCTTGGGCTTAGGGGCTGGCGCAGGCGTGTCCCGGTTCTCAACCTGGACGGCCTTGCCCTTTCCCTTACCTTTGCCAAGTTTCTTAAACTTCTTACCCTTGTACCATAAGTACATTTGGAGTACCCTTCTTGATATTAGGCTCAGCTGTCTTGAGCATGCCATGCAGTTCAGTCAACGTCTTCGTCAAGTTGTTCATGTTATAGTTCATAACAAACTGATCATAACTTGACGGCAGTGACTGCAGAATGATGTCAGTACCCAACTCTTGGCTAATAGGACAATCCAGCTTCCCCAGGTTATCAATATAACCCATCATCTTAATGACATGAGGACTGACTGGACCGTCCTTAGGTAGCTTGCATTCAATGAGAGATTTAACCGTCTGGTATCTCTCAGTTCGTGCCTGCTCCTGAAACATACTTTTCAGGCTAGTGATCATCTCCACTGGCGACTCCACGTTCTCGTATTGCTTCTGCAAATCCGAGTTCATGGTAGCCAACATGAGACAATTCACATCGACCACATCATTAGAATGCTTATCCCAAGCACTCCTTTCTGCATGTGGAGCATTGGCTCTCGGTTTTTCAGGGAGAACATTTTCAAGGACATAGTCCCTTTTCTCCTGCTTGAGAACAATTCTCAAGTTCCGATACCATTCGAGAAAATTCGATCCATTTAACTTGTCCTTCTCAAGGACGGATCGCAAGGAGAAAGAGTTATTATGAGTGTTAGTCATAGCTGAGAACAAAGAAAGGAAAAAGGTTTAGTTATGATGTTCAAGAAATGAGAAGTCTTAACTATTAAGAAAACTCGCATTATATTCAAACAATGTTTCCTCAGATGAATATAATGATCCAAGACCCATACTTCACTAAACTTGAGTGAGCCACTGGCTATCACCCAAATTTTAGCTATCTAGGTAAGCAACAACCTTGCTAGTTATATCCAATATAACTCTTGGTTGTGGATTGACATCTTATGTCCAATTCACCTGATGTCTCTGAGCCCAAAACGATTTTGATGACTCAGTCAAGTTAGTCAATCTCTTAAGTCATGTAATTGTTGATGCCTTGCACTGCAAAATCATCAACATGATTACCTCCTGTCTTACTCATGTAATTGTGGACATCTCGCACTGCAAGTCTATCGCACAATGAAATGAGTCTTGACAGTTGACAAGATTGGAAAGACATTAGTATCACTTGATATTTGGTTGAGGAACGGAACCATTTAAAACGTTCAGTTTTATTATGTTTTAATTCTTCTAATCAAATGATTTATCTTGGTTTGGTTCTGTGATTTCAGGTTCCATAACCCAAACCATCGAATCTGGTGTCGACCGACACTACTTTAGTGTCGATCGATGCAGATTAACCAAAACCGATCAATTCAATTGATCCGGTTTTGAGTACCGGTCAGTGTCGATCGACGCTACATTAGCATCGGTGGACACCAACCTAATCAAAACAATCGCAATTAAACCATTTTTAGCGTTTAACCATTATTAACCAAGCTCGATAACCGGTCCAATCCAATTGAACCGATTTATCAATCTCGCGAGGTTTGTGTCGACCGACACAACTCTTGTGTCGATCGACACTAGGCGAAACCTAAGTTTTGTTCGGGTTATCCTTCTGTGTCGACCGACACCGGATTGGTGTCGATCGACACAGGGCGATAAACCCTAATCGTTTTTCACGCAAAAAACCTAAAACTAGATTTTCATGAAAACGAACTTTAGCATGTTTGTATCAATTATACAGAGATCCAGATTCAACTAATCTAATCAACATGCTAAAGATTCAATGGAACCCTAAGGCTCTGATACCACTGTAGGAATTTCTAGCAGATCCTAATCCAATTAAGCAACCCTAGTCTGAATTCCAAGCCTAGGATCTAGGGTTCATATAATCGAATCTAATCAGATCTCGAGATTACCTGGTGATTTGCAGCGGAAGTTTTGCAAGTAGTCGAGATCACGAAGCACCTCAAACGCTGTGCCTCTACTGGTATCCACACGCACACAAACTGAACAGGAGGGATGCTAGTGCCTTTAGAGATCAGATCTCTCGAGAGGTTTCTCTTATCGTTCTGGTGGCTGTGAATTAGGTTAGAATCATGTTTAAGTCGACCATATATCTTACATATGTCGACTAATCCCATTGCCGAATTAACCAACGATTAAACCGAATTTAATCTTGGCCATTCGCGATCTGTGTCGACCGACACACTTAATGTGTCGATCGACACAACCCCAGAAAAACGGTATCGAATGCATATCAAATATGCATTCACCAGATCATTACATTAATGATCAACCTCATCTTTAACGTCCATTTTGCTTAAGTGTGTGACCCTGTAGGATCATATAACACTAGCAATGAGTTCTAAACTCATTGATCATAAGTGGCTTCTAGCAAAGCGTTATGACTGCCCAGCGTCATACGATTGTCTCATCTCGACAATACGACTTTCACTTAGAGTAGGTACAGTAGATTTCAGGACATTCCCAACAGAACGGCCTTGCCTCCACCCTTGTCTATACAAGATTTCTCAAATCTTTTACCCTTTATGATGTTTTGCTCTGCTGTCTTGAGCATGCCATGCAGCTCAGTCAACGTCTTCGTCAAGCCTTTCTTGATATAACTTTTTATAAACTTATCATAGCTTGACGGCAGTGACTGCAAAATGATCTCAGTAGCTAACTCTAGGCTAACTGGACAATCCAGTTTCCCCAGGTTATCAATGTAACCCATCATTTTAATGACATGAGGACTCACTGGAGCATCCTTTGGTAGCTTGCACCCAATGAGAGACTTAACCGTCTGGTATCTCTCAACTCGTGCATGTTCCTGAAACATCAGTTTCAGACTGGTGATCATCTCTATTGGCGACTCCACGTTCTCGTATTGACTCTTCAAGTCCGAGTTCATGGTAGCCAACATCAGACCACACACATCTACCACATCAATATAATGCTTATTCCAAGCATCATATACTGCATGCGAGGCATTGGTCCCAAGTTTCTCGGGGAGAGCTTTCTCAAGGACATAGTCCTTACTCTCTTGCTTGAGAACTATTCTCAAATTCCGATACCAATCCAGGAAATTTGATCCATTTAACTTGTCCTTCTCAAGGACGGATCGCAATGAGAAAGTAGTTTTAGACATAAGCTGAAATCCAAGAAAACAAAGATTTAGTTATGTATTCCATGAAATGAGAAATCTTATCTAATAAGAAAACTCGCATTATATTCAAACAATGTTTCCTCTATGAATATAATGATCCAAGATCCATACTTCACCAAAATCTGAGTGGACGACTCGCCATCACCCAAAATTTAGTTATCTAGGTAAGAAATCATTGCTAATTGTACACAGTACAATTCTTGGTCGCTTATAAGACAATCCATGTCTCATCTACTCTGACGTCTCTGGGCCCAGAACTTCTGACAGCCCAGTCAAGTAAACCAATCTCTTCAGTCTTGTGATCACTGACAGTCGCACTGCAAGTCTATCAATGATCACCTGTCTTACTCATGTAATTGTGGATACCAAGGACTCCAAGACTATCCAACAACGAAAAGAGTCTTGACAGTAGACAATATTGGGAAAGACATCAAGGTCACTTGATATTTAGTTGAGGAAACGAAACTCTAAAAGGTTAGCAAATCAATCTCTTAGGTCATGTAATATTCGATGTCAAGCACTGCAAGTCCATCAACATAATTACCTGCCTTACTCACGTAATTGTGGACATCAAGCTCTTGGCTAGTGTTGGATCCTAGGATCTAGGGTTTGATATATTGAAATTACCAACCTCGTTCTTACCTAGAACTGGCAGCGGAATGATTGGTGAACGAGATCAGTAGCGAATCAAGTGCTTCGCCTCTACCAAGCACACACTCACACAACCTGGAACGCCGGGATGCTAGTGCCGGATTCGGGGATGAGTTTTCGATGTCTCTGCTTTTCTCTATGAGAATTACTGTGACGGCTAGGGTTCAGGTCGACCATATAAGCCTTTATATATCGACCTGGAATTGACATGACCAAACCGTCGGAGAAGCCCGACTCATTTATGTCAAAACCCGATATGCATCGATCGACACACTTACTGTGTCGATCGACACACCTTCTCGAAAAGCTTGCATCGATCGACACACTCATGTATCGATCGACACATATATCATAAAACTCTATGTCAATGTGTATCCAATACATATCAACATGATCATTATCAAATGATCATTCCCATATGTTAGCTTCCAGATTGCTTAGGTGTGTGACCCTATAGGATCATATAATACTGGCAGTAAGTCTACAACTTACAGATTACAAGAGGCTTCTAGCAAAGCATTACAATCACCAGTATTATACGAACGATTGATCTCGATACACAACTATTATCAGGAGTGAGTACAAGTGTGATTTCAGGACACAATCCCAACAATCTCCCACTTGTACTGGAATCATCAATTTCTACAATCCTTTTGTCACTATACCTCGATTTGGCATAAGGAAAGATTGGTGTCATCCTTATTAAGCCAACATCGTGTTTATCGAACTCCTGATCTCATACTGAACATTACAAACAACTGAACTACAGTTCGTTTGAGTGTGGCCACACATTCTCTCAGTATTCAATCTTCGATAGGCCCTGAGATATTTATCTCCCGTTATACAGGAGGGACAAATCCCATCTTGCTCCATCCCTGTTCCTTCACACACTTCATGATACACCTGAGCAGTGCCTTTATATCCGCCAATTACGGATCGACGTTTGACAAGGTCAAGGTGCACCAATTCACATGCAAGAAAGCATGATGAACTCAGGTCTAAGGACTATACTCAATAGTCGTAATGAGAACCTCTCATGACACAGATATAACTATCCTGGAGACTTCTCATTAGCGGGTCACGTCCGATCATATGTTCACCAACATATATCTATATGACTGACTGTGATACTCATATCATTGACTCCATGAAACTTAGTCAACAGTCACCTCACAAGCTAGTCTCTCGCGGTTGTTATTGTCCCACTTTAACAACCTCGACTAGAGACACATCATAATTTATGTCATTTGTTACTTATAGGGTTTCATGATCAAGTCCTCAACTTGATGGCCTATAATATGACATAAACTTATTTTGGGACCATTATTTAATTATCCAATAGTCAAATAATGTTGATGTCAGTTTTTCATAAACATGACCATATCATATTTATCTGAACATCATAACTAAACTAACTCCCACTAGAATCAAGACCAAGTCTTCAGATTTCTAGTACCTACAGCTACAGTGTTCAACTCGTGCTTAGGTTGTGAGAGATGCTGCGGTGTTCTTGCTTGGAACCATTCCAACAAACCACACCGCTATTCTTTAATGAGCACTATTCTACGGTCCTCTGCTTGGAAACCTTTCTAATAGACAGTACCGTTACACAGGAAAAATGACATAACCAGGTGAGAACCGGGAATCATCTTTGTCCATCCAACTACTCATAATTGATTCGTCTATTTCTCAGTTGTACAAGAACCTATCCTTAGTGTTTCTCAAACACTTGGGGATATTCCTTTACAACTGTCCAGTGACTCTTACTGGAACAAATTGGTATCTTCTCGTCATGCTTTTATGCGTCAGCTGCATTTAGACGAGCGCATAATATGGCATTCATGATGGATTCTATTGCATAATCAAAAAGGAATCACACTCATTAGACACTAGCTCAGCCAGTGTCCAAGACACTTCATCTTGCTAAGATCATTGCCATAAGACCTTTGGTGTGAAGCCATTCTTGGAATCATGCATATTGGAACTGTCCAGTACCTTATAACCATAATGGTTCTGACACGATCCAATTAGCTCTTCTGATCCATCTCAATGGATTCATGTTCCAAGAACTCACGCGACTTCTCCCATGTCCATCGTTAAGTTTGACTTCCGACCCAAATCTTGACAAGACTTTTAGCATCGGAACGTCGTTCATGAGATTAAGTACGTTCTTAACATACAGTTTGAGAATTGCAATTACGCTCCCACTAGTTTACTTGTAAATGCACTGTTTCTATTCGTTCCTGATCGAGTCAAAGCCTTTGACCGTTTTAACAGAACATAGATTCCAACCCCAAGATGTTTGCTTCAATCGGTGAAGCTAACATGCATATCTAGCCAATTTTTCGGAGTTGGGGCTCACCATCGCTTCTTTGAATTTCGCATGTTCATCACTTTTCAATGATCAACGGATCACGATAATCGGTCACGAGGAATCACCCTCGATTTAGTGATGGATCCTTTCGGATCTGCGAATTTCAGGCTCCACAGGTGTGGATCCTACATCACTCTGTAGATCTTACCGCTGCTCTTCCTCAACAGGTTGAACAGCCTCCTGTGTTTCTCGAATTTCTTCGAGCTGTACTTTTACTCCCACTGTTCTTCTTGGAAAAACAGAGTTCCGAACAACAAAACTTTGTTCTCGGATTGGTTGCAAAAGTACTAAGCCTCGGTTTCCTTAGGACAACCAGCGAAGCAGCACTTATCAGATTTGGGTTCAAGTTTGTTTGTTGACAACTGCCTTACACAAACCTTGCAATCCCAATTAATCAGAAAAACATGTTTGGAAATCACCCAGTCCACATCCAATGTGGTGTTTTTCACTGATTCTGATAGAAAACTTATTTAGCGTAAACATGTTCATTTTAGAGCGTATTTTAAAAGATTCATGTGACTCATCATTAATCGGAGCATATCCAATAAGATCCGATTCATTCTCTCAGAAACACCATTTAAGGTTTTCAGTAGAGATAAGCTGTGAAATGACTTCACACTCACTTAGATGATCACCCAATTCTTGACTCAAGTATTTTCCTCCGCGATCTAATCGAGGATCTCAATACTTCTGTCAAATCGGTTCTATACTTCATTCTGAAACTCCTTTGATCATTCCAAAGAATTCTGACTCGTGTCTCATCAAATGAACACAGTCATACTTGTTGAAACCATCAATAAGTCAATGAAGTATTGAAGTTTTCCTTTGGCACTAATGCTCATCGGGCCGCATACATCAGTATGTGTAAGGCCCAACGAGCCTCTGGCCCGTTTCTTTAGCTCTGCTAAAGAAGCCTTAGTCATTTGGCCCATCAAGCAGAATTCATGTCTCAATTGATTTACAATCAAATGAACCTGAAGCCCATAACTATAGAACTTCTGAATCCGCTGCGCTCTATTTGGTCAATTTGACTATGCTAAGGAAAAATCGAGTTCAAGTCATCAGACTTGAATCATTTGATATTTATGTTATGTTTAAGCGTATGTTGGTTTAAGATATAAAACCCTTTCAACAGGGGTGCTACTATATGATATTTCATTAAGATCAAAAGAGCAACACTTGTCTTTTATCAGAATGAAAAACATCCAAATTCTTTACAAGAAAATGAAAGACATCTCTGCACGAAGCAGGTACATAGTAGCAATTACTTAATTCAAAACCAAGCTTGAAAGGCTCCTACAAGTGGAGAGTCTCTACGGCTTATGTAGCAACCATTGCTCTATACTAGGCACGCAGTTCCACTTGTCCTTTCTTCAACGTTCTACTGTTGCTTGGGCCCTGCATATTTCCAAAATATCAGTACCACAACCAGTATCCAATACTTACGTAGAACTTGAAATAATAACACAATACCTGAAGAAGAAGTACCGTACATCTTCTTCATCTCTTGTGAATCTTCCAAGAATTTAATGCAATCTCTCTTCCAATGCCCATACTCATTACAGTAGAAGCACTTTCTAACACCAGATGGGCCGGACTTGGGCTTATAAGATGACACAGGCTTATCATGATTCCAAATCTGGACGGCCCTGCCTCTACCCTTGACAACACAAGATTTCTCAAATCTTTTACCCTTTATGATGTCTTGCTCTACTGTTTTGAGCATGCCATGCAGCTCAGTCAACGTCTTCGTCAAGCCATTCTTGATATAGTTCTTAATGAACTTATCATAGCTTGACGGCAGTGACTGCAGAATGATGTCAGTTGCCAACTCTAAGCTGACAGGACAATCCAGTTTCCCCAGGTTATCAACGTAACCCATCATTTTAATGACATGAGGACTCACTGGAACATCCTCTGGTAGTCTGCACCTAGTGAGAGACTTCACCAACTGGAATCTCTCAACTCGTGCCAGATCCTGAAACTTCAGTTTCAGGCTGGTGATCATCTCTATTGGCGACTCCATGTTCTCGTATTGAATCTTCAAGTCCGAGTTCATGGTAGCCAACATCAGACCACACACATCTACCCATCAATATAATGCTTGTTCCAAGCATTATATACTGCATTCGAGCGATTGGCCCCAAGCCTTTCTGGAAGAGCTTTCTCAAGGACATAGTCCTTACTCTCCTGCTTGAGGATTAATCTCAAAGTGCGATACCAATCCAGGAAATTTGACCCATTTAACTTGTCCTTCTCAAGGACGGGTCGTAACGAGAAGGTAGTTTTAGACATAGGCTGGAAAATTGAATCAAAGAAAATTTTAGTTATGATTTCAGGAAATGAGGAATCTTATCCAATAAGAAAACTCGCATTATATTCAAACAACGTTTCCTCTATGAACATAATAATCCAAGATCCATACATTACTAAAATCTGAGTGGACGACTCGTCATTACTTAGAGTTTAGTAATCTAGGTAAGCAATCCTTTGCTAATTGTACTGATTGCTAATTGTACTCAGTACAATTCTTGGTCGTAGATGAGACAATCCATGTCTCATCCACTCTGACGTCTCTGGGCCCAGAACTTCTGATAGCCCAGTCAAGTAAACCAATCCCTTCTGTCTTGTGATCACTGACAGTCGCACTGCAAGTCTGTCAATGACCACCTGCCTAACTCATGTTGCAGTGGATACCAAGGACTCCAAGACTATCCAACAAACGACACGAGTCTTGACAGTAGACAAGATTGGGCAAGACATCAAGGTCACTTGATATTTAGTTTAGGAAATGGAACTTTAAAAGTTTAGTAATTCAATCTCTTAGGTCACGTAATTGTAGATGTCAAGCACTGCAAGACCATCAACGTTACTATCTGCCTTACTCACGTAATTGTGGATACCAAGCTCTTGGCAAGACTATCTGATAGGTTCTAAGTTTTACCCTATTTTAAACTGCAAGTGCACAGTATCGTCAAAGTAGTATATAGGGTTATCGAATCCACAGGGACACTTGGTCTCAATAGAATCAGAAACGTAGAGATTAATACTAGAAATAAAGCAAATGGTGAATGAATTAAAAGCAAGGCAAGAAAGTAAACAGTAGCAAGTTGGTTGTGAAAGCAATAAACTAAAAGCGTCAAGCCTAGGGTGTTCTCAGGAAATCAGACAAGCAGACAAATTAATCAGTCAGGATCTAATTAAACTCAGTTCTAGAACTCAAATCACGGAAATAGAATTAACCAAATCTCTTTGCGAAAACTCTCTAAGTCTAAGTGCAGTAACCCAAATCTCTTTGCAATTACTAACAGATTAAACTAGCATTAAGTTCAAGTTCGATATGTTCACAATTAAACTAAACCAAATCTCTTTGCGGATAATTTAATTGCTCAACCTAAATAGTTCAGATTCTAAAACACACTCGCGTGTCGAATTTAGCAACCTAAGATCTAGATTCTAATTGATCAGGTTAGAACTAGCTTTAAGCACAATTTAGTTTGAAGAACATTATAATCATATGAATCCTTAACTGAATTAAACAAGTCTAGCAAGTCATCAAACCCTAATGAGAAACCCTAAACTCAACTATGGATCTACTCAGACATGATTAATGAAAACATAATCATAGAAATAATAGATTGCATATAAGATAATAAAATATCAAAGGAGTTCGAAATCTTCTCCAAAATAAGTGAATACAGGAAATAGATCAGCCCCAAAAGCTCTAAAAATCTCTTAGCTCTAAGTATGAAAGCGTAAGTAAATTAAACACCAAAATCCTCTATATATAAGCCTAATCTCGGCTGGGGCTTCTGTGTAAATACTGGAACTATTCTGGGCCTCTTTGCAAATCTTCATAACTTGTTAAACCGACGCGTACGGCCCATCTCGCTAGTGTGTCGACCGATGCACAAGGTGTGTCGGTCGATGCTTGATCAATAAATCGGACAGTGAGTTAAGCTCTCGGCCAAAACGTCCCAAAAGTCCCAAAATGCTCCAAATATCTCCAATTAGCTCCAAACCTGATTAAACCTGTAAAAGACTCTAAACGAACACAAAAGACACTAAAAACACATCTATATCATGGTATAAAATGGGTAAAAACCATGATATATCAACTCCCCCACACTTAGCCTTTGCTTGCCCTCAAGCAAAACAGAGAACTAAAATGCGGTGAAGAGGTTTGAAAACTCTTCAGAAACTCTTTTTGTCGTAGAAGCAGCAGCATTAAGATTCCCCTTAGTAATCCACATGAAAGAATCAATCCACAAACATCAAGACCAACATATACTTCCCCCACACTTAGCAATTGTCCTAAGTAAACGCCACAATCACATTCACGCATTCAAATTCTCCCTACTGACTTCTGCAAGTATTTAAGTGCGGTCTCACCTAAGGGGTATCGATCTAAAGGCACATGGATTCTTACCTTGCCAGCTCTAGACCACCAAACTGTCTTTCTCTAATCCCTTTCTTCTCTTTCCCTTCCTTAACAACTGATTTTTCCCCACTGGGTATCATTTTATTTTTTTTATCAGTGTTCTTCCCATTTTGGGGTGTACTTTGGACACATTCCATGGATCACATGAGAAAATAGTGTTTGCTACCATTCCCATGACCACTTCGGAGTTACTAACTCATCCGCAGTTTATTATTTTTTTTTTATTTTATGGAAGGGGAGAAGGGAACCAAATATGACAGGTTTATAGGCTGTGTCAAAACCAACAAGGGAGTCCGACATAAAGTATACCAAGCCCTTAGGTGAGAAATCTAAAGTCAGGATTAAATTGAAGTCAGTAAAAGATCCTCTGATACCTGAAGCGATGTGGGTGTTCTCAGTAGGCTGATCTGTGTCTGGGTTTTCTAATAGTCATAGATAATCTGCAGCTTCATCCCAATGGTTACTTAAGTTCCTACAAATGCTGCTAATCTTCTCAAAAAATCATTGTTTCCTACTTAAACTGGTTTTGACTCAATAAAACAAATTTTTTAACTGACTCTAAGAAAACAAAAGAAAGTAATTAGTAGAACTTCCCCCACACTTAAGACACACTGTCCCCAGTAGTGTCAAGCAAGTGATTGGTTAAAAGAAAGAAAATAAAAATTTGTTAATGGAATGGTTAGTTCTCTCGGGTTTTTACCTCTGTCGCAGTCAGGCATCGATCGTTGCACTAGGTGCACCGACCGTTGTTGTGCGATTTTCGTTGGGGATCGATCGTTGCTCAGGACTGCAACGATCGCGGCTGCGTTTTAATCCGAGACCTGCAAACAAATCTCTCCAAAACCAGAAACAAGCGTAAAATCCTATGAAAATACTAAAATCAAAATGCAAAAACGAAAACAGTGGGTTGCCTCCCACTCAGCGCTTGTTTAAGGTCATTAGCTTGACGCTTCAGCTGATTTAGGTAGAGGGTGCATCATCCAGAGGCAGAATCTGACCTTCTGGAATTTCGGCCTTAGCCCAATAATGTTTCACCCTCTGTCCATTCACAGTGAATTCAATACCATCCTTACCAGTTAGAACGACAGCTCCATACGGACGCACTTCTTTGATTGTGAAAGGACCAGACCACCTTGATTTCAGCTTTCCTGGAAACAAATGCAGACGAGAGTTATATAAAAGTACCTGATCATTAGGCTCAAATTGTCTGGAGACAATCTTCTTGTCATGATATGCCTTAGTCCTCTCCTTGTACAGCTTTGAGTTCTCATAAGCAAAATGTATAATCTCATCTAACTCATTAAGCTGTATAAATCTCCTTTCCGCAGCAGACTTAAGATCATAATTCATTTGTTTTACAGCCCATGCTGCTTTGTGCTCAAGCTCCACTGGCAGATGACATGCTTTTCCATATAGCAGATGGAATGGAGTGGTCCCAAGTGGTGTCTTGAATGCAGTCCTGTAAGCCCATAATGCATCATCCAGCTTTGCTGCCCAATCCTTCCTTGTCTTTCCAACTGTCTTCTCAAGGATCTCTTTGATCTGCCTGTTAGAAACCTCAACTTGTCCACTGGTTTGAGGGTGATAAGGAGTAGCGACTCGGTGATGAACTCCATGTTTTTTCAGCAGCTTCTCGAAGACCTTATTGATAAAATGAGATCCCCCATCACTAATCACTAAACGAGGCACTCCAAATCTGGGGAATATGATGGTTTTAAACAGCTTAATGACCACCGAAGAATCATTGGTTGGACTAGCTATTGCTTCAACCCATTTAGACACATAGTCCACAACAACCAAGATGAATTTATTCCCATAGGATGAGGGAAAAGGACCCATGAAATCTATGCCCCAGCAATCGAAAACCTCAACTTCCAGAATGAAATTCTGAGGCATCTCATGCTTCTTGCTGATTTTCCCTCTTCTCTGACAAACATCACACTGAGAGACGAAAGAATGAGTGTCTCTGAACATTGTAGGCCACCAGAAACCTGCTTGCAGAACTTTAGACACAGTCTTGAATGTAGCAAAGTGTCCAGCATAATCTGATCCATGACAGTGGAAGAGGATGTCTGGAACTTCTGATTCAGCAATGCATCTCCTGTACAGGCCATCTGAGCAGTGCTTGTAGAGATAAGGCTCATCCCAGTAGTACCTTCTAAGCTCTCTAAAGAACCTTTTATTTTCATAACCCTTCAGATCATCTGGTTCAGTCTCAGCAGCAAGGTAGTTGGCTATTTCAGCATACCATGGTCGATCAGAGGTTGCTACAGCAGAGATTTCGAAGTCATAATTCCCAATTCTGATCTTGAAGGACTCTCGGCTCGTATCAGGTATGCATCAATCGTTGCGCGTGCATGTGTCAATCGTTGCTTCCCCGATACTTGTATCGACCGTTGCCAGTGTGGCATCGATCGACACAGTGCGACTTTCCCGACAGTTCTGCAACTCTCCTCCCAAATCCATCTGAAAAACTGCACCAATCATGTTGACGTTTTCCTCGGGCAAATAATCATTTATGGGCACGTCTTCCTCAACTAGCATCCTTGAAAGATGATCAGCGACTCCATTCTCAACTCCCTTCTTGTCCCTCACTTCAATATCAAACTCCTGAAGCAACAGAATCTATCTCAACAATCTCGGCTTAGCATCCTTCTTCTGCATCAGATACTTCAGGGCTGAATGATCAGTATGAACAATCACCTTAGAGCCAACAAGATAGGGGCAGAATTTCTCGAAAGAAAAGACAACAGCTAACAACTCTTTCTCTGTGGTTGCATAGTTTCTCTGCGCATCATCTAGTGTCCTACTAGCGTAATAGATAGCATGAAATTTTTTATCCTTCTTCTGTCCTAGAACAGCTCCTACAGCAAAATCACTTGCATCACACATAACCTCAAAAGGTAGATCCCAATCTGGTGGCTGAACTATTGGAGCACTCACTAATGCCTGCTTGATTTGTTCAAATGCAGTCTGACAGTCCGCATTGAACTCAAATTTGGTATCCTTACACAGCAAAGCAGTTAGTGGCCTAGCAATCTTACTGAAGTCTTTGATGAAACGCCTATAGAAACCAGCATGTCCAAGAAAGCTTCTAATAGATTTAACAGAATCAGGCGCCTGAAGATTTGTCATTACCTCAATCTTAGCGCGGTCCACTTCGATTCCTGCTTCAGATACTTTATGTCCAAGAACAATACCATCTTTGACCATAAAGTGGCATTTTTCCCAGTTAAGGACCAAGTGTTTCTCTTCGCACCTAGTCAGCACCTTGCACAGATTATCTAGACATTCATTGTAAGATGATCCATAGACTGAGAAATCATCCATGAATACCTCCATAAAGTCCTCAATCATATCAGTGAATATGGACATCATGCATCTCTGAAAAGTGGCAGGAGCATTACAGAGTCCAAAAGGCACCCTACGGTAAGCGAATGTGCCATATGGACAAGTGAAAGTAGTCTTTCCCTGATCTTCTGGGTGGATAGGAATCAGAAAGAAACCTGAGTATCCATCGAGGAAGCAGTAGTAAGGCTGATTGGCTAACCTCTCCAGCATCTGATCGATGAAAGGCAAGGGAAAGTGATCCTTTCTGGTTGCAGCATTCAGCTTCCTGTAATCTATGCACATCCTGTGTCCCGTTACAGTCCTAGTAGGTATCAGCTCGTTCCTCTCATTCTTCACAACTGTAACTCCGCCCTTCTTAGGCACTACATGGACTGGACTTACCCAATCACTGTCTGAAATAGGATAGATGATTCCAGCATCCAGGAGTTTCATAATATCCTTCTTAACCACTTCCTGCAGATTAGGATTAAGCCCTCTCTGATGCTCAACAGATGTTTTAGACTCATCCTCAAGGTGTATCCAATGCATGCACAGCTCTGGTGAGATACCTGAAATGTCATCAAGAGAATAGCCAAGAGCTTTGCGATGCTTGCGCAGCTTGCTTAGCAGTAAAGTGAGCTCTGCGTTGTTCAAACTAGCGTTAACAATCACTGGATAAGTTTAATTCGGTCCAAAAAACGCGTACCTTAACCCGGATGGAAGTTGTTTCAATTCTATTTTCGGAGCCTTTTCCTCTGCCCAATCTGCGTCGCCTTGCAACGACCGATTCTTGGTGAGTGTCGATCGTTGTATCGTCGCGTCAGATACTTCCACCTGCATTGCAACTTCAACAGAATCCATCAGTCTTGTATAGCACATTGCTGGCTCGTCCTGCAGGTACTCCAACTCCATTATAGAGCTCAGTAAAGCTCTTTCTAGTGGATCTTCAGCATGTGACTGGTGAAAGTACTCTGCAGCTAATTCACCAAGTGTGTCCACATAGAAAGTCTGTCCGTCGATGGTTGGTCTCTTTACCAGTTTGTTCATATCAAAACTCATCTTCAGATCACCCACATTCAGGACTATTTTACCTCTCTGACAGTCAATCATCGCACCAGCTGTAGCTAAGAAAGATCTGCCCAAAATTAGTGGATCCTTTGGTTCCTGTCCATACTGCAGAACCACAAAATCAGTAGGAATCGCACATTGGCCAATCATTATAGGCACATCCTCCAATACTCCTTCGGGAATCCTGATCGTTCTGTCTGCTAGAACCAGTGATATCCTAGTGGGTCTGAAATCAGTCATACCGAGCCTCTTAGCAACTGAGAGTGGCATGAGATTCACACTAGAACCAAGATCACATAGGGATCTTTCGAACCTCTCTCTGTAGATAGTACAATCTAATACAAAGCTCCCAGGATCCTTTAACTTCTCAGGAGTTCTGCCCTGAATTACTGCACTGCATACCTCACTGATCATCATCACACTCTCTTCATCAGTCCATTTTCCAGCAATCATATCTTTAAGGCATCTCCTCATCATAGGCGAGGTATCCATGGAGTCAAGCAAAGGTACTTCAACTTTCACCTTTTTATGAACTCTTTGCATTTGGCATACTGCCTCTCGTTCTTAGCCTTCCTGGGATTCTTGGGATAGGGTATTTTAGGCTTGTAGACTCTTTCGGTCGACTGTTTTGATTTCTCTGGTTTTGAATCCTCAGCAGTCGCTTTGCATCGACCGTCACTGGAATTGTGTCGATCGTTGCTGGGCGACTTCGCGACGACAGTTTCTACGTTATCGCTTTGCGTTGACCGTTGCTTGGGTGCATCGACCGATGCATCGCGAATGTCACGAATTTCATCTTCCAATTCTTCAATCTCCACGAGTTCCTCAACGCTCAGCTGCCTGTTTTGTTTAGGTAACAGTTCCTTACCACTTCTCAAAGTCACTGCATTGCATTGGTACTTGGGATTAGCGTCAGTTCGTCCTGGGAGATATCCATCTTCCCTCTGAGCATGTCCAACAATTCTTGCAACCTTAGCATCAATCTCTTTCACGTGGGTGCTCAGGAATTCAAACTTCCCATTCAGCTCCTCATAGACCTTATCTACCTTTTTGTTGGAGTCTGCAGCACTCTTAATCTGGTTCTCCAGCACCTGTTCCAGCATTATCTCTATCTTACTCTTATGAGCAGTGGCTGCAGGAGGAGTCTGATAAGATGAAGATCCATAGGTTCTTTGATTTCCTGTGAAGATATTCCTTTGTCCTCCACCGGAAAATCTGTTTCCTTGGAAACCAGATCCTCCGATGTAATTCACATCTTCTTCCTGAGTGTCCTCCTCAGTCTGAATTACTTCTACTTCTTGAGCAAAGTTGACAGCTTTCTTTTCACCTAGAAGATTGCAGATTTTGTCCATCCTGGATCTCAATTCAGCCATCTCTGAGTTATCAACACTTCCACCAGATTTCTTCCTCCTCTCATCCATAGTCTTGCAACTGTTGTTGCTTACTAAGTTCTCAATCAACTGCTTAGCTTGTGCAGGAGTCCTGGTGTTGAAGTTTGTATTACTGGAGTTATCTAGCGCAGACTGATATGGCAGATCTATGCCTCTGAAGAAAATACCTAGCAATGTGACTTCACTGAATCCATGGTGTGGGCAGTCACGCTGATACTTCCTAAATCTCATCCAAGCAGCTTTTAAAGGCTCCACAGCTCCTTGGGAAAATGTGAGAATGTCCTGTCTGGGCTGGTCTAAACACGCATCATCGTAGAAATGTCTCAGGAACTCACTTTTCAGTGCTGCCCAAGTGGTAAACTGACCAGGTGCCAGTTGCTTCAGCCATGCACTAGCGTCTCCAGCGAGACTGTAAGGAAAGAGCTTAAGGAACAGATAATCTTGGCAAACTCCATCATACTTCATGCCATTGATTATGTCCTCAAACTGATCAATGTGATCCATAGGCTGCTCTGTTGGATGTCCATGGAAAGCATTCTGTCTCATCAGCGAGTAGTAGATGGTCTTGATCTCAAAATCCTCCCTCTCAAAACCAGGAAGTACTAAGGCTGTTCGGTTTCTATGAAACTCATCTGGTCTGTTGTAGTCAGCCAAAGTCCTTTCATGGACAACCATCTGTCTACCTTGAGCTTGACCTTGGGCTTGCGCATGCGGTTGTGGCTCAGGTGGGTCAGGGATCATGTTCCCTTCAGCATCAACCTGATGCCCAGCAGCATTGTACGGGTTGTTATCTCGGTCCCTCAGGGTACCTTCAGCATCTGGTATCAAGATCAGACGTTCTCGTACCATTCTCTCTCTCTTTTCTCTTCTGATAGTTCTTTCTAGACGTCCAAGTTCCTCTAGTCCGAGAATAACTAAGCTCGAGTTCGGATTACTTCGAGTTTTCTGCGTTGGCATAAACTGTCTGTAATCGTCCAGCAACGATCGATGCTATCAGTGCAACGATCGATTCAATCTCAAATCGCCTAGTGACGATCGACGCAAGGGATGCAACGATCGACGCAAGGCGAAAGTCGTACCTGCGACAGAAAGAAACAGAGAAAAAGTTAGAAAATTATGAAAATAAAACGAAAAAAAGCAAAAACAAAAAGAAAATTTTCTAGTAAAAACCCTAAGTTCGGTCCTATCGAAGACTCAAAGAGTCCCCGGAAACGGCGCCAAAAACTTGATAGGTTCTAAGTTTTACCCTATTTTAAACTGCAAGTGCACAGTATCGTCAAAGTAGTATATAGGGTTATCGAATCCACAGGGACACTTGGTCTCAATAGAATCAGAAACGTAGAGATTAATACTAGAAATAAAGCAAATGGTGAATGAATTAAAAGCAAGGCAAGAAAGTAAACAATAGCAAGTTGGTTGTGAAAGCAATAAACTAAAAGCGTCAAGCCTAGGGTGTTCTCAGGAAATCAGACAAGCAGACAAATTAATCAGTCAGGATCTAATTAAACTCAGTTCTAGAACTCAAATCACGGAAATAGAATTAACCAAATCTCTTTGCGAAAACTCTCTAAGTCTAAGTGCAGTAACCCAAATCTCTTTGCAATTACTAACAGATTAAACTAGCATTAAGTTCAAGTTCGATATGTTCACAATTAAACTAAACCAAATCTCTTTGCGAATAATTTAATTGCTCAACCTAAATAGTTCAGATTCTAAAACACACTCTCGTGTCGAATTTAGCAACCTAAGATCTAGATTCTAATTGATCAGGTTAGAACTAGCTTTAAGCACAATTTAGTTTGAAGAACATTCTAATCATATGAATCCTTAACTGAATTAAACAAGTCTAGCAAGTCATCAAACCCTAATGAGAAACCCTAAACTCAACTATGGATTTACTCAGACATGATTAATGAAAACATAATCATAGAAATAATAGATTGCATATAAGATAATAAAATATCAAAGGGGTTCGAAATCTTCTCCAAAATAAGTGAATACAGGAAATAGATCAGCCCCAAAAGCTCTAAAAATCTCTTAGCTCTAAGTATGAAAGCGTAAGTAAATTAAACACCAAAATCTTCTATATATAAGCCTAATCGCCTAGTAATGCACAAGGTGTGTCGGTCGATGCTTGATCAATAAATCGGACAGTGAGTTAAGCTCTCGGCCAAAACGTCCCAAAAGTCCCAAAATGCTCCAAATATCTCCAATTAGCTCCAAACCTGATTAAACCTGTAAAAGACTCTAAACGAACACAAAAGACACTAAAAACACATCTATATCATGGTATAAAATGGGTAAAAACCATGATATATCACTATCCAACAACGAAACGAGTCTTGACCGTTGACCTTATTGAAACTAAGCTTTGATCTAACACACATCCAATGTGTATTAGACAGGTTTAGAACATTTTACTTCTAATTTTAATTAAGTTTTAATCGTTCTAATTTCAGTGGGTTAGATCATTCGGTTCGTTTCTTAATCATTTGGTTCAAAACCAAACGATTACGGTTCGCATCGTCACCATATGTGTCGACTGACACACTTGGTCGACTCTTGATATGCAACCTTCAGATTATTCGAGATAACCGGTCAAATCCAATTTGACTAGTTCATCTAATCGAACCGATTCAACCAGTTTTAATTAATCGCGATAACCGGTCCAATCCAATTGAGCCGACTTATCCAATTAAACTGATCTTAACCAATCTACCTTAACCAAGTATGATAACCAGTTCAATCCAATTGAACCGATTCAACCATCACAAGGCCTGTGTCGACCGACACTGTAGAGAATCAGGGAATTTTAATCGAATTAAACCGACATAACCATGCGAGACGACCGGCTCAATCCAATTGAACCAATCTATCCTTTCGCACAGCATGCGTCGATCGATGCACCCAGTGTGACGATCGACACAGTGCGATTTCTAGATCGAAACCCAATGATTTAATAGGCGAATTCGCGATGCATCGATCGACACACCCAGTGCATCGATCGATGCTGTGCGAAAACCCTAAAATTATTTTACGCGAGTTTTCGCTCTGTATCGATCGATGCACGCTTTGCAACGATCGACACGCTGCGACAAACCCTAAATTGTTTGCGAGTTTTCGCTCTATGTCGATCGATGCACGCTTTGCAACGATCGACACGCTGCGACAAACTCTAAGAGTTTACGTGTTTTCGCTCTGCATCAATCGATGCATCCTTGCAACGATCGATACACTGCGAAAAACACAGATATCGAATTTTCAACAGAAGATTTTAATCCGAGATTAACAAGTTAAAACTCGATTTCAGCAGGCAATCAACAATTCAACAAACCCAGTTTTCGAATTAATTGCATCAGATTCAATAGCTAAACCCTAACAACGCTCTGATACCACTGTTGGATCTCCTAGGATCTAGGGTTTGATATATTGAAATTACCAACCTCGTTCTTACCTAGAACTGGCAGCAGAATGATTGGTGAACGAGATCAGTAGCGAATCAAGTGCTTCGCCTCTACCAAGCACACACTCACACAACCTGGAACGCCGGTATGTCAAAACCGTCGACCTGGAATATATCGACCTGGAATTGACATGACCAAACCGTCGGAGAAACCCGACTCATTTATGTCAAAACCCGATATGCATCGATCGACACACTTACTGTGTCGATCGACACACCTTCTCGAAAAGCTTGCATCGATCGACACACTCATGTATCGATCGACACATATATCATAAAACTCTATGTCAATGTGTATCCAATACATATCAACATGATCATTATCAAATGATCATTCCCATATGTTAGCTTCCAGATTGCTTAGGTGTGTGACCCTATAGGATCATATAATACTGGCAGTAAGTCTACAACTTACAGATTACAAGAGGCTTCTAGCAAAGCATTACAATCATCAGTATTATACGAACGATTGATCTCGATACACAACTATTATCAGGAGTGAGTACAAGTGTGATTTCAGGACACAATCCCAACAGCTAGACCATCACACAACGAAATGAGTCTTGACAGTTGACCATATTGAAGCTAAGCTTTGATCTAATACACATCCAATGTGTATCAAAATGTATTTAGAACATTTAATCTTGATACATATCCAATATGCATCCAAGAAGTGTTTTAATTGTTCTTTATAAACTAGGTTTAAGTCGAGTTTGTTTTTGAAAATTCAAGGTTCAATATTGTGAGCACTGTGTCGATCGACGCAGACCATGTATGTCGATCGACACCACCAAACAAAACCGGACTTCAATAACCGATTAATCCAATTAACCCGGTTTATTGAACCGGTCATGTCGATCGACACAACCTATGTGTGACGGTCGACATAGACCTAAACCGGAGACAGTTTTGATAACCGGTCCAATCCAATTGAACCGACTTATCAGATCAAACTGATCTTAACCGATCAAATCGGTTTATTCTAATTGAGATAATCAGTTCAATTCAATTGAACCAATTCGTCCAATTTAAAACGATCTGATCGGACTTAACCAAGCATGATAACCGGTCCAATCCAGTTGAACCGATTAACCAATTGCAAGGTCTGTGTCGACCGACACTCAACCTGTGTCGATCGACACAGCATGCATTTAGGTTTTCTTCGCGAAAAACCCTAGCCGCCGATTCTGACGAATTCACTATTCTGTGTCGACCGACACACCTTTTGTGTCGATCGACACCATACGAAAAACAAAATCGTTTTTGATCAAAATCGATCTAACCTGTTCTTATTCATACTATCTTATGAGCGAATTTAGATCATCAAATTCTATTAAGCAGACTGATTCAATGGAAAACCCTAAGGCTCTGATACCACTGATGGAATTCCTAGCAGTTTCTAATCCGATTAGGCAACCCTAAGTCTGAATTCCGAGCCTAGGATCTAAGGGTTTGTGTTATTGAATCATGGATCTCGCGTTTACCTTGTTCTGGCAGCGGAATGAATGGTAAGACGAGATCAGGAGCAATTCAGATGCCTCGCCTCTATCGTAGTCCACACGCACACAACCTGGAAAGCCGGGATGCTAGTGCCGGATCTGGGAATCGAAGAGAGAGATTTCTGCTTTCTCTGATCAAGAAAACTGAACTGCTTATCTTTCAGGTCGATCATATAAGCCTATATATACGACCTGTTATGACTAAACCATCTTTCGGGTTTAACCAAAAAAGTCTAAGTCATAAACCGAAACATCAGTTTCGGAATCGACCCCGTGTCGATCGATACACCTACTGTGTCGATCGACACACCTCTCTTTAATCGATATTGATATGTATCCAATACACATCATTTTGATCACCACCATGATGATCATTCCCATATATATATGCTTCCAGATTGCTTAGGTGTGTGACCCTATAGGATCATATAATACTGGCAGTAAGTCTACAACTTACAGACTGCAAGAGGCTTCTAGCAAAACATTGCAACCGCCCAGTATCATACAACATGTCTGATCTCGACACACAACTATCGTTAGAGTAAGTACGATGTGATTTCAGGACATAATCCCAACAGAAGGGACGTAAAACAAACCCGTGTAGATCGAAGCGAGTCTGTGATGGTGAAAGAAAAAGCAGAGAAAAGATCGTCAAATAGATTAATGGCAGCTACTCAAGCTTTTTTCAAGAGAGAGAGAGAGAGAGAGAGAGAGAGAGAGAGAGAGAACAAAAGAGACGGAAGAGAAAAATGGTGAGGTCGTAAGCAGAAGAAAAACACAGTGAAACAGAGGACGCTTACTAAAAAAATATAAAAAAATATTTGATGGTTTCATGAAACTTACGGCTTTCATCATTTCGATCTGCGAATAAAGCTCAGGAGTGAATAAAGTTTCAATGCTTGTAAAGACTACCTTAGGATCAAAAGAGTTCAAAAAAGATTAGACGATATTTCGATTGGATTCTGATTGGAGAGAGTTGGTAGCAACCCGAAATTGGCCTGAGAATTTTGCTAATTTCTAGAATTTGGAATTACAATCACCAGAATACAGAAACCCTAATCTTTAAAAAACTAACCTTCTCTCTTTCTTTCTTCGAGATGAGAGCCGCTTGCTTGAAAAACTCCTGCTCTTGCGCAAACTGCAAATCCACGAAAACGGGGATGTAAGGAAAACACGAATTGAAGAAGGAAATTGAAAGTGTGAAAACTTACAAATAATGGATTTGGGGAAAACGATTCTCTCAGACAAATTATAGAAAGAAAAATTAGATTGAAAATATATGGAAGTAGTGAGAGGAGGTTGAATCGTGGGTATGAATCGTGGGAAGGAATCGTGGATATGTAAGAAGTTCTTAAGGTGAAAAAGATAAAAGAATTATAATTAAAAATAAATAGAAATAAATAGAAATGGATTTAAGAATTAAGAAGGAAGATTTTTAGAGAGAGATTAGAAACTCGCGAAAGCGACTATTACGGAGAGGACGACACCTCGGATAAGTACACGTGGCGAATGAATAGGGTTGCAGTTTTAAGCAAAAATGCTAGTGAATTATAGGTAAACTAATGACTTTTGACTTTGTTATTATTTTTTTGTTGATTTTTATAATTTTCTACCATAAAAATGGACCCAGCAAAAGTAGAAAAGCGATCCGTGATTTTCGCAATTTTACTCTACTTCACGTTGTTGAATAAAATGGGATGTCAGTAATTTATGGTTGATTTATACTTTTACGACGAGCATTTTCAAAAAGAAAAGAGAAAAAAAATCGTTAAGAAGGGAAACACTCTACATCGTGGAGAGAGTCTCACTCTGTATACACAAGCCCTTGGGCACCGGATCGTTCAACGGCTATAAAGCAGCGGTCCTCATGCCACGTGTCAAATAGAGTAGTAAATGGGAAGATCGAATAACAAGTGTAAAATTTAAGGAAGAAGAAATGAAAAAGCGAACGGCCATTGCTTTGAATGCACGTGGCAGCTTTTTCTCAGATTCCCGACAACGTTTCAGGGGGTAAAATAGGAGTTTCATGTAGTATATTCATTTCCACCGCACTCCCTTGGCTCGGCGAATAGTAAAAGGAGAGAGGCGCTTCCCTACGAGATTTGCGGGACCAAATCAAGGCCTCCATTGGTCCCTCCTTGAGAGAGAGAGAGATAGAGCAAAGGAAGAAGACGACGACGAAGCAGCAGGAGGAAGATGAAGTAGACCGAAGAAGAAGAAGAAGGGTACTGTGCTCTCATTCTCTCCTTTTCTATTTATGTATCTGTTTTTCCCTCGGTTATTTCGCGCTACTGTTAGAGATCTTGATGGAGTTCACCATCGAATTCACACTGTTTCATAGGGGAATATTTTTGTCTCCCTTCTAATTTTTAGATCGATTTTGGTAATATTTTGTGTATGCATTTTATCTGGATTTGCTTTATATATTTCATAGAATCTATTTCGGGTTGATGAATTTTTCCGTTTCCATCTCTCAAAATCGGCTCTGTGTTTTTCGTTCATGCTAATTTCTATGGTGGATGTTTCAGATCAGAGCTTCTGTAGAATCGGCATCACTTTGGGGAAGAAGACAACTACTTAGGTAAAGAAGCCACTCTCTATGTACACCTACATTCAACATCTTGACACATTCGTACCCAAAAAAACATCTTGACACAAAATCTACATTTGTTGCTTATTATATACATATATGAAACACGAGAAGAAGATTTAGTGTTTGATTTTAAGATGGATCTGCTTTTTAGATTTTTTTTTTTTGTTTACATTCAAGTTAAATCAGATATTGTTTTTAAATTATCACTACTTTTTAATGTTCGATATCTAATCTCTTTGTTTTCCTTAGTTACATTTTGGATTGCTAAATATAAAACTCAAATGCACTGGTGAGAAAGACTTGTGAATACAACAATTAAAATAGAATTTCTATCCTTTTTTGGTCTGCTTTTGCGTGTGTAAGATTACAATTAAACTACTTAGAATATGATCTTTTCCTTTTGGAGTTCTTTCTTTTACATTAAAATATGTGCATTTCAACGATGAAGAGTGTCCTGTGGGGGCCATTTATTACTTATTTTTCCATTTAAGAAACTTTAGATCAATGATGCATAACTTCGTTTTCAAGCATAGTGGGTCACCACTACTGAAAGAAAGTCGGTAATCTTTTATTTTGTTTGTTCTTCAGTTAAAGGTTGATCACCTTCTAAGTAAACTCTGTTTTGATATTCTAATAACAAAATCCATATGAATAAGTAATAAGTCATCTCTCTTTCGGTTTATTTTTCTTTCTGGTTAAGTAGTGTGTTGAATTAATCTAAACTCTGTTCAATTGTTCATTTAATTTCACTGCAATCGACATTCTGTGACATTATGAGCTTGTTTTTTTGAGCTGGTCTAAATTTCTTTTCTTTTGGGGAACACTTCAGGGATTTTCTAGGCACGCGTCTTGTTTTAACCTCTTGTGTTTCGTTTGGTAAGATGAGATGTCAGAGCTTTATCATTTCTTTATGGTTGTGTTAGTTGGAAAATAAGGACTCTTTTGGTCTCATCTCATACCTATTCAGATCTTCAAAGCTTTCATCAGTCGTTAAATTTAAATGGAATGTCCAAATACATCAATCTTAACAACGTCTGAACTGTTTCAGGAAAACGAGCTCGACTTTCCTCTGCTTAAAGAGCTCATTGTTCATCACTGTGATCTGATAAGTTACCATGGGAGCGATTGCTGGAGAAGAGCTGAAGAAAATGGAGAAGACACAAGTGCCTGTAGCCCGGGAAGAGAAAATAATGGTTCTGGTGAGACTGAGACCTCTGAACGAGAAAGAGATCTTGGCTAATGAAGCTGCAGATTGGGAATGCATCAATGACACCACCGTATTGTACAGAAACACGTTGCGTGAAGGCTCAACTTTTCCTTCTGCATACACATTTGGTAAGAATTGCGGTGTGTGTTTTTAGTTTACTCATCTTCTATGTCCTAAGATCAACACAATTTTCTTGGTTTTTTTGAAACGCCAAACAGTATCTCTACTGCTTCTGGTAGAAAAAAAATCTTACCTTTCATCCAAAACCAACTTATGCGGTATATATAGGTTATAATTTGTTGACAGTCCGTATTTCTCACTGTCTTAACCTCTTCTATAAACTTATTTCTACCTGGCCTTCTCTCCTTGAATTTCAAGTTTAAATATTATATCCATGAGTTGATTGGTGGATGCCCATTTCTCTTTTGCCATGTTAATGACAGATAGAGTGTACCGAGGTGAATGCCCAACCAGACAAGTTTACGAGGATGGCCCGAAGGAAGTTGCTCTGTCGGTTGTCAAAGGAATCAACTGTAAGCTTCCTTGATTGTTGTGATGATGTAGACATCTATGGCATCAAAAGCTAAATGTTTCAATAATTATTGGTTCCCAGCTAGTATTTTCGCATATGGTCAGACGAGTAGTGGAAAGACATACACCATGACTGGCATAACTGAGTTTGCTGTGGCCGACATATTTGACTATATATTTAAGGTACTGCAAAAATTTCAAGTCTGTTATTTTCTCCATACTATGGTATGTACACTTCGTTCTCTCTAATTGCACTGGACACTGCAGCATGAAGATAGGGCGTTTGTTGTGAAATTTTCGGCTATAGAGATCTACAATGAGGCCATCCGAGATCTTCTCAGCCCGGATAGTACACCACTGAGGCTACGAGATGACCCTGAGGTGAAAGATTGTTGATTTCTACTTACTGAGAACTCTTTTAGTTAATAACCTTGTGTGACTCTTGTCGTGTACTTTTTCTGTCATTCAGAAAGGGGCCGTCGTTGAAAAAACAACAGAGGAAATCCTGAGAGACTGGAACCATTTGAAGGATCTTATCTCTGTTTGTGAAGGTAATAAGCTCAGAAAGTCCATCCATTTTCCATTACTACGAACCATTTGGTAGATATGTAGTTTGCTTATTCTTTGCGACTCAGGTTATCATGTATAAAATATTGTCTGAAAAGAATCTCTTGTGACGTTTCCTTGTTGTACTTATTGCAGCGCAGCGGAAGATTGGCGAAACCTCATTGAATGAGAGAAGTTCCAGATCTCATCAAATTATCAAACTAGTAAAGCTCTAATCTATCACTGGATCCAAGGGAAATTTTCCTCTTTTTGCTTAGTGCCATATTTAAATTGTTCTTTTTTGTTGGTAGACAGTTGAAAGCTCTGCTCGTGAGTTCCTAGGCAAAGAAAACTCAACCACTCTCATGGCTAGCGTGGTATGTACTCATCTGCTTTATCTATTCTGGGTCATAATGTTCTAAACATTGCCCGATCATCTTGTTTGTGCTCATTGTTCTTGTGTACAGAATTTCATTGATTTGGCGGGGAGCGAGCGTGCATCGCAGGCCTTATCAGCTGGTGCAAGACTCAAAGAGGGTTGTCATATCAATCGAAGTTTGCTGACTCTAGGAACTGTGATACGCAAACTCAGGTGTGGAAGTGATATTTTGGTTGACATTTTAACCGTACTGTATTTGCATTTGCAGAGTTAAATATCGATGAAACAAAAGACTGGTTTTACAAGCTTCTCTGTTTTTTCTTCTGAAAGTTAATATACATTAACATAAAGACTGTCAACATGATGCAGCAACGGAAGACAAGGACACATTAACTATAGAGACTCTAAGCTCACACGCATTCTTCAGCCGTGTTTGGGAGGTAATGCAAGAACTGCCATAGTTTGCACGCTGAGCCCAGCAAGGAGCCATGTGGAGCAGACTAGAAACACGCTTTTGTTTGCCTGCTGTGCCAAGGAAGTCACCACAAAGGCACAGATCAATGTTGTTATGTCAGACAAAGCTTTGGTGAAGCAACTACAGCGTGAGCTAGCCAGGCTCGAAAGCGAGCTGAGAAACCCAGCCCCTGCTTCGTCAAGTTGCGATTGTGGGGTTGTGCTGAGAAAGAAAGATCTTCAGATACAAAAGGTATGTGCTTTAATGAAAACCCAAATGTACTTTCTAGAGATCCTTTGGCATGAGTTTGTTGATTTTTGGATAGCTGGGTTCGCTCTGATTAAGCTTTGATGTTGTGCAGATGGAGAAGCAACTTGCAGAAATGACTAAACAGCGGGATCTTGCTCAATCTCGGCTTGAAGATTTCATGAGGATGGTTGAACACGATGAGTCTTCGAAGGTATCGCAGTTCAATCGACATATAATCGAATAATCTGTAGATTTGATGGCTTTTGTGGCTCAACCTATTGCTTATTTTCTTCCTTTTTTCGAAGGCTGGAACTCCACATTTCCGTAACCGTACCAACAAGTGGGAGGATGGTTCGGTGTCAGAGACATCCGGCGTGGTTGATCCAGACAGGACTAGTTTCATATCAGATGCCACGTCAACACCTCTGTCGACTGCAAGAACTCATGTTAGGTCTCACTCTGACGAGGATCTGGAGGAGGTATTGTCGCCTGGTCGTTCAGGAGATCAATCTGAAGAATACTGCAAAGAAGTACAATGCATTGAGATGGAAGAATCAGCTAGTGGCGTTGTTAACAACGATGAAGAAAGGGCAGACGCAGAAACACATCTGGGCCACAGTGCAACGGAAAACGGCGGAACAGGTCTTGCTCAAAGTAGGAATCCGTCAAGTGTTAGAAGCGTCAGGGTGAGGAAGAGTTGGAGCCGCGGAGATACCATGCCGGGGACAAGCAGTCCCCCTGTTGCCCCGGAGATAGACTACCCTGGAAGACCGGAGGGTCATGGTATGGCGTTTCCTGATTTAGAGTTTGGTTCTGGTAAGAAATTGTTGAGGAATGATTCAATGTCTTCTCGCGGAAGCGATTCCACTGAGGCTCAGAGCGTAGGAACACCGATGGTGGGAGAAGATGGAGGTATCACCAGCATCCGGTCATTTGTTGAAGGGCTCAAGGAGATGGTAAAAACCACCTTTTTCTTTTGCTACGAATGATATGAATTTCTGACGCCATACTTTCAGTTTTTTTTTTTTATCCTAACATGGTCACTCAAAACTAGATGATGCAACTACATACGTCAAATCTTTGTTGTTTCAGGTTTCGGATCCTGGTAATTCAGGAAAAATGGGGAATGACATTGGTCTGGAGGCTATGGACAAAGAGGTGTCTGGGACAATGACGAACTGGTCAGATGAATTCAACAGACAAAGGGAACAGATTCTGGAACTTTGGGAGACATGTCACGTCTCGTTAGTGCACAGAACATATTTCTTCTTGCTCTTCACGGGAGATAAAGCAGATTCGATATACATCGGAGTAGAGCTAAGAAGACTCTCCTTTATGAAAGAAAGCTTTTCTCAGGGAAACCAAGCCTTTGAAAGAGGACAAACCCTCACAGTAGCTTCAAGGTTAGTACTTTTAGCATTTGCGTTTACATCCGCAGAAGAACAGCTAATGTTTAGTTAAACGCTCGTCTTTGGTTATTCATTGTAGCCTGAAGGCACTTGAGAGGGAAAGACGGATGCTAAGCAAGCTGGTTGGGAAGAGATTTTCTGTAGAAGAAAGGAAGAGGCTTTATGAGAAGTTTGGGATCGCTGTGAACTCGAAACGGCGGAGGTTGCAGCTGGCGAACCAGCTCTGGAGTAAACCCAAGGACATAATCCATGTGGTCGACAGCGCAGCCGTTGTAGCGAAGCTCGTTAGGTTCGTGGAGCAAGGAAGAGCTATGAAGGAGATGTTTGGTCTGAGCTTCACGCCTCTGGTTCAGACATCTAGGAGATCGCTTAGCTGGAGAAAAAGCATGACCACGCTTTTCTAATGTTAAACTAGTTCATATTTTGTGGTTTTGGAGGTTGTATGTGTAAATCTTCTAGGTTGGTTTCTTTTTTCGGTGTTTGATGAAAAAAGATGTCTAAGATGTTTCAACAGCTTAAGGGGAATCACTCTGTTTCTTTTGCTTTAATGGTTGGTTTTTATTTGGAAATTGACAGTGATTATATGATTCTGATGTTCTATCTTGACTGACCATTCTTCTTGTGTGATATAATATATCGACTATTGTCAGTGTATCCAAAATATCAGGGGCTATGGTTTCTTACAAGAAAAACGTTTCATAACTTTGCATAAGAATTGAACCAAATTTCAGCGCAAACCGATTTTTTTTGAACCGGAATCAGGACAAAATTGCTTACAGATCCAACAACTATTTTGAAGCCCCATTGATCCCACAGGTTCGTTTGAATGAGTCTATGGTAAATTACATGCTTTCTGAATGTAGAACAAAATGTAAAGTTACCTTCAAAATTAGTTTGAACAATTATATAAAACAACGTTTTGAAAATCCCTAATTCTCCCTAAATGCAGATCCATAGAGAGAACGAAAGTCCAAAAACTCAAAATATAAAGGAGTCAATATATATCAAACTTAAGAAAACAGAGATGTTGAGCAAACCTACCATCACCATCCATAGCTACCTTATGAAAGAATCAAGTCTCTCTAAATTTCCAGAATGCAATCTATGATCACAGTCAACAATTTAACTCAATGTGATATCATGGAACTACATTTTCAAACAAGAAAACAAATAAGCTAGATCAAGAAACGTTCTCTGACCTCTCCTGTACTATTGATCCATGATACATATAAAAAACACTCATCAAAATCAAATAGCCAGATCTTGCTATCCTACATTCAACTAGGTCTGGGCAAAAAAACCGGAACCGAAGAACCGGAACCGAATAACCGATAACCGGAACCGAAATTTTTTATTTGGTTCCACCTATAATACCCATTGGATCCTGAGTTAGAGGAACCGTGGGTATCGGGTAGGAACCGGAACCGAACCGAAAACCGAAACACGGAACCGAAGAACCGAACTTATATAAGCTTTAGTAAAATATTATCCATGGTTTAAACATTCACATAAAGAATCATATGAAAATATTGTTATATCTATAGAATTTATGTTTATGTTATGTAATTGACATTGAATCATAGATTTTTTTATTTTTTGTTGGTTAATGATTTGTTAAATTAACAGAAATTTTGAGGGTTTTTTTTGTTGATTTCAAATATTTTTTGTTGATTACGGGTATTTTTTTGCTGATTACAGGTATTTTTTGTTGATTTCGGATAAAAATGTTATTTCGGTTACAAAATACCCGGAACCGTTTAAGAACCGAAAATTTCGGGTATTTTACGGTTCCTAAAATGATGGAACCGAACCGAACCGGAACCGACAGGAACCGAACCGGAACCGAACCGAAAATTGTAAAATACCCATTGGATCCTAAATCTATAGAACCGAAATACCCGGAACCGAATGGTTCCTACCCGGAACCGAACCGAATATCCGAATGCCCAGGGCTACATTCAACCATCGACTCGTCCAACAAAAAAAAAACACAACTAAAGAAAAAATGTTACACAAATTCATACCAAAACATCAGATGTGGTCCGGTTCTATAATATTCGTGCAATAAACTAATTTGGCAAGAATCTTTTTTTTTTAACGCTAAATTACATTCATTGAAGAAGAGTCCCAAAACAGGGGAGAGAAAGAGTTCACCTCATAAGAGGATTACAAAAGCGAGAAATAAGAAACACGGAGCAAATTCAAAGCTTTAGAACAAACAAGTACCAGTAGGTACCAAACATATGAGAGAGACTAACACGACACTCATAAACAAGCAGGTTGAGCAGCAGTATTGAGAGAAACCAGCAATCAATGGCTGGCGATAGTGGCGAGACCATTATGCGCATCCGCCTCTGCACTGATTTTGGAGAGTAACCAGCCAGGGCCTCCTCTTGAAACATAGGATTGTAATTTGTTAATCCGTAGAACACTGTCTGCTATGCACCATGCGATCTCGTTTCTTGCTAACACGACATGTTCACAGCTGAAACTTTGAAACCAAGCTAAGACATCGACAATGGTTGATACCATGGGAAAGAAGGCATGAGAGGGATGCAGCTGAAGCATGATATCCCTTGCTTGGAGCATATTAGATTCAAAGATCACTCGTGGTAAGCGAAGGTGACGCATACTCTCAACAGCCCAGGAAAACGCCAAGATTTCACTCTCAGCTTCCGAGAACACAGGGTAATAAGACCTGCGACTATGGAAGAGAACAGTACCGGTATGATCACGAACTATCCACCCAGCACCACTATTTAAATCCGTTGATGACCATGAGGCTCCCACATTACACTTCAGAATACCGAATGCTGGTTTGCACCATTTGACTTGTTGAACAGGAGGTCTAAGATCAAATGGTCGTTCGTCAGGACCAAAGTTTACCAAAAACCATACATCTGAGTCATCCAGCGCTTTATCAACGATAGCAGATGGGCTTAAGGAGGTTTGTTCAAAGACTAGAACGTTCCTAGCCTTCCATAGTTGCCAAAGAATCCATGGGTAGGCTCGGCGTTGTCGTTCTTCCAGTGAACGATCGGTCATACACTTGAGGATGTGATGAAGGTTGAGAAAAACAGAATTCGATGAGAAACCTGCGCTAGGAAACTTTATCTGAGCTCCCGACCATACCTCTTCTGCCACAGAACATTTGAAAAGCGTGTGATTGATTGTTTCAACAGCACAACCACATTGTTTGCAGGTCAGATCAACCTGAAGGCCACGCGATCTCAATCGTTCATTGACAGCAAGCGCACCGGCTAAGGCTTTCCAAAGGAAATGCTTTATCTTCGGGAGAGTCTTCACCTTCCATAAGCTTCGCCATAGCTTCTTTTCAATTGGAGGTAGACCAGACGAGTGTTGGGCCATACCATTCATCGACGAGTCGAGAAGGCGATACCCAGTTTGAGTAGTATAAAGCCCTGTCTTTGTGAAGCCCCATCGATCACTATCGTGCTGTAGCAGCATCGGTTTGATGGACAAGATAATCTTAGCATCATGATCAGTAAATGTTTGACGTACCAGGTGTACATTCCAAAGATTGGAGCCTGGGAAAAGCAGATCAGACACCTTTAGGGACAAATTGACTTCCTCACCTTCTCTGTAATTCGGAAATCTTGGTAGATGATCTATAATCCATTTATGAGCCCAGACATTCGTATCATTCCCGTTATCGATATACCTGACCATACCCCGTTGCAGGACCTCACGACCATGAAGAATGCTTCTCCAGGCAAATGACGGTCGAGAACCTGTCCCACTCTCCAGGAAGCTGCATTTTTTAAAATATCGTTCCTTCATTATGCGAGATAGGAGAGAATTCGGATTAGACCAGATTCGCCAAGCCTGCTTTCCAAGTAACGCTTGGTTGAACCTGCCAATATCATGAAACCCCAGACCACCTTCTTCTTTCCGTTTGCACAGTTTTTGCCATGCTACCCAAGAGATTTTTTTCCTATTGTTTCCGGAACTCCACCAGAATTCTATTAAGGCGCTGGTAAGCTTGTCGCACAACTCTTTAGGAAGCTTAAACACAGACATAGCATAGACGGGGAGGGCTAAGCACACTGACTTTATAAGAATTTCCTTGCCACCTTGTGAAAGTGCTTTTGAAAACCATCCTTTAAGCCTGCCTTGGAGTCTCTCCCGGATAAAGTTTAGGAGCGCTTTTTTAGAACCGTTGAAACACTCTGGTAATCCTAAGTAAACACCATCACCACCTTCTTTCATGATTCCCAATGTCTCTTTAACTCCCATCTTTATATTATCACTCACTTTAGTCCCAAAGATGATGGATGACTTTTGGAGATTAATTAACTGCCCTGAGGCATCACCATAGAGCTTGAGACAACGAGCAATCTCCATGCTTTCTTCCACATTAGCACGACACATAAATAGGCTATCATCCGCAAATAATAAATGGTGCACTGCTGGGCTAAGGGTTGTAAGTTTGATCCCATGGAGCCGGCCACAAGCTTCTGAATCATTGAGGCAACTTACTAGAGCTTCAGCACACATGATGAAGAGGAAGGGCGAGAGAGGATCACCTTGCCGGATGCCTCTTTCTGGTTTTATAAAACCATGAGCACGACCATTCAGTAAAACCGAATAAGTAACTGATGAGACACAAGACATGATCCATCGTATCCATACTCTATTAAAATTCATCTTCTCCATCAATGTTTCAAGAAAACACCACTCCACTCGATCGTACGCTTTCGACATATCTGTTTTCACTGCCATGAATGTATCGGAAACCTTATCCCTGGTGCGTAAACTATGTACCATCTCGTGGGCTATGATTACATTATCTGTTATCAACCGGCCAGAGACAAAGGCCCCTTGCGTGTCAGAGATGATGCTTGGGAGGACGCCTTTCAACCGAGAGCATAAGATCTTTGAAATGATCTTATAATGGACAGAACATAGACTGATCGGTCGCATATCTTTCATCTCGGTTGGATTCAAAATCTTGGGCAAGAGGCATAATTGCGTATGGTTCCAGCCTGATGGAAGAATCGCAGTAGCAAAGAACCTACGGATCTCCTCTGTAACCTTAGGGCCAACGATATTCCAGAAGTGTTTATAGAAAGATCCTGTTAATCCATCTTCTCCCGGAGCACTACTTCCCTTCACACTAAAAGCTGCTCGCTGGATTTCTTCATCAGATATAGGAGATGTAAGAGCTTCATTCATCTCCGGGGTAACACGGCCTGTGAACCCAGCAAAGAGAGATTCAAGGTCATATGGATTTGAGCTCATAAATAGGTCTCGGAAATACTCAACTGCAATCTGCCCTTTTGCACCTTCTGAGAATACTTCCTCTCCTGTCACATTCTTAAGCATAATTACCCGGTTCCGTATCTTCCTCCCCTTCACACTATTTTGAAAGAAAGGTGTATTCTTATCACCAGCCTTCAGCCATTGCTCATGGCTCTTTTGGCGCCAATATAGCTCCTCATCTTTATAGGCTTGAGCAAGTGTTGTTTTTATTCGTCTCATAACAGAAGTTCTTGGACGAAGTTTAGACACTTCCTGCTCTAACTCATGGCGCAACCGAGAGATTTTATCCCTGGAGTTCAAGTTGTTTTGCCTTTTCCATTTTGCAAGTGCCTGGCGACAGCCCGCAATGCGGTCCATAAGAGGAGTGTTGTCGGAAATAGTAACACCAGACCAGCCTTTCCGCACAGCTTCTTCCACACCAGGTTTCCCGATCATTCGCTTATCAAAGTAGAATCTACCTCGACCTTGTTCTTCAACCTCCCACGCAAAAGTGAGCTTGAGAGGACGATGATCAGAGCCCCATAGGTCCATATAATCTGTTTTACATCGAGGGAATAATGTGAACCAGTTGTCATTACCAAAACTCCTATCCAACCGACACTGGACCCAGACGTTGTCCCTCCAGCCAGCCCACGACATGGAATTCCCAGCAAAACTCAAGTCCTTTATCTTACATTCCACAGCCATGCGTCTGAATTCCCAAAACGTGGAGTCGTTTCTGACTGCTCCACCAAGTTTTTCATCATTGCTCATCAATTCATTAAAATCACCAACAAGAACCCACGCTTCATTCCTTAAAAGACCAATATTAATTAGCTGATCCCATACCCTTTGGCGTTGCCCTCGAATAGGATCGCCATACACACGAAATAAAGAAGGAGATCGAGCCCATCCTAACATCCAAGTCAATCAATCGCTTATTCTTTACAAGAACCTCGACCTCATAGCAGTTCTTCCACATTACTGTTAGACCGCCACTCAACCCTTCAGGCTCCACCGTAACCAAGTGATCATAACCCAAACTTAATTGTAACGATTGCATATAAGAGAACTTTTGTTTCGTTTCCATCAAAAACACAAAATCCGGAAAAAAACTGGTTACAGAGATCCCGTAGATATTGAACTGTCTCGGTGCTTCCTGCTCCTTGACAGTTCCAACTCAAAAGGCTCATTGGGGCAGATGCGGCTTCATACCAGAGACCAGTGGTTAAAGATTCTACCCCCAACAATTGAGCTCCACAAGTGAAACGCACAACACAAGTACCAAAGACAAAGCTCGGTTATACTAACGATATCTCCAAAACTCAGGTACAATCATCACAACATCGACGTAACCGCAATGACATCCAATCAAACGAATGGTTTCAATTCAGAAATCTTGAAGCTTCAAGCATCTACGCGACGAAAGAGAAGCGAAACCACAGGATCGTCGATGATTAACGGAGAGAGCTTGAGAAGACGGATCTAGAAAAACAGGAATCCTCGACTAGAGAACTCGTATCCACGAAAGAACAAGAGAGAAAGGTACCTCCACTTTTGGCTCTGCAACTTGCGATCAGAGGTGGCGGAGGAAGCGGACTAAGAACCCAATTGCCAACTAGTAGTTTTGTTGAAGAGGACCTGATTCCACAAAATCACACCCTAGAAGCTTAATTCAACAAACCCTAACTCAGACCTCTGCATAAACCCCAACGAAAGCAACTCGCAGAAGAATCCCAACCAACAGATGGCCAACAAAATCTCGAAGAACTCGAAGATAGAAATCGAGTCCGGATCAAGCTCCGCCGGTTTAATCTCTCGCCGGCGTTACGACAGTCGTCGTCACTGTAACCTTCTCCGTCTCGAATCTAAAAATCCAATTTAGCAAGAAAGAAGTACAAACAATTCACACCAATAGCATCTAGAGCTGATGACTTGAGACTCTAGGTTTGACAAAAGATACTGAAAACCAACAAATTAGGGAAAATTTAAGCTTCAAAATGAAGCATTTGAGACTTAAATAGACAAAAAGTATTCATTCAAACAATACAACAAGTAGATCATGAATATAGACGAGTTTATACCCAATGATTCATGAAGAACAGTAAACTCGCCACTATGGCGACATTTTGTAGCACAAATGAGAAAACCCTAAGTAGTTAATTATTTCAGATGAGCTTGAAAGGGAGAGGCCAAGGAGTGGACCTGGGAACCTCGAGCTTGTCTTTGATTCTCTCAATCATCTTCTGCTTCTTCCCTCTCGAATTCCCGTACGATCCTTTGAACCTTTTTCCTTTCTTCGTCTTCTTATCCCCTCTCCCGCACAAATCCATCTCCAATGCTGCCGGAGAAATCGAAGAATACCTCGCCAAGCAAGTCCACGCTGCAGGCGTATGCTGCGTCGTCATAATCCGTCGCGCCATCGCGCCGCACCACTGCATCGCCGCCATCTCTCTCTCTCTCTCTTCCCCTCCGTCTCATACTCTAGACAGAAACATTTCAAATAACACTCGGTTCACTTATGGGCCAGAGATGGGCCTACATGATACAAACTCTTTAATCTGTCATCTGATTCATCTACTTCGGACTTCCCAGGCATCGTGATTGCTGAAGAACGGGAGTGGAGAGACTGTATACAAGCCTCAACTGTGTTGTCAACTTGGCAGGGTTGCCTATTAGTACAAGATGGTCTCCGGAGGTTAGTTTCTTCATTCATGTGCATCTAAAGTTTGATGCTTGTTCTTTTATCTGCTGATATCTTTGCAGATCAAGAAAGAGATTAAGGATAGCCGAGTCCGTGTCACCTCTAAAGTTAGTGATTGCCGTCTTTTATCATTTATTGTAGCTGCGAGATTCTTTCACATATATTGACTAGTTTTTGTAGCTGAAAAAAAGGTTTTATTGTTCGAACCTTTATGAAGGTAATAAATTAGTCATCAATGGAGGCTCGACCTACCGTTCTAGTTAGCGCCACAGCTGTTGGTTACTATGGTCTGTCACCAACGTTTCATACTGATCATGCCAACAAGAATCCTAACCGGCTTTATAACTGTCAGGTACTAGTGAGACGGGAGTATTCGATGAAAACAGACTGATTATCTTTCAGAGGGGTAATGTCATGGAACAGATTTCCTTGCGGTTTTGGTTCATGAATGTAACCGTGAAAGACGGTGTGACAGATTTCAATCCAACTCTTGCGAAGAATTCTGCTGGTTTGGTAAAATGTGCACTTGTATACTTAGGTTTGCAGAGAATGGGAAGGAACCGCACTAAGAAGGCCAATAAGGATGTAAGAGTGACACTTATCCGCATTGGTGTTGTTCTGAGAAAAGATGCTGGGGCTTTAGGTGCGTATTCTCTCAGTCTCACATGCTTATGGAATATGTTAAGAGTCTCTGCTGATGATGTGAAAGTCTTTTTTATTTTCATGTATTAGCCATGATGATACCTTTCTTCCAAATGTTTGCTGGAGGACCTCTGGGTACAGGACACCAATGGTAAAATCAAACACCTTTTCTGGTCAATAGCTTGCCACCTCTCTGTGAATCTGATGAACATTCTTGCATAATTCACTGAGTAGGTTCTCTTGGATTCACGTGGATGACTTGGTGAATCTAATCTATGAAGCCCTCACTAAACCATCCTATCAAGGTAACAACATTTAATACATACATGTCATCTATGTAATCTTTTAAGGATTGCTAGACTAGACTAGGTCAAAGGCTAAAGCAGCCTGTTCTCGGTGTTCGTTGGAGGAGTTATAAATGGGACTGCACCAAACCCGGTTAGGCTTGGTGAGATGTGTCAGCAGCTAGGCAGCGTTCTTGGTCGACCATCATGGCTTCCAGTTCCTGACTTTGCACTCAAAGCTTTGCTCGGAGAAGGTGCCACTGTGGTTTTACATGTAACTCTGTAAGAGCCAAAGAGTTTGGCTTTGAATTCAAGTACAAATACGTGAAAGATGCACTCGGAAGCAATTATGCAATAAGGTGACACATGGAAGCAAAGTTATACCATAGGATTTGGTCACAGAAAAGCAAAAGATTATATTTTCTATCCGTATATTTGTGCTTTTTTTAGCAATGTTTTTAAAACCGAACCCGTGACTAAACCGAAAAAGTGTTTGGGTCATGGGTCAATATGGTTCAACCGGATTCAACTAAGTTCAATATGATTTGATGATATTTTAAAAATAATACACATACTTTTATTCTATGACTATGAATAAGATATTATATGCAATCATATCAAATAAGATACTTCAACAATCTTAATATTTTTTAGCAAATGAAATTAGAAGTGATAAATTGAAAGTGTAACAATAACTAAAACATAATTCAATAGTTCAAATCCAATACAATAATACATTCAGTCTTCATGTTGTAAATCCTCATCATGTTTTTTTTTTCCATCTGAAATTATATTTTTTATTAAACATGGTGGAATGCAGTTTTGGATTACAAGAGCCAGCAGAAGATAAAACTTCTCCGGAAACTAAGCCCAACAAATAGGCAACTAAGCCCAACAAAAAGGCAACTAAACCGGCAGAACAAGGAGAAATCCCCGGTACCAAATCCTATAAAAGGAAACAAAACCTACAACTAAAACAAAGATCAATCGATAAAATCCAAAGCCAACCAGAAACCAAACGAACTTGCATATCTTGACCCATGTAGAGATGCTTGAGCGAGATTTACCGCTGTTGTCCACGGCCCACCAACGATAACATCAGCTATCCGAACAAATGCTGAAAGACCTTCTCTCAAACTCAAAGAACCAAAGCTTCACAACCCGACAAGAAGAGACCACTACAAGGACCGCTAAGACTCTTTCGGATACGGTTGTGACGCACACCAATGCGTCCATAAACACCTAGATAGAAGCCTAAAAGAAACCAAATCTCGACATATTTGGATCAACTAAAGCCAAACCAACCTAACCTATCCCGGACCCAAGAATCTCCCGGAAATAAATTAGACTAGAAAGCACTCAAAGCATACACACACAAACAAATCAAGATACAGCAAGTTCATCAGTCGGGTGACTTTAAGACTCAATTGAAACCTGCATAGAAGAGGACTTAAACCATGAAGACTAAAACCGAAAGACCACAGCTCAAACCCTAACCATAACCGGAACCAGCACTATACCACACCTAGAACTAAACCCGAAGCCCAGACCAAACGAAAAGATCGACATCGCCACAGACCATGACCTCCTCGCCACTAACACCGGAAGGATCTAAATAGACATCCAAAGTACGGACTCACCAAACCAGACGAGCGAGCAAAGGAAGCGACGGCGGCGAAAGCTCCACGGCCACGCACACACCAGGCGGAGGCGACGATCGGCGACAGTCAGGAGCAGAGTCGGAGCCCGAAGAAGAGACAGCAGTGACGGAAAAAGGAGCCGACGAAACCGTTGTCAATAGCAGAGGAGCTTGAGCTGGTATCATCTACACTGAACGGCAACGAGAGAACCTCCCCGGCAACGGCAGAAACGCCGGCCGAGGAGAAAGCGTGAATCCGAGAGGAGAACGGCGCGCCTCGAAACCCGTGCATGAGAGCACTTTACTCTGATCTTCATCATGTTAAATAACTATTTTTATAATTTTGAAATAGAATTCAAAATCATATTTTAAACCATACCTTGAATGAATTAAAAAACCTATGATATATATTGTTAATTTTTAAACAAAAAAAAAAAGAAAAAATTACATTCTGAATAAGTAAATCCGATTCAATGGATCATCGGTTTTTAGTTTTTAGCTGGTCGGATCCGGTTTTTACCCGATCTAACTCTATATGGGTTTTACTATTAACCTAATTCGGAGATACTTCCGGTTCATGATTGAACCGGATCCGGCCACCGGTTCGGTCCGGTTTTCAAAACACTGTTTTTTAGTTAAGACTTCAGAGATGTATTGTCCAAAGTGTTTTCCAGTGATATCTTAGAAATCAGAGATCTCAGATCTGTATAGAAAATAACTTTGCTCAAATCTCTCCTCAGACTCATAGGTGAAATTCAGTTAACAAATCACAACCCCTCTTGGTCAAGTCAATGACTTATCTTCAAATCTACCTCCTGCAGTTAGACCATTAGTAGAGCTAGCCTTGGGCGTTCGGTTCTTCGGTTCGGTTCGGTTCGGTTCTTTCGGTTTTTGGTTCTTTCGGTTCTAGAGGTTTAGGATCTATTCGGTTATTTAGAAAATTCGGTTCGGTTTCGGTTCGGTTCTTTCGGTTTTCGGTTCGGTTCTGATACTAAATTTCGGAACCAGCTAATACCAGGAAAAATCGGTTTCAGTTCGGTTTCGGTTCGGTTCGGTTCTTTCGGGTAATTTGGTATAAATTTGGGTAATTTTAGCAAAAAATCGGTTAATTTGGATAAAAATTTGTATAATTAGGATAGTTCGGATAAAAAAAAAATGGATAATTTCGGGTATTTCAATTAAAAAATATTCGGATTATTTCGAATAATTCGGTTTTTCTTGGTAATATTCGGTTAATTTTGATTATTCGGTTACTTTAAATCTAAATATAACTAATATTTTTAGGTATAAAAATCATATTTCGGTTAGTTCGGATATCCATTCGGTTCTTGGTTCGGTTCCGATTCGGTTCTTTCGGTTATGAAAATTTAGGAACCATTCGGGTATTTACGAAATTTAGATCAGTTTCGGTTTCGATTCTTTCGGTTCAGTTCGGTTCTCGGTTTTTATGCCCATGCCTAAGTAGAGCAGAGAATTGTAGAAAGTTGTATAGAATTTGATAATAGAAAACAATCGATTCATCCACCAACTCTCTCTCATCAAGCCAGAGAAGAAGAAGCCATAGAATTATTATGTTTTCATTGTTCGATTCAAAGCACTTGGTACTTATATAATACAAAACATGAGAAGATCATAAATAAATTGAGAAGACTGATTCTATAGGTTGATCAACCCCTCAACGAATACTTCTTCCCAGTGAAAGCTTGGAACTTAGGCTCTTCTTTCTTCTCCTGTTCCTCTTGTTTTGTCTCTTTTCCAGCACCAACCTGAAAGGAAAAAGAAAAGTAAGAGAGGAACAGTCATTTCTATTTGTCCCTCAGTTCCACGGCCGCGTCTAATTTATCAGAAAGTTTGAAAGAGTACCTTTGGAACTTCTTTTGGAGCACGATTTGCGTTGGCCCCAAACACAAGCTTTCCTTGAGCCTGTCGAGCAGCTTTCTCTGAGCTACTTGCTACAGATGACTGTCCATTACCATTAGCAACAGCAGGCTGTTTGTCTTTTGAGCTAGAGGTGGAAGAAGATGCAGGCGTCGGCTCATAGGCAAGAGGTCTCCCATCTAACCGTCTTCCAGATCCCGTGAAAGGGTTGAACTTTGGCTCAGGTTCAGCCACAACCTCCTCAGCTGTGAAGAAATTAAAAAAAAAAAACCCATGAAAATGTAACAACTTGAAGATAATAGCAACTCCATCTGACGATTCTATGTCAAGGGATACATACCTTTTGCCAGACCCTTAGCAGCAACAGGTGCTGTGGGACGTTCAGGCTCCTTGTAATCAAGGGGAGGTGCAAAATCAACCTCACAGTCTGTTTCTATGATGCTGATTCCATTAGCAGGCTTTGTTTCAACTATATCTATAAAGTATTTCTTGTTGTTATATGGAACCATAATGCTATCCCCAGTAGTTAGGCATGAGTAATTCCTCAACGCAGTCTCCAAGCTGCAAGGTTCATTCGTTCATCAGCAGCACATAAACGCGAATCATGTACATGGAAATAATTTCAAGACATTCTCCAAGCAATAATCAACATGATTTGGAAAAAAGAGCTGGATGAGGACTCACATGGCCTTAGGGTTAGATATATCCAGGAAGTCTGTAGTGTGGGGCTGTAGTTTAACATAAGTTCCCTTTGGAAGAGTGACATTTCTAACTCTCACAATGTCTCCTTCTTGCAGCAGGAGATTCTGCATCATCTGGATTAGATCGAAGTAGCCAACAATCAGTCTGAAAAGCCGCATGATCCTGAGAATTTCAACTGACAATTGAAAAGGAAACTGATTTTTACCCAATATGGCATGTAAATCATGCCTTCTTCTGCAATGAACTCAAGGACTCCACAGTGCGAAACACGTTCAATTCCAGCATTACGAAGCTCGAACAGCATTGGATAGTCAATATGCAAAGAGGCTGTAAAGTTTCCCTAACATTAGCACTCTGATGCATTTAACACATATTAAACCAAACCCAAAAGTCAAAGCAAGTAGTAGCATACCCAAACGATCAAGGGCTGATGGAGGCATTATAACTGAAATAGATTAAACATAGGTCAAACTTCAAACTTGAAGAATATCTATATTGAAACACACATCGATGTCCAGATAAAAGGTCTTACTTTTGTCACCACTTTCAAGTTGTGGCTGCAGGAAGGAGAATAGGAAACAGAAATTAGAAACTCGAAATTGCAAGTCAAGCATGCATAAAGCATTATTCCAAATGAATCTCAGCTTTGTTATAGAATTCATCCGGTGGAAGATGAAACGACTAAGATTTCAACATTACAGAACAAATAAAACAGCACTCTTAGATTCACTTATCGGGTTAAATGAAAAGTAGACAGATGAAATCAAACCTTGTCGATAAAAGATGCAGGATAGCAGCGATAACTCTGCTCAAAGGTTGTTCCATGATAATGGTATCCATCGAAAAACTGCATTGCGTTAAGTCCCAGAGGTTTAGACAAACCAACACTAAACACGACTGAATATTAACGGTTAAAAAAACATATGTGGAAAAAAACCTGAAAAAGCTACTTACCATAGTTTTGCTGGTAGATAAATAGAGCAAGTTAACGCACGCAACCAACTTCCAACCTACACAAAACGAAAAGTCACTTAGAAGAACTATGAGAAAGTATAATCCTTAACATAGAGTCAGGGAACAGAGAAAAAGGGCACTCATAAATATTAGGGTTTCAACACACGAACATGAATAAACCGATATAATCAATTGTATGTAACACTTTCATCAATCAAAGTCGGTGAATTTTCTAGCTAACTAGAGCTATTTGTATAACCTAAGACCTTAGCAGATAAGAAAACCTAGATTCGAAGAATGACTAGAACCATCTAAAATTCGCACAATCCAACCTATTGAAACCGACCCACGACGATTAAGATCCTTAGAAACCAAGCTAATCTACCAATTCTTACAGTACTCACCCCCGAAACTGAAGAATCCGATCACCAAATCTACTATTACGTATAAGAGCGATGAGATCGATACAAAAACCAAAGCGGAAAAAACTTAGAATTGAAAGCTCGCCTTGAAATTATCAGAGAGAAAGACCAAAACTAGGGATATGGATTGAGCTACCTGTGAGAAAACAAAGAAAAGGAAATTGATGCCCCGAAGCAAAGTAAACTTGAAAACAGTTATCACGTTTGATAAACATATATACTATACGGTGTGTATTGGTTTATGTTTACCTGTACGATATTAGCCAGTCCATAGTTGGCCCATTGGGCCTAGATGTATTTTGAAAACCTTTGTACGATGTTATTTATGTAAGACAAAATCATAAGATTCATCTAAGGACGATGTACGATGTAAGAGAAAATCATAAGATTATAAGATTGCTTCAATCATATTCTACTTTCTATATTTGAAATAAATTTGTTCCAATACGTAAATTTATTTTCCACTTTGCTTTTGATTTTGAATGCTACTTTTTATTTACAAAATAGTGTTTAAATTTTATTTATTTATTTTTGTTAAAATAACAATAATTTTTATATGAAAAAGATATAAAATATCACAAAAACACATTTGTCATAAATATAATATCAAGAAAAAAAATTGACATTTTTAGCATTATTTGTATTACAAAAATTTATAAAGCATTATATAATTTATGGTTTATAATTTATTATTCAAGGTTTAAGGTTTATTATTCAGGGTTAAAGGTTTATTATTTAGGGTTTATGGTTTGATATTTAAGATTTAAAGTTTATTATTTAGGGTTTAGTGTTAATTTAGTCTTTATCCTTTTAATAAATATTATTTTGGTCATTTTTCATTCTTATTGCTATATTTGTGACAATGTATGTTTTGTGTCATTTTTGCGATTTGTCCTTATTATATATATGTATATATTTATAAACAATAATATTGAATATTTTATAATATTATAAAATAAAAATTGATTTAAATTTTTGACACTGATTCTTTTTAAATATTACAAAGAAGAATAAACTTAAAAATACATAATAAGTGCTTAATTAAAAATAATTAACAATAATAAAAAATAACCAACATAATAAATAATAGTAATTTAATTTAATAATTTGATAAACCTCTTCCCGATCTATCGTAATCATTAAGATATTGTCTAAAAAATGTTGATGGAGAAGTAACTTGTTGATCTTTTTGTTGGACATTCCGCTATTGTAAAATTCTTACTTGTTCACCGTGACTTTGATGCACCAATCGTAGATGTAAGAGAAGCTCAACCTGCATCGCTTGAAAGAACAAATGATGTAATATTAGTTTCTTGGTCTATTAAATTTTTTTTTTAAAACTAAATTTTTACTTCAAAATACATTAGTAGGTTATTTATATGGAAAATACACTAGCGATGATGATTAGATAATAAAAAATATTTTTCTTTCCTCAATATTTGTTTTAATATAATTTTCTTTGTTTAATATAGTTTAGTTCAAATTATAATGTATTATATAAAATAAAATATCAAATTTTAATTTATAAATAAAAATTATTACTAACAAAATAAAAAAAAAATATTTAGAATATTCTATTTTTGAATTAAAATGAAGTAAAAGGCAACTCCATTGCTCCATTTTGAATGATACATTGGAGATGGTCAAAGTAATGATACATTATGAAAAATTTATATACTCGATGTATTAAGTGTGACACTCTGTGTGTTCGGTGTGGAGTGGAGGAATCGATCAATCATGTTATTTTCGAATACCCACCGGCTCGGCAAGTATGTACATTGTCTAAAATCCCATCAAATCCTAATTTATTTCCAACGGTTTCAATATATACTAATATGGATTATTTGTTTTGGCGAACACCATCAGATAGTAGTATGGACATTTATCCATGGATTATTTGGTATATTTAGAAAAGTAGAAATGATATGGTTTACAGTCACAGAGACCCTCATGAAACATTAAAATGCCAGAGACAAAATCCTTAATTTGAGGGGATGCTCAAATAAACAGAGGTTCTGGTGAAGTAGTAAACTATGGAAATACACATATTAAGGAGAATGAATTAGTCCAATATGGCCGGTGGTGTTTTGTGGACGGATCTTGGAAGGAAGGAGATATTTTTTTAGGGAAGGGATAGTACAGTTGTGATGAGGGAGATGTAAATATTATGATGGGTTCAACTAACATTAGGACAAGTTTGTCCCCCCTCTTTATGCAGAATTTGAAGCACTAATTTGGGCTATGGAATGTATGAAGACTCTAAAGCAACCTAACATTATATTTACAATGTATTGTTCGGAATTGGTAAAGATTGTGTCTGATCCAGAAGAATGACCAGCTTTCTCAGTCCATATGGATGAGTTTGATCGAAGGAAGGTTTTCTCACCTTTTGATCTCAAGAAAATACCGTGTACAAGAAACTCGACAACATATAGGCTCGCACGGAGTGCACGTCTCAGACAGTCGTTTAATTTTTATGTTGGACCGGAGCCGCCGACATGGATAAAAGATAGATAAGTTCTTTATTTTATCTTGTTGTCAAAGTATCTCCATTCTTGAAACCCTTAAATGGGTTCACATGAGATACGAAAATGACTCTCGGGACAATCAGGCTACCCGTGCAAGCAGGAGAGGTAACCAGCAATCTACAACGTAATCATGGGAATTCCTTGGATAAAGATCTGTTTCGTCAACATATTACCTCTACTTGAAATTCCCAACACATGGTGGGGTCACAACGATTTCGGGAAGTCAGGAGCAATCTCGATCTTGTTTCATGACGAGCAAAAAATCAGAAAGCCGACCGTCGAGGTTTCTCAGAAAGCGAAGCAAGCGCGGACAAAAGTGAGTCAGAGAGCGGTCGAAAAACCAAAAAAGGCCGCCAAGGAGCAAGAAGAAGATGAGCCTTGCGAATTAGTAGTATCAGTATGCATAGACAATGTCCATCTAGAACGTTGCATAGATGTGGGAGAAAATATGGATTAATGCTATAGTATAACCATTAAAATTGAAAATTGACAAAAGTACAAATTTCCATTTTTTGGTAGAACTGGAAACTTGGTAAAACTTTTGTTGCCGCCCAGTAAATTTGAAATTTACGCCCCAAAATTCTGGAATTTTGACTTTTCCCCACTTTTTACAAAACCTCTCTCTCTCTCTCTCTCTCTCTCTCTCTCTCTCTCTCTCTCTCTCTCTCTCTCTCTCTCTCTCTCTCTCTCTCTCTCTCTCTCTCTCTCTCTCTCTCTCTCTCTCTCTCTCTCTCTCTCTCGCATCCGACCCAAATCTCGATCATTCTCGATCTTTCTCCTTCCAACCTTCAATGAGTACGAAGAATTTCTCTCTCGATCCCTATGAAGAGGAGAGGATGCACACAAAAGAGACAAAGCAATGAAGGCTCATAAAGAGCTTATTGACGCCATCAACGATGCGCAATACCGCATACCAAAGAAATCCCCATGTGGTGGCCGAATCGTCCACGAGGTCTGTAAAATTCAAAGTAGATATTTTGATACTTTACCCGACAGTAGGTACTATACTTGCCACCAATTCAAGTTAAAATGTTTGATTAGCATAGTGATTTAGCGATTGGTGAATGAGAATTTGACCCGATTTATTTGGTGCAACTATGAATTTTCTGGATATTTTTTGTAGGACGATGGACTCCACTTTCGTAAACCATGAGTTGTTGGTGTCAAAGAAGAGATTCACAAGCTACTGACCAAGGTTAATGAGCAATGCAAGACTATTGATGGCATGCAAGAGGAGATTAAAAGCAACACCGTAGAGATTGTCAAGCTAAAGGAGTTGTTGTCTGCTGTGAGAGGTGTTTGCAGTGTGTAATGTGGTTAAATTATCTATTTCTAAGATTTCTATGTTTGAATTTGATCAAATTTAGCTTGGCAATCTCTTCGGTTCAATTTGTTTAAACAAGAGGTATATAGTTTGTATTGTATTGTAACTGTTATATTTAACATTACTAGGTTTTTCACCCCCGCGCACGCGTGGAGTTTGTGTGTTGTATAAGTTGTTAGGATTATATTTGTTATTCGACCCATTTGGATATTTTATTGGCTCATATATTATTGTGTTCTGCTTTAGGACCTTTTACAATGATGCATGACATTTAAAACAGATTCATCTACTTGACCAATAGTCTCCTCGTCATATCTGCTACCTCTACTTCGGCCCAAAGCTTATTACGAATGTTTGAGAGCAGGTTGCACCTGTTTGGCATTCCTTGGCCTCAATTGTTTCTCAGATTAGAATTTGCATATTTGATCATTTTCTCTTTAGCCTCTTTTACTCTATGTAGTTGTTTTTTTTAGGCTCACTGGTTTGTTTCAAATAAGTTCATTTTCACTACTCTACTCTTTTATCATGGAGCTGCTCATACAATACTCTTGTGGTCACCCCATTTACAATGTATGTGCTTATTTGCGCATATATGGCTGCTAGGTGAATATGCCATCAAAAACAATTCTATCGAGTTACCCTTCTATATTGGAATTGCAGAATTCCCTTTTAATCGTCTTGATAACCGAACGAACCGGAGGATGGTGGTTTGGAGCTACCCAACACCGTCATCGAGTGCGTCGTCGATACCTTGATTTTCCGGCCGAGCGACACCAGATCGTTTGATTTTTGGACATTTTTTCATCGCCGGCAGTAGATGGTTCACCACATTTTGGCCGTTTGACATCAGCACCGGTAACGACCGATTCGATATTTGGGAATTGATCGCTAGTCCGTTTGTCATATTTACTGATGAACCCACAGCCATTAGATACCCAGTATGTTTATTTCTAAATATTGGTGGATTGTTTTTAATGCTGATAAAATATTCATGTGGTATTCAGTTGGATGCCTTTCAGGCGGAGCTAGTGATGGAGACATTGCGAAAGCTTGCACAGGATGGACACATTGTGATACATACACCAGCCTAGAGGTTCGGTGTATACTAAATTTGACGACGTTGTGGCATTTACAGAAGTTTTAGTCTATTCCAGCCCTGCATGGAAAAAAACTCTGATATATTTCGGAAACTTGTGGTTTTTTTTCTGAACATTTCCCCTTATGCTTAACATCTCTCCATTTAGTATGTGCTTTATGATTCACCACTTACAAATTCTCTTCTGATTCTTGAACAGGTTTCTTTCCTAGGCACGTCAATTATGTTGAGTTTTTAGCAGATCTTATATCAGTTGAATATAGCTATTGTAGAAGATACTACAAACAAAAAGAACAACAGAGAGTGACCCCAACTTAAGTAACCATGAGAACAATAACGTTTCTTCAGATATGCAGAGTGGATAGCTTCGGTACAACTATCATCGTACCATAAAAGTCAAAGCACATATGATTAACATTGTAAAACCTGTCATTTAGAACTCAGTTATCATGTGGGAATGACGAATCATAGGTTTAATTGCTGATTTAAACCTTGTTATTTTCAAACAGAACAAAAACACCAACCCATTTGCCCCCTTCGAATTGGAAAAGATAAAACGTGTATATATTCAGAAACCTAGACAAGATATTTTAGATCTTCAGAAGTGCATAGAACATTGTTGCTCACATGGATCAGTGCTACCTACCTCATGATAAAGCAAGTACTGTTCTTTGCATGAAAACATCAAAGTAAAAAGATGCAAGTGGACTCTACAGATAGACCTATATCAAATCACAAACAGAGGATGTGATGTATCTTTACCAAGGTTCTGAAACTTACTTGTAGACCTCAAGTACAAAAGTACAATAAGCCATTTGCAAAAGTCAATGTAGATACAGTTTACAACGTGCAAAAAACATAACTACCCCTCCTCCATATGTAGATGCTAAGTCTCACCACACTGTTTTTAAGTTTAATAAGTAGGGCACAGTGAGGATCTGACTTCTAGCCAATGCCAAAAAAAGAGAGGAAAGAGAAACTTGTCTTACCTCGATGTAGTTGAAAATGGAGCCTATATTAGATCCATTTGAATCCTATAAAGCAGAGAGAATTTATAATATTTTCCTGGCATACCTGAAAATAGTAACTCATTAGAAGTTTAGCAATGCATGAATGAATCAATTAAAGATCGGTGCTTGTCTTACCTCGATCGGGATTGATAAGGTATCATTTTTGGAATTGGGCAATATATATGTTCCGACCATTTCCGGGCTTCCAGCACGGGAAACCGAAGATAAAGAAAGATAGACAAAACTGGGAGCATTCTTTGTATCCACCACAAATTTATAACTATTATCAACGCTCAACTCAGAATATGCACTGCGCGGAAGGGAAGTAGCTGGTGAAGAAGGAGAGTTAGCATTTTGAGGTGGAGTAGTGGTAGAAATGGCTGCGACTGCAGCTAGAGTAACACCTTCTTCTTTAGCTTTTACTGGCCTTCCGCCCTTACCTTATCCTTTGAGCATTGAGTACCAGGAGCAATACTCAAGTTACACCATTTATCCTAGAAATTACTGACACATATATAATTAACAATTCTTGTCCATAGGTCACCAAGTAGAAGAGAAAATCCATTGAAAAATTCTAATCACGAAGAAGGAAAACAAACAAAAGAGCCAATGCCTGAGACAGTAACAGCCGACTTTCAGGAGAAGTAAATTTGTCGCTGATCATTCTCCATATGATGTTCATATGACTGACAGAATCAACACCAGTTCTTTCTTGCTTCATGCGTATTATTTCCAAAGAAGACTCCGGAAGATTCTCTGCCCAACCAAACATTGGAGGCGTTGAGAGGAGAGGTCAATGGAGTTGACCCATTGAGAGGCGTCATTAGGATCGACGACAAGAAGGAAAATATCTGTTAGCTGCGCCAATTACGATGCCGACATCTGTTCCGGGCAAAGCTTGGATGATAGCGAGATCAGCGCCGTAGAGCCTCACCTTCTGAATCAAACTGGACTGGAGGAGCTTAACGGTTTCTGAAGGTGGATGGAGATTATCAGCGATTTGACCGTAGTTTACTCCGATGAACGGCTTTGCATCTGTCGAGGACAAATAAAAAACAGAGAAAGAAATTAATGTTTAGACTGAAGAAGAAGAGAGGAGTGAAAACAACGTTGTAATGAAGAAGATACTAACGCGAAGAAGGGAAATCGGAAAGGAAGATGATGAGGAGGAAAAAGAAGCAGATGGAGATAGCTATGATGGTAAGAGAGAAGCAGAGACGGAGAGATTTTGAGAATTAGCGTTTAGATTAAAGAGAGTTTTGTAGGATTAAAGAAACTGGAGAATTTTTCAAGGTGTTGTTACTGTGGTTGTTGAGATACCTAAGGAAGTAGGCAGAGAGGCACAAAGGAGACCAGGTCATATGTATCAGATTATTATAGTTTGGGGATTTTGCTTTTTTAATAATTGGGTTGTGTTAGTTTTTCTTTTTAGCTGAGGTGGCGCTGACGTGGAAGCCTAAGGAAAGAATAAAAAAGTGCTTAATTATATATATGATTATCAAAATTGAATATTGCAAAAGTTCTATAAATCTTAGTTTTACCAATATTTCCAAAGTTACACAACAAATGCAAATTTGAAGAAATACAAATACAACTAATCTTGGCTCACATCCTCTTAGGTCTCATTACTGCATTGAAACCAACTCTCCAAGTCTTTCTTGCCACTCTCTTGCTCCTTTCCCGTCGTGGTTCCCCAACTGACGGATACCTAGTTTATGGAACTCTTCTCTTTCTTTTCGTATAGTTCGGAGGTAAAGCATACAATTTTTGACCTCTTTTGGAATAATTCACTTAGACATATGCAGAATTGGAAAAAATTTCTTGGTATAAGCCAAAGCCCACAACTCTACCATGTAATAAGGCAAACACAAACCATATAAATCCTTCAATTCTGTTGGCCTAATTTTCTGCTTCAAGAATTTAGTAGTAGCAGCTATTGCATGGACACATGGGTACCTGTCAATATCAAAGAGTTTGCAGCTGCATGTATTATGTCTCAAACCCACCACATAAGTAATTCCATCGTCTCCAACAACACCATATTCAAGCTCATATGCGTTAAGTTCTATCGTCGTAAGTTTGGACGCAATCACAATTCTACCGTGCAATGCAAGCTCCACAAGAGGCACAATTTTCGCGCGCTCGATCCAACAACATAATCTTTCATACGTCTGTTAAATCACTCTGCAAATTTTTCAATAATTGCATCGATAATATGTAGTAGATGATACTTTTTGACCTTCTTGAAAACTGAATTCATAGACTCTACACAATTAGATGTGTTTATGTTGTACATTGCACCGGAAAAATAACACCTTGCCCATTTCTTCACTTCTTCACTTTTGTCAAGACATGCAGCTGTTTGAGGATACATGTTCCTAAAATCACCATATTGTCTTAGGAAATCAGCCTCCGTGTATAACCGAGCAATTTCCCTGGATTTGTTTCCAACTTCATCTTTGCTCACATGGGAAACTGATCCTTTCATTCTGGGACAGATGGTAGATGCAATAACCATGTTCCGAGAGAGGGTACACATGAGCTATTGACTAGATGAGACTTGCATTTATGTCAGTAGTAAACACCAATTCACAACTATCCGGTATAACGGTTTTCGGCGTATTGAAAAACCACCTCCAACTTTCATCCTTTTCACCATCAACTATAGCAAAAGAAAGGGGGGTAGTGGAGATGATTCGGATCCTGCGATGTGGCAAAAATTAGAACACCTCCATATACATTCTTAATAAAAGTTGCATCAAAAATGAGCACCTTCCTCATCGCTACAAACCCTTCGATGGAAGCTCCAAAAGCCACAAATAGGTACTTGAACCTTTTTTCTTCATCCAAAAGCAAACTTGTTTTTGTTCCACGATTCACCTTCTCCAACATATGCAAATAAGAATGCAACATCTTGAAACCATCATCTGGACTACCATGGATACCATTAACAGCTAGGTTTTTCCCTCTAAAAGGCGTAGAGTACATCACTTCCACACTTGCTCTTCCTGGACAAGCTTGACGATAGTTTTAGGACATGGAATATCGAAGTTACTGGGATAGTCTTCGTTCAAGATGCCTGCAACTAACCGTGGTGTACCTTTTCTCTTGTTGCTTATACCACTTGAACTTGTACGAGAGCATGAATGCATCTTCGTGTATGTTCTAACCGAGAAAATGGTTGAATTTGTAACCTTTGCAGCTCTCAACTGCCATATACAACCTTGTTTTGGTTCTTGGCAATACACCACATATCGCTTCATATCTGAAATGGCTATTAAAATCCCAAAACAATTCTCATTTGCGGCTCTATCAACCAAATACTTCACATCTTCTTTACATTTAAATTATTGACATATTTCCAAACCCATACCATCTTCTCATTCATCTAAACGCTTTGTGTCTTCCACAACCCGTGGAAGCTCAACTAATTCAACCATATCAGAATCATGCATATTTTCATGTGGTACAATATCACCATCTCAAATATCAACATTCTCCAATGGCTCAGTCGGCTCATGAGGTTGTTCTACTAAGTCCTCGCCAGTAACTGGAGTAGCATCACCATAACTAATTATCCCAATATTATCCCGAGCACTAGAAATAATCTCATCATAACTCCCACCATATCGTTTTCCCCTCTTTACTCTTGAAAGTTGCTCGGTGAGTGGAAATATTTCCAAATCTATGACACCTCTACATGAAAAACACTTCTTCGTTGCTCTTTATTCACAGAGGTTAGATATACATAAACATCCTCGTCATCAAAAATAAATGACTGCTTTTGAGGTTTCACTACCAATGGAATATAATTCAAATTCAGCCTCCTCGATGAATCATATATCGAAATCTTTGTGCGTATCCTATCCACTAGCAACAAATACTTTATCTCCTCCATAGATGATGTCTTAAAACGATATACCATATAACCGAGCTTCTCTTGGAATTCATTCATAGTCTTCTCCGGTCTTTGAATAATGTCCTTCATAATCAAAATGTATGTTTGTGAAAGGAGAACCCACCCTCTTCTAAAAATGACATAAAAATAGCATTAGCACTCAGATTTTCAACGGTAATACCAAGTTCTACCAGTTCTACTATCGTAGTATTACCAAGTTATATCAGTTCTAGCCTGCTATTAATACATAGTTTTACCAGTTCTACGATTCTATTAATACCAAGTTTTACTAAGTTAAACAAGTTTTTCTTCAAACCAAAAACGATAACAACAATACGATTTAACCACTGATTTCAATTTATAATCAATTCAATTGCCTAATCCACCAAGAAAACAAGATTACTAACCCAATGTTCGTTAATTTCTACCCACAAATTTTAAATCGAGCTTCATTCCCCAAACTAGCTTCCGCATCGAAGCTCAGTTGCCACAAAGTAGAAATTTAAGATTAAAACGAGAATAAAGAGAGGAGCGACGACAAGAAAGGAGAAGAACTAACCTGGGTTAATCCGGAATCCAAATAGAAGTGGCGAGGATGGGAGAATTTGGGGAGAGGGATGAGAAGATTCGGGTTTCAGATTCGAACACAACAAAGAAGAGAGAGAGAGGGGGGGATGAGGCCCGCGAGAGAGGAGAGAGAAGCTTTAATGTGATTGGTTGATTTAGTTGAATTTATTTTGATTTGTTTAATAAATCATTAAGGACAAAACGGGAGTCTCATTAAAATGGTAAGAGTAGAGAGTAAGGAGTAGGATAGATTAAATAAGAATATGCGAAAATTTGACTTGAGGTCAATGAGTATATGCGAATTTGACCCGGATTAAAATGTTTGAAAAAGAAAGAAAATGGGAGAAGAAAATAGAACAATTTGGGGTTTAGGTTTAGGACTTAGCCGTCGGAGAATTTCAAATTAACCCGATCCAGGTTAAAATGGATCGGACCAAGATATCTGATTAGCCTGGTTAGGTTGTAAATAATTATAAAACTTATGGTTTTACTGTTTTTTTTTTTAATTTTTCTCACGATTTAAAAAAAAAAATCAGAGAGGAGACTTTGACTTGAGGTAAGGAGCTAGTGAGGATTTGATCCTAAAATTATCTTGACTAGGAGAGAACCCGCGCAAATGCGCGGATTTTCTTTAAATTTATAAATATTTATTATATTTTTATATTTATTTTAAGTATCAATATTTTAGATGTTTTTAATTTACAAATTTATATATTTTTTATAAATATAATAATTTTTAGGAGAAAATATGCGCTAACATGTAATTATTAATTTAATTTGTTTTATAAATAAATATTTTTTAATTATAGAATTTAAAGAACTCTTTATAAATTTTATTTCCTTCAACCTTTTTTATCATTTTTTTAATTTTTTACAAACTAATTTAAATATATTTATACTTGTTATTTATATATTTTTATTCATCAAACTCTTAAATTTTTATTTTTCATTCATAATATTTTAATATTTTTAGTTATCATTTTAAATTTTATTAATTGTATATATATTTCATTGGTTTTATTTTCTTTTCTATTTTCTTATATTTTATATAATTTTTTTTTATTATCATTTTGTTTCATTTTATAACATTTTCTTTTTATTCTTAATAATAATTATTTCTATATTTTAATATTATCATTTTAGATTTTTAATATATATATATATATATATATATATCATTGATTTTATTTTTTCTAATGTTCTTATATTTTGTATAAGTTTTTTATTCTCAGTGTATCTGATCTTTATAATATTTTTTTCTTAATAATAGTTATTTCTATTATTTCTATTTTTATGGTTTTTTGCTTCTAGTTTTTAATTATTGTAAAATTTTTTAGTAATGATAATAAAAATTATTTCTATATTTTAATTTTTAGTATCATTTTAGATTTCTTTAATATATTTTTATATATATATTTTTTATGTTCTTATATTTTGTATAAGTTTTTAATTCTCATTGTATCTGATTTTTATAATATTTTTTTTTATTATTTTTAATAATAATTATTTTTAATGTTTCTATTTTTATGATTTTTTGCTTTTAGTTTTTAATTATTGTAAACTTTTTTAGTGATGATATCTTTACTTTTAATCTTACAATTTGATATTTCATTTTTATTGAGATTTATTTATTTTTGTTTATTTATTACATAAAAATATGAAATATGTATTTAAAATTTATATTATTTAATATTTATATAATTGTGAGATTTAAAATTAAATTCAAATTTAGAATTTATGTTTTAATAGTTTTAAGTAATTACATTTAAATTAAAAAAAATATTATATTAAATAGTATATATATTTTAGTTTAATGATAATATAAAAAAGTTCGATTAAAATTAACTAATTTTTGGAGGGTGACGTGTGAGTCCCTTCTCTCATTAGGATAACTCTCATCGGTTTGTATCTTTGGGCCAATTGACATCCTCTAATTGACATAATCACATAACCTTATCTATCCAATCAGCCAATTGAAAGCTCAGAATCTACCACGTAAGACTCACATCCTATCCCATATCTCAGTTTCCTCGCATCTCCCTTCTCAAAGTCCATCTCGCAAGCAATTTCACACATTTCTAAAGAATCAGAAACCAAAGGAGAGAGACCAAAGACTCGAAGGATCATGGCTTGCACCTCCACAGTGTCATTGGTCACACCAATTAACCAGATCCGCTCGTCGACCTTCTTCAACCCGTTACCTCTGAAACCATCCAAGGTTATGGCTGCACCTGGAGGCAGGACACAGAGGCTCCAAGTTAAAGCTTCTAAGATCAAGTTCGACAAGGCTTTAACCGGACTCTCTGCAGCCGCTCTCACCGCTTCAATGGTCATACCGGAGATGGCTGAAGCTGCTGGTCCTGGAATCTCCCCTTCTCTCAAGAATTTCCTGCTCAGCATAGCTTCCGGCGGCGTTGTTCTCACCGTCATCATTGGTGCCGTCGTTGGTGTCTCCAACTTTGACCCTGTCAAGAGAACCTAAGAAGCTAGCTATATTTTATCTTTCTTACATCATTGTTGTGAATGTGTCTCATGTGTATTCGTTTACTATTCCAGTAATGAAACTTTGGTGTTTACTATGCCAGTAATGAAACTTTGGTGTTTACTATGCTCAAAAGTAAAAACTCCTTGTTTCCTGAATTTTGTCCAAGTCTCGATGAATCCAAAAACAAATGGGGTTCGGAAAAGCATAAAGCTCGACTACATCATATACTAAGATCGAAAACCAGTATAATCTGGGTTAATTTGAGAGTTTGTGAGATCTCTCTGGTTAAACATGTAGAGACCTAACGAGCAAGTTGAGCAAGTATTTACTCTCAGATGTGTAGTTCACCTTATCAACCTTCACCACAGTCATCTTCAGTCTGTGTTCCTCCGCATACGATTCCTCTTTGATCTTCAGCTTTAACATGTACTGATGAAACAGTCTGTTTCTAACAATCTCTGCGAATTCCTCATCATTCTGCAATTCCTGCTTCAACGTGTAAAGGTGCTTAGCTGAACATCCCATGATTTCTTCACCAGATTCTTGAAACGCCGTTACCCAAGCCACCCCAGTGTGGTCTTGAATCTGCACTTGAAGAAGGTATCTGTAGTCGCATTCCTCAAACTCTTGGTTGCACCGGTCACAGAGCCACATGTTTGATCCAGTCCGTGTCACCTTCTTGTTGCATTGCTTATCTCCAATCATCATAGGACAAGCTGTGTAGCAGAAGCTATCAGTTTTGATGAATGCTATGGTTGCTTTCACTGTGACCCAGTCAGGCTTGTCTGATCTACCAAGACCTTCCTCTTTGATCTGAGAAACAACTTTTCGTATCTCATTCCTCGAACCTCCTTCAAGCATATTGTCTCTGGAAATGGAGGAGGATGCAGCATCTTTTCCACCGTTATCGAACCAGTTCCTCAATTTCTGAGCTTCAGGAAAATCTGGATTTATAAAGAGCTGTGTTGAAGATATTGTCCCAACTGATTTACCACTGAAGTCGCTGACTTTTCCAGCTTTTATTGCTAAAATGGGGTAAAAGGCTGAACCAACAATCTCTTCGAGTTCCCGACCATCTCGGTTACAGAACTCTCCCCATAGCGTAACCTCAACAGCCTTACCTGATTCATCCTTCAAATTGAGGGTTCTCCGATGGGTTTCCATCCCGTTCTTTCTCAAGATTGGCACAGAAGGGTTCACGGAAGTCACAACCCCAATGATATCGAGTATGGTATTGTTTTCAGCGTTCTCAATGTCACTTATAGGACTGAAGGAGAACTGCTGCCTTGGTATGGAGCCATCTTCATCGGGACAAAGCTCCACAGTCGATGCTGACTCCAAGAAAATTTCCCATTCATTCTTTAAGTGGTTGAAGTTTTTCTTTGCAGGCTTTAAACTTCCCTTTGAAATCAAATAGACCTTTCCAACCTCAATAACATCATAGAATTGGTCGACAACAGCATTAAAGCAAGTGATACGAATCTCTCCTCCATCAGAGTCAAGCAGATCAAAAGAGAACACTTTCCCGTCTCCTTTTGCATTGTTATAACGTCTGATATCTCCTTTTGCTGTTACTCTAGCCTTAATAGCCCACCGACCTTGGTATGGATTAAGAGCAGCAATAGGGATGGTTCGTGCTGGAGCCTCGTTCTTCATTATGGGTCCATGATTTCTGTAGCTTGGAGGTGGTTGATATGAAGGCTGAACAGATGGCCTGAAACTTGGAGTACTGTTGGCTGTATTTTGGCTGTACTGTTGGTTTGTATTGGCTTTATTAACGGAATTCTGAACCCTACTCGGAGGAGGTATGTTGCCTGGAGCTGGAGCCGGCTTTTGGAATTCTGCATCCATTTCAGCAGACATTGTTGGGTTCCCAATGGTTTCAGAATGTGGTACTATGGTCTCCATGTTCAGCACAATAGTAAGCCTGTACACAATGTGCGAAGAGGCATAAGATAATCACTATCAAAGAGATAAAAAAATCCTTCATAAAAATATTATCTCCAAAACATCCTCCAAAATACCATTAAACACCATGAACTACAAAGGCAAGAATCCTCAAACAAGGCTAACGTTGCTTTTTGAACCTTATCGTGACAAATGTCTGACACATACAGCTAAAACATGGGACTAAGAATGCACAAAACATCACCTGGCAAAAGGTTTTTGTTTGAAATTTAAGTATATCACGCAGAAAAAGAAAGTTGTATCGGAAGGCAAAATTGGTGACAAATTTTGTTCTCATACTAAAGATGGAATTTCCAAAACACAAACTACCAATAAAAATCACATAGAAACCTGCCAAAGTCGTACTTCCTAAACCAAATGTTCAAATATCACTGGAAAATTCCAACACAACGGTGGAAAACGATTAGCAAAAATAGAAAAACTACCTGCGGCCTTTAACGTCGCTGCAAATGTAATCGATGAGCTGAACAATGGATCCCTTCTCAACATGTCCTGACTTGACTTGATCATTGAGCTGAACCGCGAGCATAGCATACTGAGCTGAGACACCATCTGAGATTAGCAAGCGGTACCTTTCCTGGCCTCTCTCCTGACTTTTCCCTATCAATCTGATATCTAAAACCTGTAATAGCGGCTTCAAATTGACGTCGCCTGCGTTTATCGCCGTGATGGCGTTCGGAGTCAAACTCACCGGCATGATTACGATTTTCGAGATCCGACGAGGTAAAACCCTATAAATGGGGAAATCGGAGAAGGAATCAGGAAATCGCAAGGGAAAAATAGAACGAGAGTATCCTCTATCTCAAAAAAAAAATGATCTCATATATCTTATTTTAAAAATCAATTTCTTTTACATTTATTTTTAGTTGTAAAACAAGGCTATTTACATGTCAAGACTCATAAATTCGGTTTTATTATCGACCCAACCAGAAATATCCATAACCCACTCTCGATAATCCGACCCACCTCTCATTATTAACTCTTTCGATTAATTCTGTAAAAAAAAATTACATTTTTACAACTTAGAAAAAAAAATTATGCGACGGAGAAATCGAATCGTCTCCTCCGACATCTCGATCGGAATCGTCTCCTCTCTGACGGTCCTCCGATTCTCTCACAGCCTTTCGAAACCCCGCTCAACCCCTTTTGTTCTCTTCTCTCTGTCGAAACTCCTTAATCCTCCGACGAAGACGAAACCTTAGCCTTTTCCATCCAAACCGTCTTAATCCTCCTCCAACCCTCGCGCTCTCTTCCTGTTGCAATCCTTTTTCTGACTGCGCTTCTTAGGAGTTAAGTGTAAGGTTATTTTTCGATTGCATGGTTTTAGTAATAGCGTTTTTAGTGTCGGATCGAGTTTGTATAGAGATTTATATGTTTGTGATGAGCTTCGTTTGTGATGTTTTTTACAGAAATGGCTCGAGTTAGACTTAGAGACATTGATGGAGAATCAACTGAAGGTAAAGATACATAATTGGAGCGGGAAGAAGTGAATCGTGATCCTCCTCAAGATAATGATCAAGAGGTACAACTAAGAATTATTTGAATTGTTTTCTTGCCAACTGGTACGAGTAGGACAACTACGAATTGTTTATAGGCAACTAGTACAACTATATCTATTGAGGATGGTTCTGTAGACAACTAGTACAACTAGAGTAAATGTGATGATTTGTGTGTTATATTTTTTTAGGAAAGCGATGATGATTCCCAACCATTACAACCGGAGAAGATGTTCTTTCTTCCTAGCGAGTACACCAAAGGCTGCAAGATAGGAACTCGGTGTTGCATCAATGTGGTGGTGGAGTTCATTAATCCGCTTCCCGAAGGGAAATGGTTCAGGAACCATTCTCAGTTTAGGCATATATTTCACATGCCTAGACACTCTAAACACATGCTTCAATGCTTATGGTTGCTTCTCCTTCGCACGACTTATACCAAGAAGAAAGATGAGTGGTGGTTTGTGCCTAATGGAGTCCCGATTAGGTATTCTCTGCAAGAACACGCACTCTTAACTAGATTGGACTGCCACAATTACCCGAACAAGTATAAGGAATTGGGGAGCTTGAAGTTTGTGGAGAAGGTTTTTGGAAGGTCTAAGAAAATCAAAGTAGCGGATGTGGAAGAGAAGCTGATGGATATGAAAGGGAAGACCACTGCAGATAGGAAGAAGCTAATTGTCTTATGTTTTTAAGCAAGGTGATGGTAGCTAAGGCGAAGGCAGATAGAAACATTGATTCCTTCATTCTCAGTATTGTCGATGATTTGGGAGCTTGTGAGACATTTCCATGGGCCGTTATACATTCGAGGAGACTATTGGCGAGATCTGGCGCAATGCGACGAAGTTCAAAGGCTCTGTTAAACCAAAAGCCACTACTGGATTTGGTATTTTCATTCTTCCTCTGGAGGTAAAAGCTGCAAGTGACATTATAGTTTTTAGTTTACATGTTTATTCATTTTGATGTAACTCGTTAAATATGTGTAGGCTATGGCTTTTGAGTGTTTTAAACCTTAGACGCAAATTTAAAGAAGTAGTGTTTGCTGAGAATGGTTGTCCTAGGTTGTGCAAGCATAAGTTCACCAAGAGTTCAATGAAAGGTTTTTCATTGGAAGAAATATACGAAGCGCTTGGAAGTACTAAGGTTAGATTTCGAGTTCCTATTTGGTGATTTGTGTTTTTGTTTATAGTTTGAATTTTAAGTTAAATTTGATCATTTGCACAGGATATCACCATCATATTGGAATCTGACACAGATGAGAAAGCTTTGTTAGCGTGCATATTAGATGAGGATTTTGATGACGGGATCGGCTTTATTGGTCCAGTCGTTGATAACTGGACAAAGCGGCTAACTGTGGAGAAGAAGAGGATATGGTGGAAAGATCTGTATGAATCGGACATTGCTTCCCGAAGTGGCTTCAGTAAATCTGCTGATGAACCTCTACCCCAAGCTGATACAGTTATGGATAGGATTGCTGCAATTGAGGAGACGATCAAACTCCATAATGAGAGGTTGAAGGAACTTGAAAGCTTTGTGTCAGAGCAGCGAGAGAAGCAAGCTGTGGTTGTTTACCGTGGAGAAGTTGTTGAGAAAGATAACCGTGAGTTACTTTGTATTTATCTAGTTAAGTCGATTTATACTGTTCTTAATTATGATGGCACTTTTTATGCAGTTGATGGAGTTGATGGAGTAGATGGTGAGCAGGATCCTGAGAAGGTTGCTGATAATGAGAATGGCGGAGAGATGGAAGAGGTTGAGGAAGATGGTGATAGGTTTCTAAGTTTTACCCTATTCTAAACTGCAAGTGAACAGCAATGTCAAAGTAGTATATAGGGCTATCGAATCCACAGGGACACTTGGTCTCAATAGAAACAGAAACGTAGAGATTAAACTAGAAATAAGCAGATGGTGAAGTAAATAAATTGCGAAGCAAGAAGGTAAACAGTAGCAGAGATTAACGGTTGTGAAGCAATAAACTAAAAGCGTCAAGCCTAGGGTATTCTCAGGAAATCAGACAAGCAGACAGTTCATTCAGCAAGGATCTAATTAAGAACAGTTCTAGAACTCAAAACACAGATATAGAATTAACCAAATTCCTTTGCGATAATTCTCTAAGCCTAAGTGCAGCAAACCAAACTTTCGTTTGCGAGAACTAACAGATTAAACTAGCATTAATCCCAAGTTTGATATGTTCACAATTATCCTAAACCAAACTTCCGTTTGCGCAAAGTTTAATTGCCCAATTTAATTAGTTCAGATTCCTAAACCCCACTTCCGTGACGTATTTAGCAACCTAAGATCTAGATTCTAATTGATCAGGTTAGAACTAGCTTTAAGCACAATTAAATTGAAGAACAGATATAGTTATGAATCCTTAACTGAATTTGAACAAGTCTAGCAAGTCATGAAATCCTATGTGAGAAACCCTAAACTCAACTATGGATCTACTCAGACATGATTAATGAAAACATAATCAAAGAAATAATAGATTGCATATAAGAAATTAAATAGATAAAGGGGTTCGAAATCTTCTCCAAAATAAGTGAATACAGGAAATAGATCAGCCCCCAAAAGCTCTAGAAATCTCTTAGCTATTAGTATCAAAGCCTAATGTAAAGCGTATGTAAAATAAACACCAAAAACTAGTATATATAGGCATAATCTCGGATGGGGCTTCTGTGTAAATACTGAAACTATTCTGGGCCTCTTTGCAAATCTTCATAACTTGTTAAACCGACGCGTACGGCCCATCTCGCTAGTGTGTCGACCGATGCACAATGTGTGTCGGTCGATGCATGATCAATAAATCGGACAGTGGGTAAATCTCTCGGCCAAAACGTCCCAAAAGTCCCAAAATGCTCCAAATATCTCCAATTAGCTCCAAACCTGATTAAACCTGTAAAAGACTCTAAACGAATACAAAAGACACTAAAAACACAACTATATCATGGTCTAAACTGGGTAAAAACCATGATTTATCAACTCCCCCACACTTAGCCTTTGCTTGCCCTCAAGCAAAACATAGAACTAAAACATGGTGAAGAGGTTTGAAAACTCTTCAGAAACTCATTTCATCCTAGAAGCTACAATACTCAGATTCCCCTTAGTAAACCACTGCAAGAATCAATCACAGGATATCAAGACCAACATGTACTTCCCCCACACTTAGCAACTGTCCTAGGTAAACTCCACAATCACATTCAAGCATTCAAATTCTCCCTACTGACTTCTGCAAGTATTTAAGTGCGGTCTCACCTAAGGAGTATCGATCAAAGGGCACATGGATTCTTACCTTATCAGCTCTAGACCACCATACTATCTTTCTCTAGTCCCTTTCTTCTCTTTCCTTTCTTTAACAACTGATTTTTCCCCACTGGGTATCATTTTATTTTTTTTATCAGTGTTCTTCCCGTTATGGGGTGTACTTTGGACACATTCCATGGATCACATGAGAGATAATAGTGTTTGCTACTATTCCCATGACCACTTCGGAGTTACTAACTCATCCTCAGTTTATTATATATATATTTTTTTTTACTTTACAGAAGGGGAGAAGGGAACTAAATAGGACAGGTTTACAGGCTGTGTCAGAACTAACAAGGGAATCCGACACAAAGTATACCAAGCCCTTAGGTGAGAAATCTAAGTCAGTATTAAGGTTGAAGTCAGTAAAAGGATCCTCTGATACCTGAAGTGATGTGGGTGTTCCCAGTAGGTTGATCTGTGATGGGGTTTTCTAATAGTCATAGATAGATCCTGCAACTTCATCCCAATGGTTACTTAAGTTCCTGCAAGTCTTGTAAATCTTCTCAGAAAATCATAGTTTCTTACTTAAACAATTTTGACTCAATAAACCAAATTTTTTTTTTTGAAAAACGGACTGACTCTTAAGAAAACAGAAAACAAAAGTCAGTAGCACCTCCCCCACACTTAAGACACACTGTCCCCAGTAGTGTCCAGCGAAGGATCGGTAAAAAGAAAGAAAAATTGTTAAAGTTCTGTTGAGTTCTGTCGGGTTTACCTCTATCGCTCATGCATCGATCGTTGCACTAAGTGCATCGACCGTTACTTGGCGATTTTCGTGTATGGTCGATCGTTGCTCAAGAGCGCAACGATCGCTGCAATGCGATTCCTTTCGTATTGTGACGATCGACACAGAAGTGAGTCGATCGTTGCACTGCGATTTTGTCCGAGACCTGCAAACATAAACTCACCAGAAACAAAAACAAACGTAAAATCCTAACAAAAACACCAAAAATTAAGTAGAAAAACACCAGTACCTAATGGTGGGTTGCCTCCCACCCAGCGCTTGTTTAAGGTCAATAGCTTGACCGGACGGATGGGAATTTTTCAAGCGGAGGGTGCAGCATCCAGAGGCAAAATCTGTCCCCTTGGAATCTCGGCCTTAGCCCAATAGTGTTTTACCCTCTGCCCATTAACAGCAAACTCATTACCTTCCTTGCCAATCAAAATGACAGCTCCATATGGACGCACTTCTTTGATCGTGTAGGGTCCAGACCATCTTGACTTCAGCTTGCCTGGAAACAAATGCAAGCAAGAATTGTACAACAGTACCTGATCGTTAGGCTTAAATCGTCTGGAGACAATCTTTTTGTCATGATAAGCCTTAGTCCATTCCTTGTACAACTTTGAGTTCTCATAGGCAAAATGTCTAATCTCATCCAACTCATTGAGCTGTATCAATCTCCTCTCTGCAGCTGGTTTGAGGTCAAAGTTCATCTGTTTTACAGCCCATGCTGCCTTGTGCTCAAGTTCTACTGGCATATGACATGCTTTCCCATACAGCAAATGAAATGGAGTAGTCCCTAATGGCGTTTTAAATGCAGTCTTGTAGGCCCATAAAGCATCATCAAGCTTAGCTGCCCAATCTTTCCTTGTCTTCCCAACTGTCTTTTCCAAGATCTCCTTGATTTGTCTGTTAGAAACCTCTACCTGTCCACTAGTCTGTGGGTGATAAGGAGTAGCAACTCGGTGATGCACTCCATGCTTCTTCAGGAGCTTCTCAAAAACCTTATTAATAAAGTGAGATCCTCCATCACTAATAACTATCCGAGGTACTCCAAATCTAGGGAATATGATGGATTTAAATAGCTTAATGACTACTGAAGAGTCATTGGTTGGACTAGCTATTGCTTCTACCCACTTAGAAACATAATCCACAGTAACTAATATGAATTTATTCCCATAAGATGAGGGAAAGGGACCCATAAAGTCTATGCCCCAGCAATCAAAAACCTCAACCTCAAGAATGAAATTCTGAGGCATCTCATGCTTCCTGCTTATTTTCCCTCTCCTCTGGCAGGCATCACAATGAGAAATAAAGGAGTGAGTATCAGCGAACATTGTAGGCCACCAGAAACCTGCTTGCAAAACCTTAGACACAGTCTTAAATGTAGCAAAATGTCCTGCATAATCTGATCCGTGACAGTGGAAAAGGATATCTGGAACCTCTGACTCAGCAACACATCTTCTATAAAGGCCATCCGAACAATGCTTATAGAGGTAAGGTTCATCCCAATAGTACCTCCTAAGTTCTCTGAAAAACCTCTTCTTTTCATATCCTTTCAGATTATCTGGTTCAGTTTCTGCAGCTAGATAATTGGCTATGTCTGCATACCATGGTCGATCATTTGTTGCAACAGCATTAATCTCGAACTCATGCCTTCCAATACGTATCGTGAAAGTTTCTGCGTCTGTATCCGCGCTGCAACGATCGTCACAGTCGGATGTATCGATCGTTGCTGTCCCGATAGATGCATCGATCGACGCTAACGTAGCATCGATCGACGCAACGCGATTAATCCGACAGTTCTGCAGATTTCTGTCCAAATCTGTCTCACAGATTGTCCCAACCATATTGACGTTTTCTTCAGGCAAATAGTCATTAATTGGCACGTCCTCCTCAACCAGCATCCTCGAAAGATGGTCAACAACTCCATTCTCAACCCCTTTCTTATCTCTCACTTCAATATCAAATTCCTGAAGCAACAGGATCCATCTCAACAATCTTGGCTTAGCATCCTTCTTCTGCATCAGATACTTCAGTGCTGAATGATCAGTGTGGACAATTACCTTAGAGCCAACAAGATAAGAGCGAAATTTCTCAAATGCAAAGACAACTGCCAGCAACTCCTTCTCTGTAGTGGCATAGTTTCTTTGTGCATTATCCAGTGTCCTACTGGCATAATAGATAGCATGAAGCTTTCTATCTTTCTTTTGTCCAAGAACAGCTCCTACAGCATAATCACTTGCATCACACATTACTTCGAAAGGCAAATCCCAATCCGGTGGCTGAACTATGGGAGCACTCACTAATGCCTGCTTGATCTGTTCAAATGCAGTTTGACAATCTGCAGTGAACTCAAATTTGGTGTCTTTGCACAGCAAAGCAGTTAATGGCCTAGCAATCTTACTAAAATCCTTAATGAACCGTCTATAGAAGCCAACATGTCCAAGAAAGCTTCTAATAGACTTAACAGAATCAGGTGCCTGCAGGTTGGTCATGACTTCGATTTTAGCGCGGTCCACTTCTATTCATGCTTCGGACACTTTATGTCCAAGCACAATGCCATCTCTGACCATGAAATGACACTTCTCCCAGTTAAGAACTAAGTGCTTCTCTTCACATCTTTTCAGAACCTTACACAGATTATCTAGACATTCATTGTAGGATGATCCATATACTGAGAAATCATCCATGAATACTTCCATAAAATCCTCAATCATATATGTGAATATGGACATCATGCATCTCTGGAAAGTGGCTGGTGCATTGCAGAGTCCAAAAGGCATCCTACGGTAAGCAAAAGTCCCATATGGACAAGTAAAAGTGGTCTTTCCCTGATCCTCTGGATGGATGGGAATTTGAAAGAATCCTGAGTAGCCATCTAAGAAGCAGTAGTAAGGATGATTTGCTAACCTTTCGAGCATCTGATCAATAAAAGGTAAAGGAAAATGATCTTTCCTAGTAGCAGCATTAAGCTTTCTGTAGTCTATGCACATCCTGTGTCCTGTCACAGTCCTAGTAGGTATCAGCTCATTCTTCTCATTCTTCACGACTGTAACACCGCCCTTCTTTGGTACTACATGGACTGGACTTACCCAATCACTATCAGAGATAGGATATATAATTCCAGCGTCAAGGAGTTTCATAATCTCCTTTTTGACTACTTCCTGCAGATTAGGATTAAGTCTCCTCTGATGTTCGATTGATGTCTTGGACTCATCCTCAAGATGTATCCGGTGCATGCACAGCTCTGGTGAGATACCTGAAATATCATTAAGGGAATAGCCAAGAGCTTTGCGATGCTTGCGCAGCTTGCTTAGCAGTAAAGTGAGCTCTGCGTTGTTCAGGCTAGCATTAACAATCACTGGGTATGTTGAATTAGGTCCAAGAAAAGCGTACTTTAGCCCGGATGGAAGTTGTTTCAGATCTATTTTCGGAGCCTTTTCTTCTGCCCAGTCTCTGTCGTCTTGCAACGATCGATGCTTAGATGGTGTCGATCGTTGCAGTCCCGCGTCAGACACTTCTACCTGCATTGCAACCTCGACAGAATCCATCAATCTTGTATAGCACATTGCAGGCTCGTCCTGTAGGTATTCCAACTCCAAAATAGAACTCAGTAAAGCCCTCTCTAGTGGGTCCTCAGCATGTGATTGATGGAAGTACTCTGCAGCTAAATCACCCAATGTATCCACGTAAAAGGTTTGCCCGTCGATGGTTGGTCTCTTTACCAGTTTGTTCATGTCAAAACTCATCTTCAGATCTCCCACATTTAGAACTATTTTGCCTCCTTGACAGTCAATCATCGCACCAGCTGTTGCCAAGAAAGATCTGCCCAGAATCAATGGGTCTTTTGGCTCCTGTCCATATTGTAGAACCACAAAATCAGTTGGGATTACGCACTTGCCAACTGTTATAGGCACATCCTCTATTACTCCTTCGGGAATCCTGACTGATCTGTCTGCCAAAACCAGTGATATCCTAGTTGGTATAAAATCTGTCATCCCTAGTCTTTTAGCAACTGAAAGGGGCATCAGATTGACACTGGAGCCAAGATCACATAGGGACCTTTCGAACCTCTCCTTGTAGATAGCACAATCTAATACGAAGCTGCCTGGATCTTTTAATTTCTCTGGAATTCTGCCTTGAACCACTGCACTACATACTTCATTGAGCATCATTATACTTTCCTCGTCAGACCATTTACCAGAAATTGCATCCTTAAGGCATCTCTTCATCATGGGGGAAGTTTCAATGGAATCCAACAATGGTACTTCGACCTTTACCTTCTTTATGAACTCCTTCCACTTTGCATACTGCCTATCATTCTTAGCTTTTCTGGGGTTCTTGGGATAAGGTATCTTAGGCTTGTATACCCTTTCAGCCGACTGTTTTGGGTTTTCAGCACTCGAACTTTCTGCAGTCTCCTTGTGTCGATCGTTTCTCTTATCGCACCGATCGATGCTAGGCGACTTTGTTACGACCTCCGGTTCCTTGATTTCGCTTGGCAACGATCGTTGCTTAGATGCATCGATCGATGCGCGGCGAATATCGCGTATCTCATCTTCCAGCTCGTCAATTTCCACGAGTTCCTCAACGCTCAACTGCTTTTTCTGGCCAGATGACAGCTCCTTACCACTTCTTAATGTCACGGCATTGCATTGGTACTTAGGATTGGCATCAGTCCTTCCCGGGAGATATCCCTCTTCCCTTTGAGCATGCCCAACAGTTCTTGCAACCTTAGCATCAAGCTCTTTCATGTGTGTGTTCAAACTCTCAAACTTCCCATTCAGATCCCTGTAGATTGTATCCATTTTCGCGTCAGCATCTGCTGCGTACTTAGTCTGATTCTCCATTAGCTGTCTTATCATCATCTCTACTTTACTATCAGACTCGTTGGCTTTCTCAAAACCACCTCGCTGAACTCCATTTGAGAATCTGTTTCTCTGTTGATTTTTAGATCTACTACCTTGGAAACCAGAACCTCCCATGTAATTCACTTCCTCTTCCTGAGTGTCCTCCTCAGTCTGAATTACCTCTATATCATGGGTAGAGTGGACAGCTTTCTTACTTGTTAGGAGATCGTACACTGTGTCTAGCCTAGATTTAATCTCAGTCATGTTAGAATCCTCTGTACTTCCACCGGATTTCTTTCTCTTTTCATCTATAGACTTGCAACTGTAGCTGTTAATAAGGTTCTCAATCAACTGCTTAGCTTGTGTAGGAGTCCTGGTGTTAAAATTAGCATTACTGGAATTATCCAGCGCAGTCTGATAAGGGAGATCTATGCCTCTGAAGAAAATACCAATCAGCTGTACTTCTGTGAATCCATGGTGTGGACAGTCACGCTGATACTGCTTAAATCTCATCCAGGCAGTCTTCAAGGGCTCCACAGCTCCTTGGGAAAAGGTGAGTATGTCCTGTCTGGACTGATCCGAGCGCGCATCATCATAAAAGTGACGCAAGAACTCACTCTTTAAGGCTGCCCAAGTAGTATACTGACCAGGTGCCAGTTGTCTCAGCCATGCACTAGCGTCTCCAGCAAGACTGTGCGGAAATAGCTTAAGGAACAGATAGTCCGGGCATACTCCTTCATACTTCATGCCAGTGACTATGTCCTCAAACTTGTCAATATGATCCATAGGCTGCTCTGCTTGAAGACCATGAAAAGCAATCTGTCTCATTAGCTGGTAGTAGATGGTTTTTACCTCAAAATCATTCCTCTCAAAAGCAGGAAGCACTAGAGCTGCTCGGTTTGCATGAAACTCATCAGGTCTGTTGTAATCAGCTAGTGTCCTCTCATGAACCACCATCTCTCTACCTTGGGCCTGTCCTTGACCCTGGTTTCGGTTCAGCTCCTGTTGCTGTTGCTCAGGAGGATCAGGGATGACATTCCCTTCAGCATCAACCCGATGCCCAGCAGCATTGTACGGGTTGTCATCTTGGTCCCTCAGGGTACCTTCAGCATCTGGTATCAAGATCAAACGTTCTCGTACCATTCTCTCTCTCTTTTCTCTTCTGTTGGTCCTTTCTAGACGTCCAAGTTCCTCTAGTCCAAGATTAAGCAAGCTCGAGTTCGGATTACTTCGAGTTTTCTGCGTTGGCATAAACTGTCTGTAATCTACCAGCAACAATCGATGCTATCAGTGCAACGATCGATTCAATTCTCAGAATCGCCTAGTGACGATCGACGCAAGGGATGCAACGATCGACGCAAGGCGAAATTCGTACCTGCGACAGAAAGAAACAGAGAAAAAGTTCAGCAAAATCAAAAAAACAAAAACGAAAAAGAACAAAAACAAAAAGAAAAATTTCTAGCAAAAACCCTAAGTTCGGTCCTATCGAAGACTCAAAGAGTCCCCGGCAACGGCGCCAAAAACTTGATAGGTTTCTAAGTTTTACCCTATTCTAAACTGCAAGTGAACAGCAATGTCAAAGTAGTATATAGGGCTATCGAATCCACAGGGACACTTGGTCTCAATAGAAACAGAAACGTAGAGATTAAACTAGAAATAAGCAGATGGTGAAGTAAATAAATTGCGAAGCAAGAAGGTAAACAGTAGCAGAGATTAACGGTTGTGAAGCAATAAACTAAAAGCGTCAAGCCTAGGGTATTCTCAGGAAATCAGACAAGCAGACAGTTCATTCAGCAAGGATCTAATTAAGAACAGTTCTAGAACTCAAAACACAGATATAGAATTAACCAAATTCCTTTGCGATAATTCTCTAAGCCTAAGTGCAGCAAACCAAACTTTCGTTTGCGAGAACTAACAGATTAAACTAGCATTAATCCCAAGTTTGATATGTTCACAATTATCCTAAACCAAACTTCCGTTTGCGCAAAGTTTAATTGCCCAATTTAATTAGTTCAGATTCCTAAACCCCACTTCCGTGACGTATTTAGCAACCTAAGATCTAGATTCTAATTGATCAGGTTAGAACTAGCTTTAAGCACAATTAAATTGAAGAACAGATATAGTTATGAATCCTTAACTGAATTTGAACAAGTCTAGCAAGTCATGAAATCCTATATGAGAAACCCTAAACTCAACTATGGATCTACTCAGACATGATTAATGAAAACATAATCAAAGAAATAATAGATTGCATATAAGAAATTAAATAGATAAAGGGGTTCGAAATCTTCTCCAAAATAAGTGAATACAGGAAATAGATCAGCCCCCAAAAGCTCTAGAAATCTCTTAGCTATTAGTATCAAAGCCTAATGTAAAGCGTATGTAAAATAAACACCAAAAACTAGTATATATAGGCATAATCTCGGATGGGGCTTCTGTGTAAATACTGGAACTATTATGGGTCTCTTTGCAAATCTTCATAACTTGTTAAACCGACGCGTACGGCCCATCTCGCTAGTGTGTCGACCGATGCACAATGTGTGTCGGTCGATGCGTGATCAATAAATCGGACAGTGGGTAAATCTCTCGGCCAAAACGTCCCAAAATGCTCCAAATATCTCCAATTAGCTCCAAACCTGATTAAACCTGTAAAAGACTCTAAACGAATACAAAAGACACTAAAAACACAACTATATCATGGTCTAAACTGGGTAAAAACCATGATATATCAGATGGGGATGGTGAGAAGGAAGAAGTTTAGGAAAATGGTGAGGGTGAGAAGGAAGATGTTGAGAATGAAGGTGATGGTGAGAAGGAAGGTGAGGAAAAGAATGACTAAGTAGCTGATAATGAAGAAGAAGCCGAAGTAGTTGTTGCTCAGGAAATTAAAGTAACCAAGAAGGGACCGACCAAAGGAAAGAAGAAAGGGTCTAAGAAAGGAAATAAGAAGGAAGAGAAGCAGGAAGAGAAGAAGGAAGAGGAGAAGGAAGAGAAGAAGAATACTACTCCTATGGTTCTTGGGAAGCGAACAAGACAACCCTCCAGGAACATACGAACACCTTATGAGGCTCGCAAGAAGAGGCCAAAGAAGAAGTAGATGAATAGTGTTGGATTAGAAAACAATGCTCGGTGTTTTTTTTTTTAAACTTGGTTTAGAACTTTTTTTGTTGTGTTAGTTGAACTAGGTATTGTGTTTGTTTGAAAACGATTTGGTATGCTGTTATTAGCTAAACTTAGGAACTTGGATTGTTTTTGAAACTTTAATGTGTTTGCGGTACAACCGAGTGCACTTCGAGACAATTGTTTCCAAATGGTACCACTAGGTACAACTACAAACTGATTCCAAATGGTACAACTACAAACTGATTCTAAATGGTAATACTAGGTACAACTACAAATTGATTCCAAATGGTAATACTAGGTACAACTGCAAACTGATTCCAAATGGTAATACTAGGTACAACTGCATAGATAAGTGTTCCTTAATAACTAAAACATAAGTATTCCTTACAAACTGATACTGATAGGAATTGATAGAACATAGATAGATAGTCTTACAAACTGATAATGATAGAACATATAATAGTCTTACAAACTGATAATGACAGATCATAGATAATCTTACAAACTGATAATGATAGAGCATATAATTAACTAATCATGGTTTTGAGGCTTCTCCTTTGCTCTTCTTAAGCGCCATTTCCAGTTGGTTGATACAATATTCGTGGCTTCGAATCGTCTCTGCCTGATGGTCCACAGTCCTCCTTAAGTTAGTGGTTTCTTCTTCGATGCCATGTACCCATAGTTTCCGAACGTGAAGGTCATTATCCTAATCAATTGCAGAGTTAATCAAATAACCAAATCACCAAAGCACAAAGTTAGCGAATCTCACCTCAAACGCATTGCAAACAAAGTACATCCTTCCCACGTCAGATTTGTGCGGTTTAGGCTCCACAACAATTCGACCACCGCAAGGACATCTTGTCGGTATGCCATTGTCACCATCTTCAAGGAAGAACATCCTGTCGTATTCTTTCTTCTTCCTCTTCATGTCATCGTAATAAGGGCCTGCTTCGAATTTGTCCATATTCAATATTCTGCAACAATCGAAATCAATACATGTCCATTAGCAATTGATACCCTAAATCGATACATGTCCTAATCAATTGTTAAATCGAAATCTATACCTGTCAATATGGGGAGAGAGGGGGTGATGTCGAAGTAAGAAGTAGAAGAAAATAGAGAGAGAGAAGTTGGCCGAGATTTATAGTCATAAAAAGTAAGAGTAGAGCTTTTTTAAAAAAAATTGAAAAATTGAAAAATTGAAAAATTCCCGCCAACAATAAAATGAATTCCCGCCTTAGGTTTCAGCGAAATTTGAACCAAATAATTTTATACTTAGTTGTATCTATATGTGCAGTTGTCCTTTGTTCACCACAGTTGTATATTTGCGTTTTTCCAATTCTTGAAGTTGAACCTACATTTAAATTTATATTTTGTAGTTGTCCATGTTAATTTATAATTTTTCATGTCATTTCAAATGTTCTTATAGGAAAAGTTATCTTAAAATACATTATTTGCCTCTAGACCACCTTAATATGGTGACATTATAGTAAGACTTTCATATTACCTAGTGTCTTTTTATGCCAAACAACAATCTTGTGTATGATCACTTCTAATTTTTTGATTTTTTAAGTTTTTAAAATGAAAATAGTAATAATCACATATAACTCATGGAGATATTTTATTTTATTTTATAGAATTATTTGTAAATCTATCAAATATTGGGTTTAATAATTGAATTAATATTTGAAAATAGTAGTATTGGTTTAAAAATTCAAATTTTTGTATACTTCCCTTTTTATATTTTCTAAGTATTCCAAGTATTCAAGAAGTTGCAAATATTGTATACATCCTCTATTTTTTTATTCCAAGAAGTACCCACATGTTTTAATTAAACTTATAGTCGTACCGCAGAAATACCTAGTTGTACGATTTTTTAAAACACAACCAGATTGTTCTTATTTGTGCCAAGTAGTACCATTACGAAAAAACAATACATCACCAAATCTCCAAAATACATCACAGAAGTGTTCTTTAGCCACTTTCAGGCTGTAACCAATTTTCCAAATTAATACCACGGTTAGACCTGTTATTCGACCTTCGTCGTCGACGTTCACAACCGGATGAAAATCTCTTCTCTTGAATTCTTCCAGGTGTTTTAGTGTAATTCGGAGGTAAAGTGACCAATATTTGTATATCTGGAGGCACACTCCACTTAGACTCATGAGGCACTAGATAAAGTGTCCTGTAATAATCCATTGCCCAAGTCTCAGTCAAGTAATACCTGGAACACAACTCATAGATACTTACATTCCCCGTTCTCCCTAGATTCTTCACTAGTAAAATGCTTGCGGCAATTGCATGCACACAAGGATACTTGTCAATATCGAAGGTTCTACAGCTGCAACTTTTTTTCAGTAAGTCTACCAAATACGTCTTCCCATCAAGTCCAATTACATAGTACTCTAGCCGGAAGCTATGTATTTCATTCGCCTCTAAGTGCATTGCAATCGCACATCGGGTATAAAATTAGCTCTCCACGACCGGCACCAATTTCTTTGTGTCCGTCGCAGAACCAACTTCCTTCCTATGTTTGTTAAACCATTCAGAAAATTTCTCAAGGATAGCATCAATCAAAGGTAATAAGTGGTACTTCCTTGCTTTCTTGGATGTGCTGTTTAGAGATTCATTGGCATTGCTAGTGTCTAAATTGTACTTATCTCCTTTGAAATAGGCTCTTGACCATTTTTCCACCTCAACCGTTTTATCTAGATTCTCAGCCTCTTCGGGAAACCTGATTCTAAAGTCAGAATATTCTCAGTCGAATTCAGCCTGGGTGTAGATATGAGCTAAATCAGTGAATTTACTTTTGACAGAATCTTTGCTGAGGTTATTGACCTTTTTACTAACGTTCTGAGACAAGTGCCAAATGCAATGTCCATTCTGAGATCTCGGCTACACCTCACGCCAAAAGCAAGGGGGTAATGGGGGCGATTAGGATTTTGTGCTATCTCAAATACTAACTGACCACCATAAACAGTTTTAAGAAAGGTTGCATCCACCACAATCACTTTCCTAATTGAACTGAACCCTTCAATGCCTTCTCCGAGGGCAATGAATAGGTATTCGAATGTGTTCTCTCTATCCACCTTCACATTAGTTACCGTACCCGGATTGACAGTCTCTAACATATACAAGTAAAAATACAACTTCGTGTATCTCTCTTCAGGAGTTCCTCTAATATTACTAACGACTAGTTTTTTTCCTTTTAAGGCCGTCGAGTACGAGCACCCCACACCAAGTCTCCCATGAACAAGACTTACAATACTCTTAGGAGGTGGAGTCTCCATCTGACCTGGAAAGTATTGAAGCAAAAGAGAAGCTACAATTCGCGGTGTGCCTTTTCGTCTACTGCTGCTACCAGTTGCAGTAACCCGAGAGCATGTATGTATTTTTCTGTACACTCTAACACTGAAATAATATGATCTCATTATTCTCGCAACACGTAATACCAATTACATCCTTGTTTCGCTTGACGGCAGATTAGCACAAGTCGCTCTGTATCAGACTTAACAGTGGAGACTCCAAAACAATACTTATTTGAAGCACTATCAACCAAATCTTGTACTGCCTCCTTCGGAAAAAATTCTTGGCCTAACTCAATACCCGTACCATCTTCCCATTCTTCAACATACGTAGGACTCTCAACAAAACGTGGAAGCTCAAAAAATTCATGCTCATGCATATCATCTTCTTTCACAACCTCCTCCATAACCTCTTCCACAACCAGAATTTCAACATTTGTTTCTACATTATTACAATCTTTGTTAACATCTTCATCCATTACCTCTTCAATTACCGGTTCTTTCTGATGCGTCAGTGGTGCAATACCACCTCTGTAGATAGCTAAAACACCAGCATTACCTACATCATCAAGTGGGGCATTTGAAACTGGCACATCATAATTCAACCCAATTGAACTTCTCCCAAATGCTTTTGAAAGTTGGTCACCCATCCCATTTGTTTTCAATTCTTTCATAACCTCCACATTCAAAACAGACCTATGTTGGTCTTTGTCCAATGTCGTTAGATAAATAAGAACATCCTCATCATCCATAATATCTGACGAGTATAATGTTGAGAATGTCCTGAATTTATTGTACTTACTCTAAGTGAAAGTCGTATTGTTGAGATGAGACAATCATCTGACACTGGGCAGTCATAATGCTTTGCTAGAAGCCACTTATGATCAATGAGTTTAGAACTCATTGCTAGTGTTATATGATCCTACAGGGTCACACACCTAAGCAAACTGGACGTAGTATATGAGGTTGATCATTAATGTAATGATCGGGTTAATGCATATTTGATATGCATTCAATACCAAGTTTCTGGGCAGTGTCGATCGACACAATAAGTGTGTCAGTCGACACAGATCGGCAGTGTCGATCGACACAAAGATTGTGTCGGTCGACACGACTCGCGGATTACCAAATTAATTCGGTTTAATCGTTGGTTAATTCCGTTGTGGTTTAAGTCGACATATATAAGATATATGGTCGACCTAAACTCGATCTTAACCTAATTGACAGCCACCAGAAAAGAAACAGAAACCTCTTGAGAGATCTGATCTCTAAAGGCACTAGCATCCCTTCTGTTCAGTTTGTGTGCGTGTGGATACTAGTAGAGGCGCAACATTTGAGGCGCTCTAGATCTCGATTATCTGCAAATCTTCCGCTGCTAATCACCAGGTAATTCCGAGATCCCAATGATTCAATTACATGAACCCTAGATCGTAGACTTGGAATTCAGACCAGGGTTGCCTAATTGGATTAGGAACTGCTAGAAATTCCTTCAGTGGTATCAGAGCTTTAGGGTTCCATTGAATCTGTAGCATGATGATTAGATTAGTTGAATTTGGATCTCTGTATAGTTGATACAAGCATGCTAAAATTCGTTTTCATGAAAATCTAGTTTTTAGGTTTTTTGATTGAAAATCGATTAGGGTTTATCGCCCTGTGTCGATCGACACCAATCCGGTGTCGGTCGACACAGAAGGATAACCCGAATAAAATTTATTTCTCCTAGTGTCGATCGACACAAGAGTTGTGTCGGTCGACACAAACCTCGCGAGAATTTGATGAATCGGTTCAATTGGATTGGACCGGTTATCGAGCTTGGTTAATAATGGTTGAACACTGTGAATGGTTTAATTGCGATTGTTTTGATTAGGTTGGTATCGACCGATGCTAATGTAGCATCGATCGACACTGACCGGTATTCAAAACCGGATCAATTGGATTGATCGGTTATCGCGGATTATTTTGGTTATTCTGCATCGATCGACACTAAAGTAGTGTCGGTCGACATCAGATTCGATGATTTAGGTTATGAAACCTGAAATCACAGAACCAAAGCAAGATAAATCAATTAATTAGAAGAATTAAAACATAATAAAACTGAACGTTTTAAAGGTTCTGTTCCTCAGTCAAATATCAAGTGATACTTGATGTCTTTCCAATCTTGTCAACTGTCAAGACTCGTTTCATTGTGCGATGGATTTGCAGTGCAAGGTGTCCACAATTACATGAGTAAGGCAGGAGGTAATCGTGTTGATAGGCTTGCAGTGCAAGGTATCAACAATTACATGACTTAAGAGATTGATTTACTTGACTGGGCTATCAAAATCGTTTTGGGCCCAGAGACATCAGGTGGATTGAACATAAGATGTCAATCCACAACCAAGAGTTATATTGGATATAACTAGCAAAGTTGTTGCTTACCTAGATAGCTAAAATTTGGGTGATAGCCAGTGGCTCACTCAAGTTTAGTGAAGTATGGGTTTTGGATCATTATATTCATCTGAGGAAACATTGTTTGAATATAATGCGAGTTTTCTTAATAGTTAAGACTTCTCATTTCTTGAACATCATAACTAAAACCTACCTTGTTTTTCAGCTATGTCTAACACAAACCATCGTAACAATTTCTCCCTGCGATCCGTCCTTGAGAAGGACAATTAAATGGATCCAACTTTCTTGAATGGTATCGGAACTTGAGAATTGTTCTCAAAAAGGATAAAAAGGACTATGTCCTTGAGAAAGTTCTCCCCAAGAAGTACCGAGCCAATGCCTGGCAGTCAGATAAGGATGCTTGGGATAAGCATTCTAATGATGCGGTGGATGTGAGTTGTCTCATGTTGGCTACCATGAACTCGGAATTGCAGAAGCAATATGAGTACGTGGAGTCGCCAAAAGAGATGATCACTGGCCTGAAAAGTATGTTTCAGGAGCAGGCACGAACTCAGAGATACCAGACGGTTAGGTCTCTGATTGAGTGCAAGCTACCAAAGAGCGAACCAGTTAGTCCTCATGTCATTAAGATGATGGGTTATATTGATAACCTGGGGAAACTGGATTGTCCCATTAGTCAAGAGTTGGCTACTGACATCATTCTACAGTCACTGCCGTCAAGCTATGATCAATTTGTTATGAACTATAACATGAACAACTTGACGAAGACGTTGACTGAATTGCATGGGATGCTTAAGACTGCTGAACCTAACATCAAGAAGGACACCCCAGATGTCCTTATGGTACAAAAGGGTAAAAAGTTTAAGAAACTTGGTAAGAACAAAGGTGATGGCAAGACGAGCTCGATTGTGATTCCAAGCGAGTCTGGCCATGCTCATAAGGTTAAAACCAGTCCTTCTGAAGATGTTAAGTGCCATTATTGTAATGGTTATGGGCATTTGAAAAGAAACTGCAATAAATTCTTGGAAGATTATGAGAAGCTGAAGAAGACGTACGAGACTTCTTCTTTAGGTATTATGTTATAGAAGTAAATGTTACTTCTTATAGTCCTACTTATTGGGTATTTGATACTAGTTGTGGTACTCATATTTTGTGAAAATGTGCAGGGCCTGAGCAAAAGTAGGACTGTGCAGAAAGGACAAGTGAATCTATGCGTGGGAAATGGAGCAAGAGTTGCTGCATTAGCCGTAGGAGTATTTCATTTGTTTTCTTTTATGGCATGTTTTGAACTTAAAACTGCTACTATGTACCTGCTATGAGCAGAAAGATTATTTCTATTCCTTGTTTGGATATGGAAGGATATTAGTTTTCAAATTAAGAATAAGTGTTATTCATTTGATTACAATGATATATTTTATAGTAGCAATCCATTAGAGAATGGACTTTATGTTCTAAACAAGAATGTGCCTAACTATAACATTAATACCAAGAGATTTAAGTCAAATGATACGAATCAAACTTCTCTCTGGCATTGTCGTTTTAGGCCACATAAATGAGAAACAGATTCAGAAGCTCCATAGTGATGGGCTATTGGGCTCATCTGATTATGAATCATAATGAGTAAAGTGAATCTTGTTTTATTGGGTAAAATGACGGAGGCCCCTTTTAACAAAAGGTAGTGTCGATCGACACAAACGGTGCGTCGGTCGACACAGGTCGCGAACGAACAAAATGAAAGGGCCAGTAACTTATTGGGCTTTGTACATACGGATGTGTATGGCCCGATGAGCACAAGTGCTAGAGGAAACTTTCAGTACTTCATTACCTTTGCTGATGAGTCCAGTAGGTACGGTTACGTCTTATTAATAAGACATAAGTCAGGATCTTTGAAAAGTTCAAAGAGTTCCAAAAATGAAGTACAGAATCAATTTGGCAAAGGTATTAAACCTCTACGATGAGATCATGGAGGTGAATACTTAGGTCAAGAATTTAGTGATCATCTGAGAGATTGTGAAAGTGTTTCACAATTCACTCCTCCTGAATCGGAATTTATTAGATATGGTTCGATCAATGATGAGTCACTTAGATCTTCCATTATCCTTCTAAGAATACGGTCTAGAAATGTCTAAGTTTACATTAAATAGAGTTCCATAAAAATCAGTTACAGAGATACCACATGAGATGTGGAATGGAAATGTTTCTGATTTATCCATCATGGAGATTTGGAGTTGTGAGACTTATATAAAATGTTTAATCTATGATAAGCTCACACCCAAATCTGATAAGTGCTACTTCATTGGTTGTCCTAACAGAACCAAGGCATGTTACTTTTACAACCATTTCGAGAACAAATTGTTTGTTGCTCGGAACTATGTTTTCTTAAGAAAGACTTTCTTTCCAAGAAGAACAGTGGGAGTAAAAGTACAACTCGAAGAAATTCGAAAGTCATAGGAGACTGCTCAACCTGATGAGGAAGAGCAGCAGTTGGATCTACAAAGAGTTGTAGAACCTGCACCTGTGGTGCCTAAAGTTTATAAAGGATCCGGTGAAAGTATATTCGATGTACATTCAAATGCGAGTTTCTGAAGAAGTGTCGATCGACACAAACGTTGTATCGATCGACACAGACCGCGAACCAAAATATTTTGGTTTATGACTCAATTAACTACGGTTTGAATCTTGGTTAATTAGGTCGTGGTAAAAGTATACATATGAGATATGTGCACGACTTTTAAACAAAACTGAAGCTCGCAGATCCGAAAGGAACCGTCACGAACCCGAGAAATGTGGATTTCTCGTAACCAATTGTCGTGATCTATTGATCATTGAAAGTGACGGGCCTGCAAATTTTGAAGAAGCAATGATGGGCCTTGACTCCGACAGTGGCTGAAAGCCGCTGAATCCGAAATGGGATCCATGTCACATAACCAAGTATGACTTGGGTTGATTTACCCGATGGTGTAGAAGCCATTGTGAGTAAATGAATTTTCAAGAAGAAAAGTTGACATGGATGGTTATATTCAGATGTACAAAGCTAGGTTGGTGGCAAAAGGTTTCAAGTAAATTCATGGTATTAACTGTGAAGAAACCTAATCCCAGACACCATGCTTATGTCCATCCGGATTCTCCTAGCAACCGCCACTCATAGTAGTTATGAGATCTGGCAGATGGATGTGAAAACAGTTTTCCTTAATGGAATTCTAAAAGGGATGTGTACCTGACACAACCTGAAGTTTTCATTGATCCTAATGAAGCTAGGAAGATATGCAAGCTTCATCGATCCATTTATGGATTAAAGCAAGCATCTCGGAGTTGGAATCTTCGTTTTGATGAAGTAGTCAAAAGGTTTGACTTCTTCAGGAACAAAGAGGAACCATGTGTTTACAAGAAGACTAGTGGGAGCGCAGTTGCATTTCTAGTATCGTATGTTGATAACATACTACTTCTCGGAAATGAAGTTCCATTGTTTTCAGTCTGTTAAGACTTGATTCGAAAGTTGTTTTTCGATAAAATTATGGGAGAAACCGTATACATTCTTGGAATAAGAATCTATAGAGATAGATTGGATAAGCTAATTGGATTGTGTCAAGATACTTATGGTGATAAGGCCTTGCACAGGTCCAGTACGCAGGATTCCAAGAAGGGCTTCGTGCAAATGACTCCTGGCATTACTCTTAGCAAGACGCAATGTCCTTGGACACACGCTGAGCAAGAGCGAATGAGGGTCAGACTAATGCTAAAGGCATTAGATGTCTTAAGATGTGATCTTGATTTTAGTGGGAGTTGTTGTTGTTAATCTTAGTTATGATATGATGTTCGTATAAACATAATTTGATTATGTTATTGAAATCTGACATCTGTATTATTTAATAATGGTTATTAAATAATGGTCCCAAAGTAATTTATGACATTTTATAGGTCATCAAGTATGTGACTTGATCATGAAACCCTATAGATAATAAATGACATAAATTATGTTGGTCCCTGGTCAAGGTTGTTAAAGTGGGACATTAACAACCGCGTGAGACTAGTATGTGAGGTGACTGATGACTAAGTTTCATGGAGTCATTAATAAGAGTATTAAAGTCAATCACATAGATATGTGTTAGAAAACACATGATCGGAAATGACCCACTGATGAGAACTCTACGGGATAGTTATATAAGTGTCATGAGAGTTTTCATTACGACTATAGAGTATAGTCCTTAGACCTGAGTTCATCATGTTTTCTTACATATGAATTGGTCCGCTTTAACCTTGTCAAACGTCAGCCGTAACTGGTGACTATAAAGGCATTGATTGGGCGTATCATAAAGTGTGTGAAGAAACAGGGATGGAACAAGATGGGATTTGTCCCTCCTATATAACAGGAGATAAATATCTCAGGGCCCATCGAAGATTTGATACTGAGAAATGTGTGGCCACACTCAAACGAGGTGATTGTCAGTCGTTTGTCTTGTCAGTATAAATCGGAGTTCGATGAACATGATCTTGGCTAAATAAAGGTGACACAGATCTTGCCTTATGCCAAATCGAGATATAGTGACAAAGGGATTATAGAATAAATGATTCCAGTACAAGTGGGAGATTGTTGGGAATGTCCTGAAATCTATTGTACTTACTCCAAGTGAAAGTCGTATTGTCGAGATGAGACAATCATGTGACACTGGGCAGTCATAATGCTTTGCTAGAAGCCACTTATGATCAATGAGTTTAGAACTCATTGCTAGTGTTATATGATCCTACAGGGTCACACACCTAAGCAAACTGGACGTAGTATATGAGGTTGATCATTAATGTAATGATCGGGTTAATGCATATTTGATATGCATTCAATACCAAGTTTCTGGGCAGTGTCGATCGACACAATAAGTGTGTCGGTCGACACAGATCGGCAGTGTCGATCGACACAAAGAGTGTGTCGGTCGACACGACTCGCGGATTACCAAATTAATTCGGTTTAATCGTTGGTTAATTCCGTTGTGGTTTAAGTCGACATATATAAGATATATGGTCGACCTAAACTCGATCTTAACCTAATTGACAGCCACCAGAAAAGAAACAGAAACCTCTTGAGAGATCTGATCTCTAAAGGCACTAGCATCCCTTCTGTTCAGTTTGTGTGCGTGTGGATACCAGTAGAGGCGCAGCATTTGAGGCGCTCTAGATCTCGATTATCTGCAAATCTTCCGCTGCTAATCACCAGGTAATTCTGAGATCCCAATGATTCAATTACATGAACCCTAGATCCTAGGCTTGGAATTCAGACCAGGGTTGCCTAATTGGATTAGGAACTGCTATAAATTCCTTCATATAATGACTTAGCCACCAACGGAATGTAGCTCAATTTCAGCTTCGTAATCATTTTATCTACCCCAATCTTCAGGCAAATCTTTTCCACTAACTTCGCATACGTGATCTATGATATTTCATGGTTTTTCTAGATTTTCAACCATGATATAGTTGTGTATATTGAGTCTTTAACCTGGTTTTTTGAGTCTATTGAGTCTTCTACAGGTAGGCTTGCGTTTGGAGCAAAGAACGGGATTATAGGACGTTTCTGGTGATTTGTGCAAGGAGCTGAAGTTGGTGTCTTGGCCACAACTGGATGTCGACCGACACTGACCTTGGTGTCGGTCGACACTTAGCGCGAGAGAAGCTATACGCCGAGTTGAGACAAGTTTTGAAGAATTGCATAACCCCGAAGTTTTCCCAAATTCTAATCTAGCCCCAAAACGAGTTTAGGAGTTTTAATTAGGTTTTCAGACTCATTATTCAGTTTATCTTGTTCTTACTTTGTTCTTGCTTTTGAAGATTGAGAGATTTGATAAGGGGCTGATTCTTGCTACTTGTAACCTTTGAGAGAAGGATTTCGAACCCCGTTATCTTATCTATTCAGTCTTTTGGTTTTCTATTCATGATGTGTTGTTTAATTGATAATATGTCTGAGTAGTAACCTAGTTAGATTTAGGAATTCTCATAAGGGTTTATGCATGTTAGATAACTGATTCATTAGGATTCACAATCTGTTCGTTCATCACCTAAGTTGCGTTTAATACTGAATTCTGGACTGATCACCTAGGATTTAGATCTGAGATAATTAACTTAGCACGAGAGTGTGAGTTATAATTTGAATAAACTTAGTGTGAGCAATTTGACTAGATACAAAGAGATTTGGTTTAGGAGAATTGTGAACCGATAGAACCTGTTCTTAATGCTTGTTTAGAACTCTAGGATTACAAAGAGATTTGGATCACTAGGTTGCTAGACATAGAAACAATCTCAGCGAGAGTTGGATTGTTTAGCATTGTGTTTCTAGTTCTTGGACCTGTGTTTAATCTGAATCCGGTTAGTTAAGTATCTGACATTGCATAATTCCCGAGAACTTCCTAAGTCTGACGCCTTTCTTCCATTGATAACGCTTCCTTGTTTACTTGCATTAGTTTACTGTTTTCTTCTGATTATTTAGCTTAACTTGAGAACATACAATCTATCGTGTGAGTCATGAGTCCTTGTGGATTCGATACCCTAAGTACTACATTCGCATCACTGTGCACTTGCAGTAGAATAGGATAAAACTTTGAGTCTATCAAGTTTTTGGCGCTGTTGCCGAGGACTCAACTGAGTTCGCCGATAGATTTTGTTTTAGAGTTTAGCCTAAGTCGTTTTATTTCTTTTGTTACTGATTTTTCTCGGTTTGGCTTGTTTTGTTGCTGCAGGAATCGACAGAAGCTCTCAGTGTCGACCGACACCTTCTTAGTGTCGCCCGACACCACTCACGGTTTCAGACTTGAGATCAGTGTATGCCAAGTCGACATACCCGAAGAAACCAGAGCAAAGAACATTTATACCTCAGACTTGAGGAGCTTGCTAAACTTGAGAGAACGAACAGAAAGGGTCAAAGAACAAGAATGATGAACAATCGTTTGATTTTGAGACCAGATGTTGAAGAAGTTCTGAGAGACCAACATAACAACCCCTACAATGACCAGGGGCAAATGATTGATGCTGAGGGACGCATAATCCCTGAACCTGAACAACCTCAAGGTGGGGGGGGGGCAGATGGTCAATGCTGGAGGTAATGGACATCAACCTAATCCTGCTGCTGCTGAGAGGACTCTTGCTGATTACAACCGACCATATGAGTTTTATGTTAACCGGTCATCAATTGTACCTCCTCCTTTTGAAAGGAATGAGTTTGAGCTCAAGACTGTCTACTATACACTTCTAAGACAACATCCTTTCTATGGTCTTCCCAATGAGCAACCCATGGACAACATTGAAGATTTTGAAGCCTTCGTCACTGGGATGAAGAACAATGGAGTGGGTTATGACTTCCTTTTCCTCAAGATTTTTCCATACTTTCTTGCTGGAGAAGCTGCAGCTTGGCTTAAGCAACTTCCACCTGGGAAGTTAACTACTTGGGATGCAGTGAAAAGAGAATTCCTGCAACATTTCGATGATGATGCTCGCTCAGATAAGCTCAGACAGGATCTTTTGACATTCACTCAGGGACCTACAAAGCCATTTAAGTCTGCTTGGGTGAGGTTTAAGAGGTACCAACGAGATTGTCCTCATCATGGATTCTCTGAAGTTCAGCTGGTAGGCATTTTCTTCAGAGGTGTGGATCTATGGTACCAGTCTGCGTTAGATGCTGCTAGCAATGACAACTTCAACACAAAGACTCCTAAACAAGCTAGAGTGTTGATTGAGAACTTGGTGAGCAGCAACAATGCTAAGACTACAGATCAGAGAAGGAAAGAGTCTGGTGTAAAATTGGATCATCTACAGATGGCTGAGATGCATAACAAGTTGGATTCTGTTCACAGCTTGTTGACTAGTAAGAAGCATGTCCACTTTGCTCAAGATGTTGAAGAGTTTGGTCCTAAAGAAGGCTGCACAGAAGAGGATGTGAACTACATTAGTGGTTCTGGATTCCAAGGAAACAAGTGTGAGAATCAGCAGAACAACAAGTTCTTTAATGGTGGACAAAAGAGTGCTTTCACAAGCAATCAAAACTCTTCTGGATATGGTCAGAATGCTGGTTACCAGAAGCCTTTTCAGCAGAACAACTCTTATCAGAGGACCTATGGATCAACTTCCTATCAAACGCCGCCTGCTACCAATGCTCGTGAGAGCAAGCTGGAAGCTATGATGGAGCAGCTGCTAGAGGGTGTCAAACAAAAAACACTGTAGACTTCAACAAGAAGCTTGATGCTGTGTATGAAGATTTGAATGGGAAGTTTGAATCGTTGAGTACTCACATGAAGCAACTGGACACACAAGTGAATCAGATTTCAAGCTCAGTTAAGGGAAATGGTGTTCAGAATATCCACATCAACGCTTGGACAATACATATTGAGGATGGGATAGATCAAGGAGAAGGGTTTGAGGTTAAGACAATTGAAATTGTGAAAAACAGCCAAAAAACCGAGAATGTACCCCCAATGTCGACCGACACTGCCATTGACGTCGGTCAACATCCATGTTCAAAAGCGATTTCGAGTTCTCATGACGAACGGAAATCAACCGTGACCGATTTTGGAGTCGACATCGAAGGTGAATCAACGAATGTCGACCGACATCAGTTTAACGTCGGTCGACATCAAGGGCGTGAGAGGCCAATTTCACCAACATCTTGTGGTATTGCTGGAGAAACAACCTACAAACCTCTTGTACCTTTTCCTAAGTTGTTTGTGAAGTCTAAACAAGAGCTTGATGAAGCCAGAGACCTGGAAATGATGGATAAGAAGTTGAAAGAGGATCCACAAGCTGATACTCTGCCCTATCATCCTTGTATACAGAGATACTTGGAAAAGATGGTGCCTATGGATGAGGACTTAAGAGATTGGGTAGTGGTGCTCCATAAGCAAATCAGTGATGTACTGCATAATAAGATTCTAGAGAAGCTAGATGATCCTGGTGTCTTCGTGTTATATTGATCAGTCTTCAAAGATAGCTTCAAGCATTCCTTATGTGATTTGGGAGCTGCTGGAAATCTCATGCCATACTCTGTGGCTGAGAGGCTGGGGTTGATGGACTTCAAGCAGACTAGGATTTCTCTGATCCTAGCTGATCATTCAAAGAGAGTTCCTGAAGGAGTCCTAAAGGACATCACGGTCAGAGTTGGAGACCATTTGATTCCAACTGACTTTGTGGTGCTGAAGTATGATAGTTAACCAGATGATCCTCTGATACTAGGAAGACCCTTCTTAGCTACTGCTGGAGCGAGGATTGATGTGCAACACGGTCTGATCGATCTCCACCTGGGAGATGAGCCCTTACACTTTAAGATGGATATGCTGCGACGGTCCAAGATTGACGGTCATACCTTTAGCATTGTGATGGAGCAAGAAGCTCAGCCTAGAGAGGCTTCAGTTTCTGATCCTGGAGAGAAGAAGATGGTGCTTTCTCAAGATTCCGCTCTAACATCTTCAAAGCTTGCAACTGCCTCTAAGCAGAAAGCTCCAAACATCAGAGCTCCGCCAAAGCAAAGGTTTGCGTCTTCCCAACCCTGTTCAACTGACGTAGTTGCTGAGAATGCAGGAAACCATCGCATTCCCTCGTTCCTTGGACGATCTCACGCTGACACTGCTTACTCTCCACCTTGGATGAGGAGACTTTCGCAGAGGCACTCACAGCCTCTGTCGAAACCACCGGGAGTCTAATCTCCCATCAAAGTCAAGCTAACGACTTAAAACAAGCGCTGAGTGGGAGGCAACCCTCTGGTAAGTTGTATATACTAGGATTTTCGGTCTTGCATTTTGATTTCTTTCGTTTTTGGAGTTTTTGTGTCAAGTTATGCAGAATCTGTAGCAATGTGTAGTCAGTGTCGGTCGACATTCACTCGATGTCGGTCGACATTGATTTCCGAAGGGGTTTTCGAGCACGGATGATAATCGACCGAGGTCGATTTCCAGAAGTCGACTTGGTTCGCTAAGGTAAGTGTCGACCGACATCAAGCTGGATGTCGGTCGACATCGATGAAATCGAGGTAAGAAATCTTAAAAACCCGAGACCAGTCTTCTTCTTCCTCATTTCCCTTCTCGCCGAAAAATCTCCAAAAATCTCCATCTCTCTCAATTCTTCACCATTTTTGATGATTCAAAGCTCCATTTCACTTTTTTCTGTGCTCTATCCATTTCTATCATCTGTTTAATCGATCTGCGAAGGTATGACTCTAAATCTCCGATTTTCAGTTCGTGTTCATGGAAAGAAAGCTTCAATTTTGGTTCGATTATTTGATGTTTATAATGATTTTCTAGTGGATTGTGATTAGTTTTGATGCTGTGGATGATTATATGGAATCAAATCATGAGATTAAGATGTTTCAAAATTTGGATTTTAGAATCTCATGCTTTCTTGTCTGTTCGTTCGTTTTGCAGATGGAACCTTGTCTGAACCCCGGAAAATGCCCACGACGTGTTGCTGCAGCAGATGTTTTTGGTTCCTCGCCGCAGCGACGGGATGCTCAGAACCAAGCACCTTGGCCTAGAATGGAAGAGAAGAAGTTCAAGGTCACTTGATTCGCTGACGAACCTGCAATAGAGGTGAAGAAGCGAGAGTGCATCTACATGGATATATCAGAGCAGTGGGACGATTATGACAGCTTGTTCTACAACGGTTGGTGTGACGTTAATATCAAGCCCACACGGCTTCCTTGCATGACCACTATGAACAAGCTGAACATAAGATCAGATGTGGTGCGAGTCCTACGGACTATAGGCTTGGGTACTATTTGTACCAAGTACGATGACTTATATCCGGAGCTGTTCAGACAGTTCATGGCCACAGTCCGTGTGTACTACGCCAATGATGTGGTGAGGAAGGCCTCTGAGGGGACGTTGACATTCATGGCCAAGGGTAGGAGTTACAGGCTCAGCCTTCAGGAGCTGTGTGATATTTATGAGTTTGACAGGACACGAGTGAGAGTCAATTTGCCCGAGCACTGGCCAGATAAGCAGCTCTTCTGGGAACACTTTGGCACCGGAGTGTACGATTCTCAGACCACCAGGCAGACCGCTGTGCGACATCCGGTTCTGCGCTATCTTTTCCGAGTGTTTTCTAACACTATCTTGTGTAAGATGGAGCCTGGGATGATGAGGATTGCTGAGCTTCTGTTGCTCTATCTTGGGATTGGTGGCAGTGTTGATGTCAGTGAGTTTGAGGACGCTCATTTAGTAGCAGACGCCAACATGGGAGCTATTTTTGCTCATCATTTGGAGAGCTTGAAGGCGACGAAGCCTTTCACTGGGAAGGCAGTGAAGACGAAAACGATTGGGAGTCTCTTAACTCCCATCTTTGACCACTTTGAGCTTGACACGAGTCATATGAGCATTTGCACCAGGAAGTCCGTGATGGACTTCACACACCTGAAGAGCAGCCAGTGGATCAAGGGATACACTACTGGGAGACAGTTCTTATGGCGTTTCCATGATATATCTGGCGTAGAGCGCCTATTTCTCCTCCTAGCGACCGAGCTGACAGGTATCATGGATGAGCCTCTCTCACTCTCTTTTCAGCCCAGTGTTGAGCTTAGTAGGGCTGTTCCGCGACGCTCCACTGTACTTAGAGGCACATCTTCTGGAGTTGCTGCCTCTGCTGCTGAGCATGAGGCTGTCCTTGCTGATACAGACGAGACCTATGGGTTTCCCGAGCTTCCAGGACCAGCAGAAGACATGCCACCAGGGCAGTTTCAGAAGTGGGCAGCATCTGTTCTCAAGGGCATTTGGAAGAAGTTTCACAAGATGTTCTGCCAGCGCTCACAACGTGTTCATCACCCGCAACCACGACGTCGCGCACCAGCGAAAGCACCAATCCATGTGAGTTCAGAGGAGGAGGAGATAGAGGAGGCTGCTGACTCGGAGGAGACAAATGATGGAGACTCTCCAGTCTTCTAGACACTTGCTGCTGATTCTGCGTTTGTTTGAGTCATTTTGATGTTTCTTTTGAGTCAGCCTGTCAGCCTTGTTAGCTTGGAACCTTGACTATTTGAGTTTATGCATCACGCTTGTTGTTTCTGATGAGATTTTGAGTGATCTAACGCAGCTAACAGGTGATAAATCGAGTGCTAACCCATGATCTTAACCACAGACGCATCTCACACTCCGCGTATGGTACCACGAGCTCGATGTCGAGCGACACTAAGCTTAGTGTCGGTCGACATCGGCCGTGTTCAGGTTCGGATTTTTTGCTCAATGACTCTTTGGTTCCAATTTGATCTCTCTCGATATCATACTATGATTGCACTGGGGACAGTGCAGTCTAAGTGTGGGGGAGGTGGCTACTGACATTGTATTTTGTTTTCTTAGAGTCAGTCCCTTGTTTTCAATTGTTTTCAAAAAAATTTTATTGAGTCAAAATGTGTATGAAACTATGATTTTTCGAGGAAATTTTTCGCTGGAACAGGAATTAAGTGACCATTGGACAGACTTCACTACAAAAAAAGTCAGCATTAATAGCAGATTGTTATAGCATGTTTTACCGAACTGCTATCGTAGATGGGTTTAAAAAAAAAATATTGTATCATAGCATTTCATAAACGCTATGTCATAATTTCACTAAGCGGGAAACTGAAATCACTTAATCCGCCAAACACTTTCTAAAATTTTATACTTTTGGCTCTCATTATACTTTGTAAAATAATCAAAAACTCAAGACCTAAATAAACTTAACCAAAATACTCATTTCTTCTCGTCTCTCTTTCTTTTTTGGCACCAGCTTCTCTGTCTCTCTATAACCCTAAACTACCAGCTTCCTTAATCCCAGATCTAAGTCGCGGAGGGCTTTTGCAAGTCATTATTGAAGCAATCGAGGAGCTGTCTCAGCTCTCAAATTCGATGAAACAGGCTGCGTCATGGTTACGGACGATGATCCCGATGAGACCTCTTCTTCTAAAAGCCCGACCACTGTCTTAATGTTGTAGCCTTAGGAAATATGGTGAGTTCCTTGCTCTGCTCCACGATTTTTTTTTGTTAGATTTTATGCTGTGTTGGAGTGGTTAAGCTTGTATGCTATCTTAGTCTTAGATCTCTGATTTTTACCTTATGATTCTACCCTCTTAGTCTTAGATCTCTGATTCTCATGTTTGTTATGTGTAGTTGACTAACGCCCCCATCTTGATGTTTCAAACTTTAGAGGATTTGAGCTTCTTTTGTTTATTTTAACGCTAAGTGTAGGCTTTTAGAGGATGCATGTCTTGTGTTCGATGAAATGCCTAACAGAGATGTGGTTGCTTGGACTGCGATTATATATGGGCATGTGCAGAATGGCGAGAGCTAGAGAGGTTTGGTATATCATTGCAAGATGCATTGTGTTGGTTCTGATGATGAAAAACCAAATCCTAGAACATTGGAATGTGGATTCCAAGCTTGTGCAAATTTGAACGCTTTGAAGGAAGGTAGGGGTCTTCATGGATTCACAGTAAAAAATGGTTTAGCTTCTTCCAGCATTGTCCAGTCTCACTCACTGAAAGTTGAGAAAGTTATGTTCAAAGACAAGTCATAGTATCAGGAAGTCCTAGTGTTTGAGGTTTGATATAGCTTTTCTCGTTAGACTATTCTTATCATCTTCTGAATATGTCAGATTCTAACTGTGCTGATTCTTTTAGTTTGTAAACGTTATGCTTTAGGATAACCTCATTTTGTTCTGGTTTTTGCAGTCAACTACCTATGGGAAAGACCTTTTTCTAGATGGCATTGTACTGCGGACTGAACCTGATGGAACACAATGTGCTTGCCTATTTTAGTTCATGTGTTACTATTTTATCACATGAGATGGATCATTCGCCAATGTTGAAATTTGTGAGATAGACAAGATGGTAATAATTATATCTCAGATATTCACATTGTGTTACTAAGTATCTTTCAGATATTCACATTGTGTATTGCATCTATTATATATTGTCCAGAAGGTACCACTACCTTTTCTCTGTTTTGGCGCAAGCTTCTTTTTTCTCTGTTTGGGTTGTTGCTATGTGGTGATTGTGCAAGTGAAAGAATGGTTCTGGTTAGTTGGGCATAGATGCAATGCCCTTTGTTTGGCCAACCGAGCGGAAAAAGTTGCCAAAGTGGGTTTTATAAAGTCTTTAATTAACCAACTTTTTGACATTAAAGAGTTTTGATATCCATAGTTTGGTTTGTGTTGTTTCAGGTGTGTAAGCCACCTCCACCATGAGTAAGCTATTGCAAGCATTAAAGTTTTTTAGTTTCTCTTCTTTGTTTGTGAATATGTTACTTTTTCAGGTTGTTCAAGTCCACAAGTCAGAGACATTGAAGCAAGCTAACGAGGACAAGGAAAAGTGAGCTGATGAGAACAACAAAGCCTATGAAGATACAAAGTGAGCGGACATTTTTGGCTCAAAGGTAATAACATATGAAGAGCTAGATTCACACCTTAGAACTTAGAGCTAGATAGAATCCTTAAGAGTTCATTAGTCTTTTGGTTTTGTTTGTATAATGTTACTTTTACATTGTGTAAGACTTATCGACATTTTACGATGTTAGTATATGTAATTATGTAAGACTTGTTTTTGATTAATGTAATATTATTGTTATGTATGTTGATGATTTATGAGATAAAAATTATGTAAATTAAATTATAAATATTTTGCAATACAAAATTCAAAATTATATATATATATATATATATATATATATATATATATATATATATATTCTAATTAAATATATTTATATAGCGATAAACATATGCTACAATATTAAATACAATAGCACTAAACATGTGCTATAAGAAAATAGATCCAGAAGTGCTATAATAGAACGAATGTATGATAGCATATCAAAAACGCTATCGTATGGGTACCATCTATTATAGCTGCGGATGTCATAGCATTTGTGAAAACGCTATGTATGACATATGATAGCATAATTTTCGCGCCGTCAATGAATATATTTGTTGTAGTGCTTGCAGTAATTCTATGACTATTAGAAAACCCCAAACGGATCAGCTTACCTAGGACACCCATATCTAACCAGGTATTCAGAGGATCAATCACTAACTTCACCTCTAAACTTGACTTCATTTTCTAACTTAGGGGCTTGAGATCTCTGGATCGGATTCCTCTGATGTACTTGACACATCCTGTGATCCTGTTTGAGTATGGTTCCTGATTTTCCCCTCCCTTGAAAGTAAAAAAAAAAAGAGATTAAACCCGAGGATAAGCTAGTAGCTTCGAAGTGGTCACGGGAGTGGTAGAGACCCCTATTATCTCCTGTGTATAAATGGAAAGATCCAAAGTTACACCCCGAATAAAAAGGGAAGAGGAATGATAAAAAAAAAATGATACCCAGTGGGGAAAAATCAGTTGCTAAGGGAGAAAGAGAAAAGAAAGGAAGCAGAAACCGACAATTTTGTGGTCAGTACTGAATGAGTTGAGTCCATGTGTTCTCTGATCGATACTCCCTCTGTAAGACCGCACCTAATTGTATACAGAGGTTAGTGTGGTGAACTTGAATATCCTAACTTGATTGTGGAGTTTACTTGGGACAGTTGCTAAGTGTGGGGGAAGTATATTGTGGTCTTGACATCTGCAGGAAAGTTTTCAGTGGCTTACTAAGTGAATGTGAATGCGAAAGTTCCTAGCACGAAATGAGTTTCTGAGTTTTCAAACCTCTTTCTTATGCTTTAGTTCTTTCACTTGCTTGGGAGCAAGCAAGAGCTAAGTGTGGGGAAGTTGATATATCATGGTTTTTCTAGGTTTTCAACCATGATATAGTTGTGTATATTGAGTCTTTAACCTGGTTTTTGAGTCTATTGAGTCTTCTACAGGTAGGCTTGCGTTTGGAGCAAAGAACGGGATTATAAGACGTTTCTGGTGATTTGTGCAAGGAGCTGAAGTTGGTGTCTCGGCCACGACTGGATGTCGACCGACACTGACCTTGGTGTCGGTCGACACTGAGAGCGAGAGAAGCTATACGCCGAGTTGAGAAAAGTTTTGAAGAATTGCATAACCCCGAAGTTTTCCCAAATTCTAATCTAGCCCCAAAACGAGTTTAGGAGTTTTAATTAGGTTTTCAGACTCATTATTCAGTTTATCTTGTTCTTACTTTGTTCTTGCTTTTGGAGATTGAGAGATTTGCTAAGGGGCTGATTCTTGCTACTTGTAACCTTTGAGAGAAGGATTTCGAACCCCGTTATCTTATCTATTCAGTCTTTTGGTTTTCTATTCATGATGTGTTGTTTAATTGATAATATGTCTGAGTAGTAACCTAGTTAGATTTAGGAATTCTCATAAGGGTTTTATGCATGTTAGATAAATGATTCATTAGGATTCACAATATGTTCGTTCATCACCTAAGTTGCGTTTAATACTGAATTCTGGACTGATCACCCTAGGGTTTAGATCTGAGATAATTAACTTAGCACGAGAGTGTGAGTTATAATCTGAATAAACTTAGTGTGAGCAATTTGACTAGATACAAAGAAATTTGGTTTAGGAGAATTGTGAACCGATAGAACATGTTCTTAATGCTTGTTTAGAACTCTAGGATTACAAAGAGATTTGGATCACTAGGTTGCTAGACATAGAAACAATCTCAGCGAGAGTTGGATTGTTTAGCATTGTGTTTCTAGTTCTTGGACCTGTGTTTAATTTGAATCCGGTTAGTTAAGTATCTTACATTGCATAATTCTCGAGAACTTCCTAAGTCTGACGCCTTTCTTCCATTGATAACACTTCCTTGTTTACTTGCTTTAGTTTACTGTTTTCTTCCGATTGATTTAGCTTAAATTGAGAACATACAATCTATCGTGTGAGTCGTGAGTCCTTGTGGATTCGATACCCTAAGTACTACATTCGCATCACTGTGCACTTGCAGTAGAATAGGATAAAACTTTGAGCCTATCAATCTCCTCCAAAGATGCGGTCCTAAACGAAATAGCATAGATTGAATTCCTAGCGGAAATCCATGTATACTCTTCTGAATAGTGTCCTCCATAGTCGAAATGCATGTTGGTGTGCATGATGGTCTTTGCATTCTGTAAGTACAATAAAAAGGATAACTCAAATATTAGAAAATACCCAATCTTCTTTACAGTACTTCCAATTGTACCAGTTTTCTTATGTCACATTTATACCATTTGTCCCAGTTGACCTACATTTGTAAGTTTTCCCATTTGTTCCAGTTGTCCCGATTTTATGAACCACCTCAAATCTCGAAATCGGAGCTCAAATCAGGATAGATTTATAAAATCACTTTCATTCGGCATATAAATTGCAAATTCTCCCAATGCAAGAACCAAGCTTCATCTCAGATACTACATTTCAACCAAATGTACTAATGCAAACAGATTTTTCAAATCAAATTGAAAATACCTAAAGTCAAATTACTTACAATCGACCTCGAATTAGAGAAAAGGGTGGATATAGGCGGCCTCGGCGTGAATCACTTCGCCGATGGACGGTGTCTCGATGGTCGGAGTGAGCTGCTTCGAACGGAAATGGTAGTCGGCGGGAGGATTCAGCCGGCGGCGAAGAGCTCTCACGATCGAACAAATGTTTTTGGATTCTAGTGATTTAATTTAAATATTGAATACTATTAAATATATTCATAATCAATTTTCATTTTTTTCAATTCGTTTTACTTAAAATATAAAAACGTACACATTCATTAAGGGTAAAAATGTCCATAATGTCATTATGGAGGGTATGTAGATCATGGAGGGCAAACCAGATCATTGTTCCCTCAATTAAGGGCAATTCAGCTAATGATTCTAGTGGTGACTGATAAGAGATTTGAAAGGATCCTTCTGACCCAATTTTTTCCATCGACCACTAGCACAATGTAGTGTTTGGATCTATTTATTCACCCAAATTTTAGGTCATTTTTAAAATTTACAAATTTAGAATTATTTTACCTTTTTAATCCGAAACACACAAGCATTTTAAGCATAAAATAGACTTAGAAATATTTCAAGGTTTAAGTACAATGATCAGTTTGCCACTAAACTATTACATTCATACATAACCAAATTTACTCAAATCTAACCATCGTTTCCATCCAGCCGCCTTTAGTCTTGCGTTTAAGCCTTCTCAGAACGATCACCTACATCCACAAAGGACTCATAAGCAAACTTATTGCTTAGTGAGAGCAGTCGTCCCGTCTCACTTAGCCACAAAATAATCACACAACAAGTCATACATTCAGTCAGTCTATCAAATTTATCATCAGTACATGCACTTAATCCGATCTGATCATTTCAAGGCAAAGAGCCAGCATCTCAATGCAAAAAACCAATCAATCGATCAAGTCAACAGAAACAAAATGGCCTTAACAGACATATGCTAACACGATTTGATCATTCCAAGTCAACAAGCCATCTTCCACGATCCAGGATCAAGCCTTAACGAGCAAACTTCCCTTAAGCGCATGATCTGATCTAGATGCTCGATGAAAGGAATCGATCAATCAGTTAAGTCATAGCAGAAACAGAATCATCGATAAGTAAGCAATCAGAACAGACCTCACCAACCTAGGCTCAACGAATATATGCAAGAAAACGGTCATAAACCATAGGCACGGTCACACATTCACCTTAGTCTTTCGGTTTGGATGATGAGAGCGATTTTCTGACACCTCTTGTGCTCGAATCCAGCAGAACTGACGATCCCACTGTCTTGTTTGATCACCGTAAGCCAAACTCTATCAAATACTCATCCAAATCTCGGTTTCTCTCTTCATACTTTCTCTCTCAATATTTCTGAGTTCTTGATCGCGGAAACTGAACAAAAATCGCCTAAGGGATGATTTTATACATTTGTGGGCAATTTCAGTCAAGCCAACTGTCCCGAAACCGTCCCAAAACTGCCCCGCGTTTTTCTGAACGGCCAAACCAATCCAACCGTCTTCCCTACGCTTTCATCACTTGACTGCGTGGATTTCATCATAAACATATCCCTGCACTTTTTCTTTGGGCGAAAATGCTGAGTTTCGGCCAGTAATTGTTCCCGCCAAAACTAGCCAGTCAATCAATCCGCGGATATGAGATTAGGCCGACAATCCTAATTGACTTGTCTGAAAGCCGACAAAACTTGTCTGAATCCTGACCAATACTGTCTGAATCCGACCAAATCAGCTCAACGACCACTCTTGGTCCGAAAATAATGGTATGAACTCTTCCAGTTCGCTTTAGCTCTGCTTTCACACAGTAAACCTTACTTATCCAGATGAACCCCTTATTTTTAATATTCCCTGTCTTAAAAGACCATTCCGGATGACCATCCATGACCGAATCCCTTCATCCTTAGAACGCTGGCATTACAACTCTCCCCCACTTGGCTTAGACTCGTCCTCGAGTCTTACTCTTCTTGCCCGGATTTTCCTTAAGTTTCTCAAACCACTTAGGAAATTCAACTTGCATTTTTCTCTCGATTCCCAATTTGTTTCTTCTTCACCATCACAACCAAACAACTTGGATCATTCTTACGTTCTTTCTTCTGCCAACATTCTTGATCTTTTCATCCAAAACTCGGACTGGTCTTCCTTCCATTGTCAAAATTTCCCTTAAGTCCGAAGATGGTTCAGAAACCACATTATGCATGTCACTTATGCATTTTCTTAGCAAAGAGACATGGAAAACATTATGGAATGCATACATAGCCGGAGGTAACTCCAACTTTTTAGCCACTTCCCCGATTCTCTCCAAAATCTTGTACGATCCCATGTACCTTGGACTTAACTTTGCATTCTTTATTGCTTGATCCTTGCCATTATATGTGACTGTTTTGAGATAGACCATATAACCACAAATTCCAACAGTTTCTTCCGCTTATCATCATAACTCTTTTGTCTGTCTTGAGCTTCTTTCATCTTAATTTTCAACACCTTATTCTTTCAGTTGTTTCCCTAACAAAGTCTCGGCCAAAGATGCTTCGTTCACCTACTTGAGTCCAACACAACGGTGTTCTGCATGGTTGTCCATAAAGTTCTTCCGATACTAGCTTGGTAGCTATTGTTGTAAGAAAATTCGGCTAGATGTAAGTATTGATCCCAATTACTGCCCCAGTTCAGAACACAAGCTCGCAACAAATCTTCAAGTGTCATGATCATCCTCTCTTACTGTCCATCTGTCTGGGGATTATAAGATGTATTCAAATGGACCTTTGTCCCCATTGCCTTTTGCATTGCCTTCTAGAAGGTTGAGCTAAACTTTCCATCACGATATGACACAATGCTCTCTGGTACTCCATGCAATCTCACGATATGTTCAACATACAACTTGGCCAATTCTACCGCATTATCCTGCTTGTTGATTGCAAGAAAATGTGCTGACTTAGTCAGTCTGTCCACGATAATCCAAATTGCATCTTTGCCATCCCGCACCGCATTGGCAATGCAGTCACGAAATCCATCGTGATGTTGTCCCATTTCCACTCCGGAAAGGGTAAGCTTTGCAACAATAGCTTGGAACTTGATGTTCATCCTTAACCATCTGACATACACGACATCCATCAACCTACTTAGCATCATCACGCTTCATTCCAACCCAATGATAATACCGCTTCAAATCATGATACATCTTAGTTGTCCCGAGATGTATCCAGAATCTTGACTGATGTGCTTCCTTAGGGATTTCATCCCGCAACCCTTGATCATTTGGAACACAAACTCGGCCGTTACCAAAATCGTCCCATTGTTTGATGGATGATACTCAGTCTTTTCTTTTACTGCCTCATCGATCAACTTTTAATCTTTCTATTGAGCTAACCGCACTCTGGTCAACAAATCTGCTTTATCTGCTGCATTAAGACCCAATGGTTCCACTTTTCCGGTCAAGGCAGTCAGACGAAATTAATGTATTGATCATACTGATTAATCCTTCCATGTCTTTCTCTGAATTTGAAGCCACTCATTTCCTGATTAAAGCATCAGCCATTGTGTTTGCCTTTCCCAGATGATAGGCAATATCCAAGTCATAATCGACAATTGTCTCCATCTATTTTCTCTGTCTCAAGTTCAATTCCGGTTGTGTGAAGATGTACTTCAAACTCTTAAGATCCTTAAAGACTTGGATCTTTGCACCATAGAGATAAGACCGCCAAATCTGAAGGAAAAAAAACTGCGGCCATCTCTAGGTCATGAGTCAGATAATTTCCTTCATGCTTCCTTAAATTTCTTGATGCATATACGATCACCTTGCCTTGTTACACCAGAACACATCCAAGTCCAACTCTTGATGCATCAATATAAACTACATAAGGCTCACAATACATTGGCAAAGCCAATACTGGAGTACTCGTCAGCATATCATTTAGCTTAGAGAAACTCGCTTCACATTCCGTTGACCACACGAACTGATCATCTTTCCCTGTCAGTCGAGTTATTAGCTGAGCTATACTCGCAAAAACCCTAAGAAATCATCGGTAGTAGCCAGTTAATCACATAAAACTCCTTATATATGTTGGATTCCTTGGTCTAGGCCAATCCGCTATTGCCTTGATTTTTTTTTTTGAGTCAACAGACACTCATTTGTCTGAGACAACATGACCCTAAGAATCCGAACTCGTTTTGCCAAAATCTGCATTTACTGAGCTTAGCAAACAACTGATGTTCCCGCAGTCTGTTCATAACCATCATCAAATGAGCCTTATGCTCTTCCTTATCCTTGGAGTAAACCAAGATATCGTCTATGAAGATGATCACATATTTATACATGCAATCTTTGAATACATTGTCCATTAACTTCATAAAAGCCGCCGGGGCATTAGTCAATCTGAAGGGCATAACCACAAACTCATAATGCCCATACCTCGTTCCGAAGGTTGTCTTTGGAACGTCCTGCTCAGCTACCGGAATCTGATGATAACCATGAGTCAGATCAATTTTTGAAAACCAAATAGCACCTCGGAGTTGATCCAACAACTCGTGTATCCTTGGAAGAGGGTACTTGTTCTTCACTGTCACTCTATTCAATCCACGGTAATCGATGCAGAGTGTGAAACTCCCATCTTTCTTCTTGACAAACAAAACCGATGGGCCCCAAGGTGAATTGCTTGGTCGCCAAACCCTTTCTCCATCAATTCACTTAGTTGTTTCTTTAGCTCGGTCATCTCTTCCAGAGCCATCCGGTAAGGCGCTTTAGAGATTGGAGCCGTCCCATGCTCAAGCTCGACCGTGAACGTATCAGAACGAGTAAGTGGTAATCCAGTCAGTGACTCAAAGACATCCTCAAATTACTTTACCACCGGAATATCACTCAGTTCAGCATTTGACCCAACTTTCACTGTAGTGATTGCGGTCAGATATGCTTCACATCCCTTCTCTAACATATGGTCTGCTTGAATTGCCGAAACAATTAAACTTCCATTAGTCGGTCTAACTCCCTCATACTCCAGCTTTCCTTGGTCAATTTCAAACATAACTCGACCGCGGTGACAGTCTAGATGCACCTTGTGTTTCCCAAGCCAATCCATTCCAAGGATCACATCGTAAGACTTCATTTGAAAAATCATCAAATCGGCTGGCATGTTCACTTCACCGATCATGACAGAGATGTTTCAGACTTTTCCATTTGTGAACATAACCTGTGCACCAGCTGCTTGAAACTCACAAAACTTCCCCATCATTTTCCTTCTGAAACTCACCGAGTCCTATCACGTCTGATGCACAAAGCAGTGATGCACCGGAATCAAACAGAACATGGGTCGCCACACCACCCATGACTAAGGTTCTTACACATTCATCATCATGAATGCTATTTTCTAAACACGCAACAAGCAAATCACACATAATTGCTAAGGTAAGTGATAGGACTTACCAATGAAAGAACGAGAGGTGGAAGGATCCTGAGAAACATCTGCGATTGTGTACACACGTGACATGATGGATTGCCTCTTCGTGTTCGGTTGTTGTCCATCACTTGGACGTTTTCCAGTCTGTTTAGCCAACTTAGGAAAATCATTCTTGAAATGTCTAGCTTCACCACAGTTGTAGCACAACCACTCTTTTGTTCCCTTAACTTGATCCTTAGGCCTTGTATCCTCCCCTTGGCAGTCACACACCTTATGCTCCAGACTTCCGCATCGGTGACATGCTCCAGAAGCTTTCCTGCATGAACCCACATACATCTTCTTGCAAGTCGAACACACACAGCGACCAACAAATGACTTGCCAGAAGGGTTGTTCTTTCCAAACTTCTTATTCTTCCCAGCATCATTTCCAATTCCCAGCATCTTTTCCAATTCCCAAAAACTTTGCTTCCTCGTTCAATCCTTCTTCACGTCCTGCAGCTTTTTCAACCATCTCGACAACATAATCATACTTGCGGATCCCGCAACGAGTGTTTAAATCCACATGTAATCCACGCATGAACTTGCGCACCAAGGATTCTTCATCCTCTGCCTCACGACCAACATACTTCTTAAGCCGATTGAACTCAGCGTCATACTCTCTCACTGTCATAGACCCATGCTCCAGCTTAAGGAATGCACTTTTCAACTTGTAAAATGCTTCAGCCAGAAAGTACTTCCTCTTGAATTTCTCACAGAACATTTCCCAAGTGCAAAGTCTGTCACCCATCTGACTTGCTACACCTTTCCACCAAGTGTGTGCATCTCCATTCAGAAAGTGCACCGCAATATCCTTCTTGTAGGCATTATGACAGCAGCTTGAGTCAAAGTTTCACTCCAATCTTGTCAACCATTCATCTGCATCAATCAACTTTGTTCCCCGCTACCTCATATGATCAATCACTTGGAGATAGGATTGGTTCCTAGGCGCATGAAACACATCATCCTATTCCACCACAATTTGTTCCACATTCACATCAACTTATGGAGCATTCAGAATAGGCAAAAACCGGCAGTTTTTACAAGACTTGCGCCAAAAATACCAATATTGTCGGAGGAGCAGCACCAAAAGCAGCAACAGAAGCCGCAGCAGCAAAAACATCATTAGCCGCATTAGCAACATTCATTTCATTCTCATCATTCCGAGTATTTTTTGCATTCTAAACATCATGAACTTCTTCATTTGCAGCATTTCTTGCCGCATTATCCTCAAATGTCTCCCCAGTTTCACCAACATTCCTCCTACTATTTCGGTTACTCTTAGCAAATAACAGATCAGTCAAGTTAGCCCCTTCACTAACTTGTTAACAGAACACAGAATGACTTAGCACGAGACCGGCGCTGGATTGATGGTTTACCCACTAACCCATTTATGCTTAAATTGTCCTAGAACCAAATTACGCTCTGATACCAACTTGAAACATCCCGACCCAACTTTCCCACCTGCGACTAGCACAAGTAGTGTCTAGGTCAACTTCCTCGCCAAGACTTAGGCCATTTTCAAATTTTCCATACTTAGAATTATTTTACGTTTTTCAATCCGAACTAGACAAGCATTTTTAAGCGTAAAACATACATATAGATTTTGAGGTTTAAGTACAATGATCAGTTTTCCACTAAGCTATTAGATTCATACTTAACCAAATCTACCTAAATCTAACCACTCTTTCCATCCAGACGCCTTTACTCTCGCTCCTAAGCTTTCTCAGACCTGCATCCACAAAGGAGGCATAAGAAAACAAATTGCTTAGTGAGAGCGGTCGTCCCGTCTCACTTAGCCACATGATAATCATGAAACAAGTCATACATTCAACCAGTCTATCAAGATTATCATCAGTACAAGCACTTAATCCGATCTGATAGTTTCAAGGCAAAGAGCCAGCATCTCAATGCAAGAAACCAATCAATCGATTAAGTCAGCTGAAACAGAATGGCCTGAACAGACATATGCTTAACCTTATCTAATCATTCCAAGTCAAAAAGCTATCTTCCACGATCTATCATCAAGCCTTAACGAGCAAACCGCCCTTAAGCGCATGATCTGATCTAGATGATCGATGAAAGGAATCGATCAATCGGTTAAGTCATAGCAGAAACAGAATCATAGATAAGCAAGCAATCAGAACAGTCCTAACCAACCTAGACTCAACGAATTTGTGCAAGCTCATAAACCATAGCCATGGTCACGCACTCACCTTAGTCTTTAGGTTTGGATGATGAGAGCGGTTTTCTGACACCTCTTGTGCTCGAATCAAACAGAACGGACGATCCCACAGTCTTTCTTGGTCACCGTAAGCCAAACTCGATCAAATACTCAGCCAAATCTAGGTTTCTCTCTTTAGTCTTTGTCTCTCAATCTTTCTGAGTTCTTGGTCACGAAAAATGAACAAAAATCGCCTAAGGGATGATTTTATACGTTTATGGGTGATTTCAGTCAAGCCAACTGCCCCGAAACCGTCCCAAAATTGGTCCCATGTCTTTCTGATTGACCAAACCAATCCAACCGTCTTCCTCGGCTTTCATCACTTGACTGCGCATTTGATCATAAACATGTTCCCGCATTTTTTCTTTTGGCGAAAATGCTGAGTTTCGGCCAGAAACAGTTCCCGCCAAAACTAGCCAATCAATCAATCCGGGAATATGAGCTTAGGCCGACAATCCTAGTTGACTTGTCCGACAGCCGACCAAACTTGTCCGAATCCTGGCCAACACTGTCTGAATACGACCAAATCAGCTCAACGTCCACTTGGTCTGAAAAACACGGTCCGAACTCTTCCGGTTCGTTTTAGCTCGACTTTCATATAATTAGCCTTACTTATCCAGATGAACCCCCTATTTTTAATTTTCCTTGTCTTAAAAGACCATCCGGATGACCATCCATGACCAAATCCTTTCATCCTTAGAACGTGGGCGTTACAAGATTCCTCTAAAATCTTTTGTTTCCTTTGCGGGAGAAGAGACTAAAAGATGCCGTGGCTCGCAACAGGCAATCGATTCTCTAGTGTATTTGGGTTTCCTTTATTTTATTAGTTTTGTACATGAGGATTCGGTTTAAATTTACAATATAACCATTTAGTCTCCTGCTAGTAAATTTTAATGAAGAATTTGATTTTGATTCTTTTACAAATTTAAAATTTTAATTATTTTTGTTAATAATTTAAAGTTATACAAGTATAATTACTTTATAATTTTTAAATCTGCGTTTTAAAATGTGAGTTAATAATTTATAATCCAAACAAACTAACCTATCTTCGAGTCATATTATAATAGTTTAAATATTTTGAAAATTGATAAAACGATCCGTCAAATAGCAAAAACTGCTATTGTAAAAATATCAACCATAATCTAATTCATTATATATTTGAATAATGTAAATATCGAATAATTTTCATATTTTTATCAAATTAAAAATATATTATTGAAATTGATTAATCCATCTTTTTAACCTGTCATTTCAATAAGAAATATTTGTTTTAAATAGTATAGATAATTGAAATTGTTTAATATATTTTAAACCCATTTTATAATGGTCTAAATAGATTTTCGATCATGGATGAAGAACTTCCCGAAGATAAATGAGCAGCTCGTAAAATCAAAGTGCAGATTGCTCGTTAAATTTTGATGGATGGAAACGTTTACAAGGGGATATTATCCGAGCCTCTAATTTCTTGCGTCGAAGGCAAAGAAGCATGGCGAATCATGGATGAAGTCCACAATGGTTCGTGCGAAAACCAATCAAGAGGCAGAGCTTTGGCGATCAAAATCAAGCGTCATAGTTACTATTGGCGAACAATGGTCAAACACTGCGAGAAGTTTTCACGAAAATTTGAAAAATTCCAGAGACACGCCCAGACTATCCCTCAACCTTCCGATCTACTTTCATCAGTCTCAGCATCATTTCTTTTCATGCGCTAGTCGATGGATATAGTAGGCCCACTTCACCAGTCGAAACAGAAGCGATTCCTACTCGTCCTAACAGACTACTTCTCGAAATGGATTGAATCCGAATATTACGCCAACATTAAACACGGTCAAGTTAAACATTTCGTATGGAAGAATATCATATGCATGCATGGAGTACCTTACGAGATCGTTATAGCCAACGGCTCGCAGTTCATCTCAACACGTTTTGAAGCTTTTGCGAAAAGTGAAGATGCGATACAAAAAACCACTTCGCGTTATCCCCAAGGTAACGGGTAAGTTGAAGCTGACAACAAACCGGTCCTTGACGGATTGAAGAAACGAATCAAAGAAAAGAAAGGACGATGGGCAATCGAGTTAGAAGGAGTCCTTTGGTCACATCGGACCACAACCCGACGAGCAACTGGCGAAACACCATCCGCACTCTTTACGGAGAGGACTGCATACCCAACTAAGATTGAGTTCCGGGAGTACGCCACATATTGCTCCCTGGGAAAAAAAGATTGAATCACCTGGTGCTTCTCGATGAACTTGACATGATCAACGAACGACGCTATCAGGCGCTAATTCGCATTCAAAACTACCAGTAAGCAACCGCCAAATATTACAACTCAAACGTCTGCAGCTGGAGGTTCCACGAAGGTGACTTCGTCATATGGAAAGTATTTCAGAACACCCAAAACGAAATGCGGGAATACTTGGAGCAAACTAGGAAGGACCATACCAAGTTACGAAAGTGATTCGCCCCGGAGCATACAAGTTAACCAACATGGACGACGTCAAAGTTCGAAGGAGTTGGAACATAATGCATCTGAAGAAATACTATCACTAACTCAAGACTTGCGAAAAAGACGACTTGAACTACGGAACGGCTTGATCCCCAAAAGGGGTACGTAGGCAGCCGATCTTTTGATCGGTTCAGCTGTCCTCCTTCTCAAAAGGGGGGGGGGGAGTGGGTCCGTATATACTGAAGGGAATTTCTAGCAGTTCCTAATCCAATTAGGCAACCCTGGTCTGAATTCCAAGCCTAGGATCTAGGGTTCATGTAATTGAATCATTAGGATCTCAGAATTACCTGGTGATTAGCAGCGGAAGATTTGCAGATAATCGAGATCAAGAGCGCCTCAAATGCTGCGCCTCTATTGGTATCCACACGCACACAAACTGAACAGAAGGGATGCTAGTGTCTTTAGAGATCAGATCTCTCAAGAGGTTCTGTTTCTTTTCTGGTGGCTGTGTATTAGGTTTAGTTCGAGTTTTAGGTCGACCATATATCTTATATATGTCGACTTAAACTGCAACGGGATTAACCAACGATTAAACCGAATTAATCTGGTAATCCGCGAGTTGTGTCGACCGACACACTCTTTGTGTCGATCGACACGGCCGATCTGTGTCGACCGACACACTTATTGTGTCGATCGACACTGCCGAGAAAAGTTGGTATTGAATGCATATCAAATATGCATTCACCCGATCATTACATTAATGATCAACCTCACATACAATGTCCAGTTTGCTTAGGTGTGTGACCCTGTAGGATCATATAACACTAGCAATGAGTTCTTAACCCATTGTTCATAAGTGGCTTCTAGCAAAGCGTTATGACTGCCTAGTGTCATATTATTGTCTCATCTCGACAATACGACTTTCACGTGGAGTAAGTACAATAGATTTCAGGACATTCCCAACAATCTCCCACTTGTATTGGAATCATCTATTCCTTTAATCCCTTCGTCACTATATCTCGATCTGGCATAAGGCAAGATCTGTGTCACCCTTATTTAGCCAAGATCATGTTCATCGAACTCCGATTTATACTGACAAGACAAACGACTGACAATCACCTCGTTTGAGTGTGGCCACACATTTCTCAGTATCAAATCTTCGATGGGCCCGGAGATATTTATCTCATGTTATATAGGAGGGACAAATCCCATCTTGTTCCATCCCTGTTTCTTCACACGCTTCATGATACGCCCAATCAATGCCTTTATAGTCACCAGTTACGGCTGACGTTTGACAAGGTTAAAGCAGATCAATTCACATGTAAGAAAACATGATGAACTCAGGTTTAAGGACTATACTCTATAGTCGTAATGAAAACTCTCATGACACTTATATAACTATCTCGTAGAGTTCTCATCAGTGGGTCATGTCCGATCCTGTGTTCTCCAACACATATCTATGTGATTGACTTTAATACTCTTATTAATGACTCCATGAAACTTAGTCATCAGTCACCTCACATACTAGTCTCACGTGGTTGTTAATGTCCCACTTTAACAACCTTGACCAGGGACCAACATAATTTATGTCATTTATCACTTATAGGGTTTCATGATCAAGTCACATACTTGATGACCTATAAAATGTCATAAATTACTTTGGGACTATTATTTAATAACCATTATTAAATAATACAGAGTCAGATTTCAATAACATAATCAAATTATGTTTATACGAACATCATATCATAACTAAAATTAATAACAATGACTCCCACTAAAATTAAGATCACATCTTAAGACATCTAATGCCTTTAGCAGTAGTCTGACCCTCATTCGCTCTTGCTCAGTGTGTGTCCAAGGACAATGCGTCTTGCTAAGAGTAATACCAAGAGTCATTTGCACGAAGTCCTTCTTGGAATCCTGCATATTGGACCTGTGCAAGACCTTATCACCATAAGTATCTTGACACAATCTAATTAGCTTATCCAATCTATCTCTATAGATTCTTATTCCAAGAATGTATACGGTTTCTCCCATAATTTTATCAAAAAACAACTTTCGAGTCAAGTCTTAACAGACTGAAATAATGAAATTTCATTTCCAAGAAGTAGTATGTTATCAACATACAATACTAGAAATGCAACTGCGCTCCCACTAGTCCTCTTGTAAACACATGGTTCCTCTTCATTCATGACGAAGTCAAACACTTTGACTGCTTCATCAAAACGAAGATTCCAACTCCAAGATGCTTGCTTATCTTCCAAGCTTCATTAGGATCAATGAAAACTTCAGGTTGTGTCATGTACACATCCTTTTCCAGAATTCCATTAAGAAAAATTGTTTTCACATCCATCTGCCAGTCATCATAATGAGCGGCGGTTTCTAGGAGAATCCGAATGGACATAAGCACGGTGTCTGGGATTAGGTTTCTTCACAGTTAATACCATGAATTTAATTGAAACCTTTTGCCACCAACCTAGCTTTGTACATCTGAATATAATCATTCATGTCAACTTTTCTTCTTGAAAACCCATTTACTCACAATGGTTTCTACACCATCGGGTAAATCAACCCAAGTCATACTTGGTTCTGCGACATGGATCCCATTTCGGATTCAGCGGCTTTCAGCCATTTTCGGAGTCAAGGCCCATCATTGCTTCTTCAAAATTCGCAGACCCGTCACTTTCAATGATCAGTAGATCACGGCAATTGGTTACGAGAAATCCACCTTTCTCGGGTTCGTGACGGATCCTTTCGGATCTGCGAGCTTCAATTTTGTGTAAAAGTCGTGCACATATCTCATATGTATACTTTTACCACGACCTAATTAACCAAGATCTAAACCGTAGTTAATTAAGTCATAAACCAAAATATTTTGGTTCGCGATCTGTGTCGATCGATACAACTTTTGCGTCGATCGACACTTCTTCAGAAACTTGCATTTGAATGTATATCGAATATACATTCACCAGATCCTTGCAAACCTTAGGCACCACAGTTGCAGGTTCTACAACTCTTTGTAGATCCTACTGCTGCTCTTCCTCATCAGGTTGAGCAGTCTCCTGTGATTTTCGAATTTCTTCGAGTTGTAATTTTACTCCCACTATTCTTCTTGGAAAGAAAGTCTTTCATAAGAGAACATAGTTCCGAGCAACAAACAATTTGTTCTCGAACTGGTTGTAAAAGTAACATGCCTTGGTTTCGTTAGGACAACCAATGAAGTAGCACTTATCAGATTTGGGTGTGAGCTTATCAGAGATTAATCGTTTTATATAAGCCTCACAACCCCAAATCTTCACGAGATACAAATCAGGAATATTTACAGTCCACATCTCATGTGGTGTCTCTGTAAATGATTTTGATGGAAACCTATTTAGTGTAAACGCAGACGTTTCTAGAGCGTATTCTTAGAAGGATAATGGAAGATCTAAGTGACTCATCATTGATCGAACCATATCTAATAAAGTCCGATTCAGGAGGAGTGAATTGTGAAACACTTTCACAATCTCTCAGATGATCACTAAATTCTTGACTTAAGTATTCACCTCCATGATCTGATCGTAGAGGTTTAATACCTTTGCCAAATTGATTCTGTACTTCATTTTTGGAACTCTTTGAACTTTTCAAAGATTCTGACTTATGTCTTATAAATAAGACATAACCGTACCTACTGAAAATATCAGTAAAGGTAATGAAGTACTGAAATTTTCTTCTAGCACTAGTGCTCATCGGCCCATATACATCCGTATCTATAAAGCCCAATAAGCCTCTGGCCCTTTCATTTTGTTCGTTCGCAACCTGTATCGACTGACGCACCGTTTGTGTCGATCGATACTACCTTTGTTGAAAGGAGCCTTTGTCATTTTACCCAATAAACAAGATTCACTTTACTCATTATGATTTATAATCAGACGAGCCCAAAAAGCCCATCACTATGGAGCTTCTGAATCTATTTCTCATTTATGTGGCCCAAAACGACAATGCCAGAGAGAAGTTTGATTCGTTTCATTTGACTTGAATCTCTTGGTATTAATGTTATTGTTAGGCACATTCTTGTTTAGAACATAAAGTCCATTCTCTAATGGATTGCTACTATAAAATATATCACTGTAATCAAATGAATAACACTTATTCTTAATTTGAAAACTGATATCCTTCCATATCCAAACAAGGAATAGAAATAATCTTTCTGCTCATAGCAGGTACATAGTAGCAGTTTTAAGTTCAAAACATGTCATAAAAGAAAACAAATGAAATACTCCTACGGCTAATGCAACAACTCTTGCTCCATTTCCCACGCGTAGATCCACTTTTCCTTTCTCCATAGTCCTACTTTTTCTCAGGCCCTGCACATTTTCACAAAATATGAGTACCACAGCTGGTATCAAATACCCAATAAGTAGAACTATAAGAAGTAACATTTACTTCTATAACATAAATACCTGAAGAAGAAGTCTCGTACGTCTTCTTCAGCTTCTCATAATCTTCCATGAATTTATTGCAGTTTCTTTTCAAATGCCCATAACCATTACAATAACGGCACTTAACATCTTCAGAAGGACTGGTTTTAACCTTCGGAGCATGGCCAGACTCGCTTGGATTCACAATCGAGCTCGTCTTGCCATCACCTTTGTTCTTACCAAGTTTCTTAAACTTTTTACCCTTTTGTACCATAAGGACATCTGGGGTGTCCTTCTTGATGTTAGGTTCAGCAGTCTTAAGCATCCCATGCAATTCAGTCAACGTCTTCGTCAAGTTGTTCATGTTATAGTTCATAACAAATTGATCATAGCTTGACGGCAGTGACTGTAGAATGATGTCAGTAGCCAACTCTTGACTAATGGGACAATCCAGTTTCCCCAGGTTATCAATATAACCCATCATCTTAATGACATGAGGACTAACTGGTTCGCCCTTTGGTAGCTTGCACTCAATCAGAGACCTAACCGTCTGGTATCTCTGAGTTCGTGCCTGCTCCTGAAACATACTTTTCAGGCCAGTGATCATCTCTTTTGGCGACTCCACGTACTCATATTGCTTCTGCAATTCCGAGTTCATGGTAGCCAACATGAGACAACTCACATCCACCGCATCATTAGAATGCTTATCCCAAGCATCCTTATCTGACTGCCAGGCATTGGCTCGGTACTTCTTGGGGAGAACTTTCTCAAGGACATAGTCCTTTTTCTCCTGTTTGAGAACAATTCTCAAGTTCCGATACCATTCAAGAAAGTTGGATCCATTTAACTTGTCCTTCTCAAGGACGGATCGCAGGGAGAAATTGTTACTATGGTTTGTGCTAGACATAGCTGAAAAACAAGGGAGGTTTTAGTTATGATGTTCAAGAAATGAGAAGTCTTAACTATTAAGAAAACTCGCATTATATTCAGACAATGTTTCCTCAGATGAATATAATGATCCAAGACCCATACTTCACTATACTTGAGTGAGCCACTGGCTATCGCCCAAATTTTAGTTATCTAGGTAAGCAACAACTTTGCTAGTTATATCCAATATAACTCTTGGTTGTGGATTGACATCTCATGTCAAATCCACCTGATGTCTCTAGGCCCAAAACGATTTTGATAGCCCAGTCAAGTAAACCAATCTCTTAAGTCATGTAATTGTTGATACCTTGCACTGCAAGCCTATCAACACGATTACCTCCTGCCTTACTCATGTAATTGTGGACACCTTGCACTGCAAATCTATCGCACAATGAAACGAGTCTTGACAGTTGACAAGATTGGAAAGACATCAATTATCACTTGATATTTGATTGAGGAACAGAACTATTTAAAACGTTCAGTTTTATTATGTTTTAATTCTTCTAATTAATTGATTTATCTTGCTTTGGTTCTGTGATTACAGGTTCCATAACCTAAACCATCGAATCTCATGTCGACCGACACTACTTTAGTGTCGATCGATGCAGAATAACCAAAACAATCCACGATAATCGATCAATCCAATTGATCCGGTTTTGAATACCGGTTAGTGTCGATCGATGCTACACTAGCATCAGTCGATACAAAACTTATCAAACCAATCGCAATTAAATCATTCACAGTTTTCAACCATCATTAACCAAGCTCGATAACCGGTCCAATCCAATTGAACCGATTTATCAATTTCGCGAGGTTGGTGTCGACCGACACAACTCTTGTGTCGACCGACACAACTCTTGTGTCGATCGACACTAGGCGAAAACAATTTTATTCGGGTTATCCTTCTGTGTCGACCGATACCGGATTTGTGTCGATCGACACAGTGCGATAAACCCTAATCGATTTTCAATCAAAAAACCTAAAAACTAGATTTTCATGAAAACGAATTTTAGCATGCTTAGGATCTAGGGTTCATGTAATTGAATCATTAGGATCTCAGAATTACCTGGTGATTAGCAGCGGAATATTTGCAGATAATCGAGATCTAGAGCGCCTCAAATGCTGCGCCTCTACTGGTATCCACACGCACACAAACTGAACAGAAGGGATGCTAGTGCCTTTAGAGATCAGATCTCTCAAGAGGTTTATGTTTCTTTTATGGTGGCTGTGTATTAGGTTTAGTTCGAGTTTTAGGTCGACCATATATCTTATATATGTCGACTTAAACCGCAACGGGATTAACCAACGATTAAACCAAATTAATCTGGTAATCTGTGAGTTGTGTCGACCGACACACTCTTTGTGTCGATCGACACGGCCGATCTGTGTCGACCGACACACTTATTGTGTCGACCGACACACTTATTGTGTCGATCGACACTGTCCAGAAAAGTTGGTATTGAATGCATATCAAATATGCATTCACCCGATCATTACATTAATGATCAACCTCACATACAATGTCCAGTTTGCTTAGGTGTATGACCCTGTAGGATCATATAACACTAGCAATGAGTTCTTAACCCATTGATCATAAGTGGCTTCTAGCAAAGCGTTATGACTGCCTAGTGCCATATGATTGTCTCATCTCGACAATACGACTTTCACTTGGAGTAAGTACAATAGATTTCAGGACATTCCCAACATATACTTATACTTCCACATCGAAAAATCGAAATTTCGAAACAAAACTCGGATTCAATTGCAACCTTCTCAAAGGTCTCTCCTCGGACAAAGCTTCTAGGAAAATCCAAACCCATTTATTTATGTTTGCACTATCCATATTATCATTCCACGTCACTATATAATCTCTCCAAACTCATTCTCGTGATGATACCTAGGATTCGGCATAAAAATAACTTATCATTTGTATTTAGAGATGATATAATAAATTTTAAAGTTTTGTGGAAGTTAAGTTAATGAGAATGTTTCTCCATTTTAACTTTCTATTCATACAAAACCTGATGCAAACGTGAGTTCTTAAGATCATTTCCGTAAGTTTTTTTCCTGTTTATTATCTAGTTACCCCATTAGGGCTGCATAATTGGTAGATCCACTAGGATTACTTGTAAACCATTAAGGAACACAAAGTTTATCTGATCATCTTTTAATAATTAAACGTCTGTGTTTCATAGAATCATTCGAGTGAGAAATTTCAATCTGAAAACGGAGATAACCCTGAACAGTGGCTACATTCGTGATTATCATCAACGCCATCAAGATTAGCTTTCGCTATCAAGATCGCTATTTCCCTCAAGATTGGCTATCACCATCTCGACTGGTGCTAATACTATTACTTACTGTTGGTTTTAGGATTAGCACCCTTCCATAAAGGCCCATTCAGAAATTTAAGTCGGCCCAAAGAGGAAAGGATCGATCATCGCAGCCGAAGGAGGAAGGTCTTAACTCACAACAGCCCAAGAAGAGACAATTAGGTTAACACGGAAAAATAGGTAACCAAGGTGGCAGAATTAAAAGCGGCGCACGTGAAGATAACGCCGAGTAAGAAGATTCATTCAAAGGGATCACGCCGATTTAATAGGAAATATTCTAATTTGTTTTAGGGTTTTCCTAATTACTTACGCCGACTTTGTAACATATATTAAGGCGTCAAAGCTAGCCGATGTAACCATACTTTATTCAATACACAATTTTATAGCAAAAAGTCTTCAGAGCATTTTTTACAAACCTTAATCGAAATGAGTTCTCTACCGACTTCAGCAATTTATCTCCGCCGCTTTGTTTCATCCCTGAAACCTAGCAAAATTCTAAGTTTACTGTTAGCCTCCGAGTTCACTACAAAATAATTTTAGAATCCCTTAAGAAAAACCCTAAAACTCTTTCTATCTTTGGATAGACTGAGTTTACATCTTACAATTGGCGCCGACTGTGTGGATTTCTTAAAAGTTTTTTTCATAACTCACAAATAGCCGGTAACACCGACAACGTTGACCTTAAAATCCATCCTAGGGTCGACTGTGAAATCATCTCTCACAACCTCAGTGATCATGAAGATGAGGAGTTTAGAGGTCTTGATGCCGACAACCAGCCTCGAGATCCCAGAGTCGGGGATCTCAAAGTCGGTAATCAGCCTCAAGATCCAAAATCTGGAAAAACCTAGAAAGGCAACGAGGACATTCCATCAGCCGACAATACAGCAAAACAAGTCGGCTAAGACTCTGTCTTAGCTATGCTCTTAGCCAAAATTGACTCCAACAACGATTTTCTAAAAGAATTATGAGGACAAATCAACGAGTTGCGCGCCGAGAACGAAAAAATTCGCTCCGAGAAACAGTCTAGATACACATCCAAATCCCGACGTATCATCCGTCCAAAAGAGAAGGAAGACGTCTTCAGGCGATTAACCTACAGTACTCCAGAGTACAATGCAAACTGGGCAACACCTACCCGAGGAACAAACCAGGACAACGATTACTGTCGCCAACTGATGAAATTAAGGGACAGCCTCAAGGAATTAAAAGTCGAGGTCCATAACGCCACAGGGTCTGCCACACAAATTAATCGGATAATTGAGGAAACTCAAATAACAATGTTCACTTCGCACATTACCGAAGCTTACATCCGACATCCAAAAAAACTCAAGATGTCGTCTTACAACGGCACCAAAAATCCTGCAACCCATCTGACCACGTTCAAGATCGCGGAAGCAAAGACACGATTCTCGGCCGAAGAACGGGATATAGGGTAATGCCATATCTTTAAGGAAACCTTGGAAGGCGTCGCCTTAACCTGGTTTTCAAGACTTCCGCCAGAGTCAATCGATAATTTCCAGGAATTATCACGAGCTTTCATCAGACATCATTTTGCAAACAAGGACAAGGATACGTCCTTGAACACTCTAATGTCCATGTCCCAAGGACCCAAAGAGAATTTACGATCTTTCATAGAATGCTTCAAAGGCATTTTCACGTGCGTAGAAGTTCCGGAAAACTTCGCCATCACGGCCTTGAAAAATGCCGTATGGCATTAATCTCCCTTTTACCAAGATTTATTTCTCAACAAGCCGTTGAGAGTCGAAGACGCCCTTCACCGAGCAAACAAGTTCATCGAGATGGATGAAAAAAATAGCATTAGCCAAGAAATTCAGCTCCACTAAGAAAATCGGCAACAACAAAGATCATGAGCCGAGACAGCTTTACGAAAAAGAAAAATGTGCGAAAATGACCATGGTAGTCAAAAATACCAGAAACCAGCGTCCAGTGTCCAAACCTTGGAACAAGTATGTTCTGGAAGAAAAGGAGGAGACGACACCACAACAAGAACCCAAACAAAAAGGGGCTCAATAATACTGCTAGTATCACAAAGCCACGTCGCACAACACATCGTTGTTCCCATATCTTAAAGAGGTGTTGTACTCCCAATTTCATAATGGGAAGCTAAAAACATCTATGAATGATCTGAGGAGTGTCACGTAGCGTGACAGAGCCGAGACGAGCAGTCCGGCGGCAGTCACCAAAGCAAGGCAAAAAGCAGCGTCGTCCCTCAAATAATGCTCAAAAATGCAACTGTGATGATCACGACGACGAGGATGTTAAATCCCGAAGGGTTGTATGAAGGCTTAGCATGATCATGGGCGGTGTGATCACAGTAAACGATTTTGTCCGGTCAATCAAGGAATACGAACGAAAGGCCATCTCCGTGCAGAACACTCCACGGATGATCACCGATGAACCACTACTCATCTTCACTGATGATGACTTTGCAGAAACTCATTACTCTCACAACGATCCCTTGGTGATCGAGCTCTTGGTAGGAAATTTCAAAGTATTGAGGATCTTAGTTTATACATATAGTTCAATCGACCTAATCTTCATGGATACACTGAGAAAGATGGAAATCAAAGAAGACAGCATCAAACAAAAGGCAAGACCACTCACAGACCTTACGAGTGAGACGACTTACACCATCGGAACCATCAAGTTTCCCGGTCACGTTAGTGGAGTAACAAAGCTTGTGAAGTTCCATGTCATCAACAAGCAGATTATTTACAATGCTATCCTCGGCACTCCGTGGTTGTATCCAAAAGGAATTCAGACGGTCAAAGTATGGTATAGGACGAGTTGATCGTATTAATAACGGAACACAAGATGAGAGTACCATCGTTTATGATTAACGCAGATAAAAGCGGGAAAGGTCCTAAGAAAGAGCTTATCCAGCAAGTCGTTATCGACGAATCAGATGCAAGTAAGTGTGCGGGGATCAGAGCGGAACTCTTGGACGACATCAAGAAAGAGCTGATCGGGTTCCTCTAGCAAAATGTCTCGACCTTCGCATCTTCAATCAAAGACATGAAAGGTATTAACCCCTCTATCACGACTCATGATCTCAATGTCGATCCGAGTTATGAGCCAATCAAACAGAAAAGACGCAAAATCGGTCCCGAAAGAGCCAAAGCCATTAATGACGAAGTCGATAATTTTTTGGATGCCAGCTCAATACATGAAATCAAAATACACTGATTGGGTAGCCAATCCTGTTATTGTAAAAAAGAAGAACATCAAGTGAAGGGCCTGTGTCGACTTCACCGATCTTAACAAAGCTTGTCCAAAGGACAGTTTTCCCTTACCACACATTGACCACCTTGTGGAAGTGACGGCTGGAAACGAGTTACTCTCGTTCATGGATCCCTTTTCTTGGTAAAATCAGATACTCATGAACCCTGACGATCAAGTGAAAAGAGCTTTCATAATTGACTGCGGCACTTACCGCTACATGGTTATGCCCTTTGGCCTTAAGAACGCAGGAGCGAATTATCAATGATTGGTCAAACAAATATTCAAAAGCAAACTCGGCACAACGATGGAGGTCTAAATCGACGATATGTTCGTCAAGTACTTGATCACATCCCAAGATGTAGGACATATGAAGGAATGCTTGAGCATCCTTACAAGATATGGTATGAAACTGAATCCGACCAAGTGCACTTTTGGTGTCAGGCGAATTTCTCGGCTATCTCGTCAGTCAAAGGGGATTGAGGCAAATCCAAAACAGATCTAGGCCATCATCGACCTGCCTTCACCAAAAACACCCTCGAAGTTCAACGCCTTACCGGCCGCATTGCCGTGTTGAATAGATTAATCACACGATCAACGAAAAATGCATGTCGTTCTATGAACTCCCCTGAGGCAACAAAAGGTTTACATGGGACGATAAGTGTCAAGAAGCTTTCATCCAACTTGAAGACTATCTTTCAAGCCCGCCAGTTTTGTCAAAACCAAAAAACGGTGAGACGCTTCTCTTATACATCGATGTTTCAACGACGGCAGTAAGTGGAGTCCTTATCCCCGAAGATTGAGGCGAACAAAAGCCAATCTTCTACGTCAGTAAAACGATGAATGGTGCCAAAACAAGATACCCTGCGATGGAGAAACTTGTCCTAGTAGTCTTCATCTCAGGACAAAAGTTACGCCCACACTTCCAATCTCATACGATTGCCGTCTTGAGCAGTCAACTACACCGGACAATCTTCCATAGTCTAAGTCAATTAGGCTGTTTGGCTAAATGGACAGTAGAACTCAGCGAGTACGACATTGACTATCAGAACATGACAACTGCCAAATCCCCAGTAATAGCAGATTTCCTCGTTGAACTTTCACCATAATTAAATGATGATATTCCAGAAGTAGACAAGAACTGAAAATTGTTTGTCGAAAGCGCATCCTAAAAATGAGGAGCGACGGTAGAAGTGCAACTCATATCGCCACCCCCTGGTGAAGTTTTAGAGCAATCTTTACGACTAGGGTTCACTGCATCCAACAACACAGCCTAGTACAAGGCCTTAATTTCCAGTCTCAGATTGGATAAAGAATCTCATAGTACATTGTGAACCCCAGCTCTTCGCAAATCAATTTAACGGTGAGTATGCGGCTAAAAGTGAGCAAATGGAAGCCTACCTTAAGGCGGCACAGGATCTCATTGAATCTTTTGAATTCTTTTACATAGTTCAGATACCGAGGAGCGACAACGTACCAGCAGACGCCCTCGCCTCACTAGCAACGTACCAAACCCTGAGTTATGCTGACGTATTCCGATAGATGTAATTCATGAACCAATATCTCAGTGCCGGGAAGAGATCACGAAGATCCTTCACCTGATATGGTTCTCGCAATCAACGAACCAGAGACGACCCAGCAGAGCCCAAAAATCTTGACACGACCTCAACAGATCCCGAAACGGACTGGCGAGAAGAGATACAATTGTATCTAACATAAGGGAAACTTCCCGCAGACAAGTTGGTTGTGCGCCAATTAAAGGTGAAAAGTGCACGATACACGATGTATAACAGCGTCTTGTACAAGTATACACCAAAAAAAGTCCTCTTCAGGTGCATATACGGCGACGAGATCCACTGAGTCCTTGAAGAAACTTATTCATGCGCATGTGGTAATCATTCAGGGGCATGTGGTAATCATTAATGGGCCAAAATCTCGTTCTCAAAGCTAAACGGTCAATTCTGGCCAACCATGGTAGAAGACTGCGAGACATACTCCAACAAATGCGAAAAGTGTCAATGTCACTCGCCGTTTATACAACGGCTGACAGAACTGCTCACAACATCCACATCGGCGTATCCCTTCATGAGATGGGCCATGAACATCGTTGGACCGTTACTATTATCAAATCAAAGATGGTTCCTCTTAATTATGACGGATTATTTTATCTACTAGGTTGAAGCTAAGGCTTATGTAGAAATTCACGACATATAAGTTCAATACTTTGTCTCGAAATACATTTCTGCCGATACGAGTTGTCATACGATATCGTTACAGACAACAGATCTCAGTTTACATCCAACTTATTTGAAGGATTTTGAAAAATGGGGGGTATACGACTCAGCAAGTCAACCCCACGCTATCCTCAAGGAAACGGTCAAGCGGAGGCTACAAACAAAATTGTCATCGATGGCATAAAAAATAATTTATAGAAGAAGGAAGAAGTCTGGGCCGACGAACTTGACGAAGTTCTCTGGTCACATAGAACAACTTCTCGCCGCGCAATAGGAGCCACCCCCATTCTCCTTAGCTTTCGTTGTTGAAGAAATGGTCGTGGCAGAAGCAAACGTCGACACTCTGCTATGCGCTCTTATGCCTCAACACGCCGAGATCAATGAAAAAATGTTGATTCACGCCAGTGATACAATCGAAGAAGAACCAGATAGAGACTTACTACGAATCCAGATCTATCAACAGCCTGCCGCCCAATACTACAAAAAGAAGGTACATGAATGTCACTTTAAACTCGTTCACTACGTCCTACAAAAAGAATATGAAAATACTAAGGAATGAAGAGATGGAAAATTCCTCGGGAGATACGTAGGCAGCCATCATCGGCACAATCACAAACATAATAAAAATTCCTTTCGAACTCATGCCGAGTTATTTCTTTATTCTAACCTATGCTGAATTATACTTTTTCTTGACTTATTCCGAGTTAAACTCTTGCTTTGACTTATGAGTTAGACCTTGTCTTTATTCTGACTTATGTTGAGTTAGACCTTTTCTACTGACTTATGCCGAGTTAAATTCTTGCCTTGACTTATGCCGAGTTAAGCTCTCTCTTTAAATCTATGCCGAGTTAAACTCTCTCTTTGAATTTATGCCAAGTTAAACTTTGCTGAGTTAAATTCTCTAATTTTCAAACCATAAAAAGCAACAATTTTTTGCTAAGTCGAGCTCCTTAGCTCACAAAAGTTGAACAACACACGCCTCGACTACAAGCCAAGCCACTTGTAATATTCACAAATTAGCATCATGCTTCCTGGCCAGGAGGATGATGAGATGCATATCAGCCTTAAAAAGGATGCTAAAAAACTCATGGTAAGGAAAAGCCGGGATCTGTCTCGCACTAAAAACCGGGCACATACCCGTATGTTCTCTGAGATGGGCGATAAAAATAAGTTGAGCACTCAAGCCTTGCACATTCGTCTCGTCCTTAGAACGGCAAAGCAGAGCACGTATAAGCCTCGCAATCAAGGTTAGGTAAAACATAAGCCTTAGGATTTAAGCTTTTTATTTACACCCCGACCTTCCTGATCAAATCACTATTTGTCGAGATCCATGTAGATGGATTAGGAGCAATCAGAATGGCCCGATTAAATTTAGTTCTATTTAAAGAAAATGTTTTCTTCTCTAACGAACGATTGTTTAACTAAGGAAAAAGAAATGTGCTTTACACAAAAATTGCACAGATTCCGACAATAAAACATCTCCTTAAAACAAGGAAAAGTTTACATGCACAACAAAATAAATTTAAAACGTTAAAGTTACAACAACAACTTAAATCGACACAGCTTCCACTTCTTTCTCCACCTCGGCCTCCTTCGCCCTCTCCTTCTCCGCTTGATCTTCACCAAAATCCTTCTCCGCTTGATCTTCACCAACATTCTTCTCCGAGACTTCGGCTTGGAAAACATTATCGACCTGTTCTTTCACCTGATTGGAAGGTTCAACCCGGTCTTGAGCATCATAAATATCGGTCCTCGAGGGATGAATAGAAGGATCATCGATAAGGCCAGGAGAGATCACTTCTCGGTCCGTCCCAAACTCGTTGATGTTACGCAGAACAAGGGAAGGCGAATCACCATGACGCGAAATCAAATGGTGCTTGGTCGGCGAAAGGGTGAATTTCAGATATTCCTTTTCAAGGACCTCTAGATCTTCCAGCACGAGATCAATCTTCTTCTCGTTCGCGGCGAGTTGGTCCTTAACTGATTGAGGAATCATCACCCCCTCCTCGATCAACTTCTTCAAACACTCATTTGTGCCACTAATTTGGCCTTGCTCAACTTTCTTAATTTTCACCCTTTCTTGCTCATTGACGTACTACCGGAACAGATCGAAGTAAGACGTCCTCATCTCGGCTTCAACACGATGCCTCTCCTTCACAACCAGGTTCTCGCAAAGATTCCGAAGACGTTTTTCCTCGGCCTTGTGCTTGTCAAAGCTGGCTTTAGATTTCTCCTTGGTGTCAAGAATCTTGCTTGTAAGGTCGATATTATGAGCCTTCATCGCGTCCCCAGTCCGTATAAGTTCCTGGATGATGTCCTTCAACTTCGGGATGTAGGCGTATTTCCTCTTCACTTAATTCACGGCCCTCCTAATCTTCGAAGCATATTAAAGAACTACTCGGTTTGACGCCGCGACGACCTACAACCCCAAAAATCGCTATTACAAGGAAACAATCCGAATACAAAAGAAAGAGAAAGGGGACCTTACCGTTGCCTCGCAATGCTTGAGTTCCACAACCGCTTGAGTTCGGAAGATCTTTCAAAGCCGGTTAATCCTTGTATGTGCCTATCACTTAAGAGAGCAGAGAAAGCAAGCCCGACTATTTTGGACAAAGGGAACTTTGCTTTCATACTTATAAGCAAAGTTATGGATTGAAGGTCGTCCCTTGACATCTTGCTTCTCACCACGAGGCGGAACCGTGACAAACTCCTTACAGGAGACAAACGGTCTTTTCTCACCAGAATCGTCGACTAACCCCTCCCCGGTTTCTATAGCCTTTCGCCTCCATGTTTCCCTGGATTTAGCCTTAGAAGGATCCTCCATGGCTTGCTTCTTTAAAGAACTCTCACTGGCGAGTTTATTAGTAGCCGCTCTATTCTTCGACGAAACCGCTTCTGGAGCCACGGATGCATTAATCTCGACTGCCACATTCTTTAACTTTTTTTTTTTAAGGATCATCAGGTGGAACATTTGTGGTTGGCGAAGGATTGTTTCCGCCTTCAGCCGAGGGCAACACCACCTTAGATTCTTCTGTGGATCCCATCGTGGCAGACGGATTCACACTGAGCTTCTTAGCGTATTCAACCTTGATTTTCTTCACTTTACCCATCTTCAGGTCAGTTGTATCGACTTTCGCAACCGTGTCCCACTTAACTGCGAGATCAAAGTATGTATCAAAATCGGCAAAGGAAAAAGTTAAATAATCATAATCCACCGAATCAAGAAGGACTTACCTTTAGAAATTATTGGACATGATCGGTTGATGCGCGTTTGAGTGATCTGAGCTCACTTACGATGGCTGAGGCTTCTGATATCGTCAACAATAGAGAAGAAGTTGTCCGGATACGGCTTGTAGAAAGGATGAGGCAATGCGATTAAAAGAAAAATAAATAAATTAAATGCTTGAAATAATAAAGAAGCAAGGAACAATCTATACATATATTTGTTTTCCTGGAGGATTTAAATTCCTTATGCGGATTCGGCACAACCAAAGGAGATATCACGGCATAAAAGTAATATTTCTGCCAAGTGTGAACTTTAGTAGGTCGACCCATGACAACTCCTTTATCCGGTCTCATTTTGACGGCAAAAAATCCCACTCATACTCGTCATATGAATAATAAAAGTCATCTCTTCAAACGTCATATGTCGCATTCCGCCGCGAGGACTAAGAGCCCTACCATATGACAAATAGCTGTCGCCGAGAGCTGCGAAATAGCTTTTTCATGCCAAGGACAATAAGAAATCAATAGATTAGGAAGGGGAAACCAAAGTTGAGCGCCAACCGTGTTGAGGAAGTAGGATTGATACAAGCAAATATAGCCCGGGGGCGGAGTCCAAGAACGATATGTCGGCTCCAGGATAATGAAATTAATCCTCGGATCGGCTCCACAATCTTCAAGTGCGAATATAACCGTCCTCTCCTTCAACAGAGTCGGGAACACGTTGTTAACTTCATTGGAGCATCTAACAACCCGACCTCAACATGAGAAATCTCGGCGATGTTTCCCTCAAATGGAATGATCGCCATCACGTCCTCCTCAGCATCATTCTCTTCGGTATCGCCTTCTGGTTCTTCTGAATCAAAATCTCTAAACCGAGGATTCGCAAACTCATTTCGACCCGAACTCACCACGGCATCTGTCAGCCGAGATAGCTCGCGGCAGCGTTCAAGCTCTTTAAATGCCTTATAGCCGGGATGGCTTCTCAAGTTAGAAGACGTGCTGCAGAATGACGAATCCCCATGATTACCTTGCCGACTTGGAGACTTATCTCACAATGATACAACAACAATTTCCTTACCATTGCTACCCGAACAGACATTTTGATGAAGAACGGATGAAAAACTAGGGAAGAATAATGGGTTTTCAATCTAAGGATCCTAACATGCTACGGCGGAGCGACAGTGGTGGACTAATCGGAAAATAAAACCGGTAGAGAACGAAAAAGGTACCTTTTCTTCACTTGAGCAGAAATTAAGAGGGAAGAGTGAAGTTGAGATATTTATAAGGGAAATGAATGTTGTGTTCGAGAAGAGATCATTATACCTAGAAGACGCTTCGTTTCCCGCACCTATAAGGCGGTTCAACCGGAATCTAGTTTCCTAAACCGGCCAACCTAAATCGCTTCCTAAACCAACCCAGTATTCTCTTCGTACCGCCAATCCAAATGAATTTGAATCGCCGCACTGGGGGGGGGGGGCTTATTGTTGGTGTCAGGATTATCACCCTTCCATAAAGGCCCATTCAGGAGTTTAGGTCGGTCCAAAGAGGAAATGGTCGATCATCGCGGCCCAAGGAGGAAGGTCTTAACTTACCGCGGCCCAAGAAGAGACAATTAGGTTAACACGGTAAAATAGGTAACCAAGGCGGCAAGATTAAATACGGCGCACGTGAAGATAACACTGGTTAAGAAGATTCATTCGAAGAGATTCATGCCGATTAAATAGGAAATATTATAATTTATCTTAGGGTTTTCCTAATTACTTACGCCGACTTTGTAACATATATTAAGGCGTCAAAGCCAGCCGATGTAACCATGATTTATTCAATACACAATTTTATAGCAAAGAGTTTTCAGAGCACTTTTTACAAACATTAATCATAACGAGTTCTTTGCCGAGTTCAACAATTTCTCTCCGCCGCTTTGTTTCATCCTTGAAACCTAGCGAAACCCTAAGTTTATCGTTATCCCCCGAGTTCACTACAAAATACTTTTAGAATCACTTAAGAAAAACCCTAAAAATCTTTATATCTTTGGATAGACCGAGTTGAGATCTTACACTTAGCTCTTTTTTCTCAAAGCTTCTCATTTGTTGCTTCCGGTTCCCTTGGAGATGTGAATAGAATATTGGGTTTGTTTGGACTTGTTGAAAGCTGGACCTTTTTTAATAGGAAAATGTCTAAGATTTGGGGTGTCTAGTTCTAGTCTGTAAACTTGTTATTTGAAGTGAATACTCCTGAGCTAAGTGTCTCCCTGTAGATCTTGGCATTTATCTGCGGTTACAATTGTTTGGAATCATGGAATGATCTAAGTCTTTATTTTTAATTGTTATATAAAAAGTTCACAGAGTAAGTTTTCTTTTTGATTTTTTTTTTTTTAATGGTATGGCTTTGTTGTATGTCTTGATTTCTACTTGATTTTGGGAGTTTTATGAGTCTTTTGCATCTTATTTTGTATCATTTGTTTTGGCGTGTTGGTGTTACTTGGTACAGCTGACTATAAGAATGAAGCTGAAGTTGGTGAGGCTCTCTTCGTTACAACCAAGGTCGACCCGGATTCTACTCAGCTATAATCTTAAACTATTTTGTCTAGAATAATGAAAAGTGAGAAAGCTCTGAGTTCTGAACTGTCTTGGTTTCGCAGTTATGGAATTCAGACCATGACCATGTTATTGAGGCGTGCAAGGACAGTCTGAAGAAACTCCGACTTGATTATCTCGTTTTCTAACGAGGCACGCTGGTGAGATCTCTGCCTTATTCATTTGTTATAAGTCTCAAGTAGAGACCACTGCATTTTGTTGCATAACGATCCTCCTATCTGACCGCCTAAAATAAAGTTTATTGGAAGTCTCTAGCAATTGACATGTAAGCCTTCCCCTCTCTATGTGCTTGCCACCGACAGTTCTTTGGGCGGTGAGGCGGTATTGGACATAGATACGACTATATCTCTGGAAACTACATGGCATGAGCTTGTATCTATGGGTTTGGTCCGAAGCATTGGAATCAAGTATAGGCTGTCTATCAACGAAGAAACTCATCTAGATATTTGGTTATTAATTTAATTATAGAATACATTATGTGATATGGCGTACAAGTTTTCACAATCCTTTTGTTTTAGTTGCTGATTTCTGATATATATTTTTAACCATTTGGCTGTTGCAGTAACTATTAACGAGAGGTTACTTGGCTTACTCCAAGATCAAGCCTGCATTGAGACACATCCTTACTTCCAACGTGATTCTCTTGTCAAATTCTACCAGAAGCACGGTATTTGCGTCCACAGAGGTGCCACGGCCACCACCGTGTGATGTCTGGAACTCTAGATGACCCAGCTCTCAAGCTTATAGTTTGGATTGATACAGTTAAAAGATTGAACCATTGACAGTTCAAAATGGACTGGGTTAATGTCTGTTCTTGATACGAATACAGGAAATGGCCGAGAAGTAGAAAAAGACAGTTGCACAGGTTGTCCTGAGGTGGAAAATCCAGAGGAACACGGTGGTGATACCAAAGACATCAAGACCTGAGAGGTTGGGAGAAATTTTTTGTTCTTGAACTGACGAAAGAAGACATGGACAGAGAGTAGCGTACCAACCAACCAGACAAGTTTTGGAGGCCTTGAATGATAATGATGATGATCACACTCTCTTGTCTCTCTCCATCTATAAGAATAAAAGAAGAAGCCATAGCTTCACCTAGGACATTCCCAATTGTTGTGAACCATGCTTAATTTCCCAAGTCCAATAGCACACTTGATTCCAAAAAGTTTATACACATTTGCCATCCCCCACAATGCATACTTTTGAAAGAGGAAATTTGAAATGACGAAGATGCCCTTGAGACATTGTCATTGCTTGCAGTTTGTGTTAGGGTAGTTTGGTAAATAACAAATTAAAAGTATGAGGTCTTTCTTTTGTGTTCTGCTTCTTTCTTCCCTTCGATATTCGCCACCATCTTTCTTTCTTACTGCGTAGATCTTTCTCAATCCATTTATTCTACAAGCTCCATCAATTCGTAAGCTTTATGTTATCGAATGTTGCTTCCATCTTGAGAGTGTCTATTTTCTTAAATTTCCACCCCAGTTTTATATTTTGCGTAATTTCTCTTTGTTTTAGACGTAAGCTTTTAGATTGATTCGACCTCTTTGATCGCGACTTAGTCATTCTAGGCTATTCTAATTTTCTTAATTGTTCTTTGTGACCTGTTTCCTTTTGAGCTTAGATTGATTTTCGTATTATGCTGTTGCCCGAACCCTAACTGGGAAATGATACGAGATTTTGTCTTTTTTAGTTAATGTCTGTGATGAGTTAAGTTTAGAAGAAAAACATTAAACTGCAAGCTCACAGATCTTTAATTGCATTTCTGTGATGATGTCTGCTTCTTGTAATACTTACTCTTGTTTCAGAGATCAATTCAGGTTCTTTGATTCGAGAATGGAGAATAGTGGGCAGCATGAAAATGAGTTGTACAGGCCTGACTACCTCGAAGGGGCACAGTCTTTGGTAAGCCAAATATTATTTGTTTTTTTTTCCCTTCAAATGTTTCTTCGAAGCTGAGAAACGAATGGAATATGCTGCCTCAGCATCAGATTAAGGAGCAACAAAATGCGTTGGTGATGAATAAGAAGATCATGTCCATCCTAGCCGAGAGGGACGCAGCTGTACTGGAAAGAAACGTAGCTGTATCTGCTAAAAAGGAAGCTGTAGCAGCTCGGGACGAAGCTCTTCATCAACGGGACAAAGCTCTGACTGAACGAGACAAAGCTTTGATAGAGAGAGACAATGCATTTTCTGCACTTCAACACCATGAAAACAGTCTCAACTTTGCTTTGTCGGGTGGGAAATGCTATGATGGGGATGGTGGTTTCAGTATTGGTGAAACCCACAAACTTGTTGCCTTCCCTATTCCGCCTCAGGTAGCCAACAAGAAAGTTAACAAAAGGAAGAAGGAGAGCAAACAAAAAGGAAAGAAAGTGGGTGAAGATCTGAACCGTCTAGTTGCTGCTCCTGGAAAGAAATGTAAAACTGATTGGGACAGTTACGACACTGGTTTAAATTTACTCACCTTCGATGAAAGAACTATGCCAGTACCTATGTGCACATGTACAGGCATTGCACACCAGTGTTACAAATGGGGGAATGGTGGTTGGCAATCATCTTGCTGCACAACCACCTTGTCACAACACCCATTACCACAACTGCCAAACAAGAAGCATTCTCGAGTGGGCGGTCGGAAGATGAGCGGAAACGTTTTCTCCAGACTACTAAGCCGTTTAGCAGCTGAAGGATATGATCTATCATGTCCTGTTGATCTAAAGGACTATTGGGCTAGGCATGGGACGAACCGGTACATCACTATCAAGTAGCTAAGCCTCCAAGGTCGACAAACTAAAGTATGTTCCCTCTTCTTCTTAGTTACAATATTAATCTTAGGTTTGTCCATAGTTTTTTTTTGTTGTTGTGTATGCTGAAAACCGAAATGTTAATTTATCTGTTGAATGTAGAAAGCTCTTTTAACTTCAAAATGAAATCCCAACGGTTAAGATTACCCGTTTTTAGCGATAAGTGGTTACCACGTGATTTGTTTGAAGAATAAAATTTCAAAGTTAAAAAGATTACATAATCTTTTAGCTTTTTTAAAAAAAAAAATTGGTTTATTTATATGTAACCTCACGGTTCACTTACTAGTCAACTTTTACGCCGAGTAAAGATGAGCAAAGATCCCGAGAAGGCCACTGTGACATATGTGGAGACTCCAGAGATGAAGTGGCTAGCCAAAACGAGAGCATTCTTGGAAATTCCAAACCCGGCGATCCTCAGAGTTTTCGTCATAAGCAACTCCATTACGTTCGCATCAGGAATTGCCTTAGCGGTTGAATGGTTATTTCATGGCAGGAGCCATATTGGATTCGGGTGGATCATCTACTATGCATTGTTCTTGATCTGTTTTCCTCTTCTCGTCTTGATTGGTCTCCGTATACTCATGGCCATCTCTTGTTCTACCCGCGGCTCAAGTCAGACTGTAGACTCAGTCGCAGCAGCCAAAGAACCGTGTGCTGACGTTGTCAAGGCTCAGCAAACTGAAGAAGAAACGGAGAGAAACAGTTGCCAGAATTTAGCCGTTGTGGTTGAGTCTGATGAAAGGAAGAACAGAGGCGAGACGACACCGAGGATAAAACGCGCCGTTTCATTCCCATCTCATGGTAAAGTAAGGTCATGTCGTACTCGTTAAAGCCAAAAATGAATGGAAAAAATCAGGTCCGGTAATCTAATAATAATAATAATAAATTTTTGTGAAGTGTTCTTTGATATTCTTTTAAATATTTTTCAGTGATCTTCGTGAAATCGAATTTAGTACTCTCGTATTTTATTTAACAACTGACTGACTTCAAAATAGAAACTCCTACCGTGCGCTTCGAAACGCGACCACAAGGTCAAGAGCACCGTGGGGCTTTTACCCACTGACTCTCTTATTGTTTGCAGTACGAGTGGCTCGAAATCATTTCTCTTAGTCTTAGTAAAGTTGATGGATATTGTCACGTTGATTGGAGCTTGAGTACACATGTGTGGGTTCTGCGTATCGTGTCAATGTCTCAATCCCCACACGTGTGCAAAGATTTCGAAAGTTTCAATTTGACCGATTAGTTGCGAGATGAGTGGACTCTCTTTTGAAATGATTAGAGGGAATAACAGAAATGTTCCCCTTGTTGGAGTTGGACGCAAGCGTACAAAACCTTAATACGTTACAGAAATAATTTATAAAAAATATTTTACATAGTTGACCAAAACAAAATTTAACATAAGTGGTAAAAAATACAAAGAGCGTGAGACGGTGAGAGTATCATTTCGGCATTGCTAGTTACTTGTTATCATTTTCCATATTTCATTTAAAATTTATTAACCCAAGATTATATTTCAGTTTTGGCCCGAACAGACTTAGCACTTATAGTAAATGTAATCTTGTAAAGAAACTTATATGTGCTGACAGGAGTATAACGGTTATTCCTTTCACTTGTAAACCTTTAAAAAAAAATCAAAATTCACATTGATACAGCTGTATTCAAACTTACCTTAGATAAATTTTTGTTTGTTTTAAAAAGTCAAATATTTTACATTAATACAGCTGTATTCAAATTTTCTTACCTTAGAAATATTTTTGTTTTTTACAAAATTGAATGATTCTTCGTGGGAACATTATCTACAATATTAATATGAATTTTGTGTATACCTTAGAATTATTAATGAAATTAGTTGACCAAAATTTTTATTAATGAAATTAAACTGAATTCAACTAATGCAGTTAATGACAATGTAAGTCCGCGACAAAAGTGGTTAATAAAGAAATTATAAAAGAGGAAATGAAAATTACTAGTATATGTTAATTAATAACTAATATAAATACAAATGTTATTTAAGGAAAATTTCATAGAAAAAAAGAAATACAACTAAATCTATATTATCATTTTAATACACACTTTTCACTCAGTCAAAAAAAGTACCTCAACTATTTTTATTTATCATTAAAACACCCAAATTTTAAATTACACCATTTAGCACCATCAACTTAATAAATTTTTAGTTTCAATTAAATTTTAGTAATACCAAATTTTACGATTTAAATAGTAAATTATATTAAACTTTTGAAAATAAAAATTTTCAGAAATCAACCTTAATTTATGTGGATTTTGGTTTTTGGAAGTTGACATCCATAATAATTCAAAGATTCTAATCATATCTAAAAAGTAACATGATCTAACACGAGTATAAAATTTATATTATTTTTTTGTTAAGCGTGAACATTCTAAAATATAATCCATATTAAATTTACGAAATTCATATAATATTTGGGCTTTTGCAAATAGAAAGATATACCGAAAATCTAACCTAATTGAAATTATAATAAGATGACTCGAATTTGACCTAGATTCGCATTAACGAATCATAACAATCATTTACGATAAATTTTTAAGGATATTAAATTTATACTTCTTCATTTAAAAATATTTTTCAAGTATTATTTTTCGTGTGACACACGAAATCATAAGTTTATGTATAACTTAATGATTATCTGTGATTTTACTATTCAAAAAAAAAGTTAACGGTTTTATAATAGTTTTTAGAAAATGATGTTTCGTGTGTTTTACGTAATAACTTATCACTTTTCTGAGAAAAATAAAATATATTTATTTTATAAAGTTTAAACTTAATATTAAAATATAACTAATTTGTCGACAGATAAATAACGGGCCAAATAATATATTGATTTTATTTTCTTGACTACAAAGTTGATATTAATTTGTTGATAAATATAATATTCGAAAAATTGTGTATAAAATTAATGGAAACTTGGAAGAAGTCCAAAAGTAGGGAGTGAATGTTGTAAATAACCATTTGATGTCGTGTAATGTTTTTCTTCTTTTCTTGTCCTGACATAACGTTGACCAGATATAAAAGGTGATGCAAGTTAGTGATTGAAACAAACCAGATACCGCTTTAGTTTTTTTCCGAACTGGAGTCTTTCATTGACTCCATAGTTGCTGAGGTACTAGTCACTTTTAGTTTCTTTAACTCTTAACGTTTCTGTTTTCAGATCTGTATGTTTTATTACTATCATGCATTATCTTGTTTGTTTCCCTTTCTCTCGAAATATTAGTTCTGATTGACAAGCAATGATCCTTGATGATACCCCAGAGTGAGCAGCTAGGGTTTTTGTGTGTTTCTCCGACTACTAGTGTCACTTTTTTTTGTTGTTGTTGCCCATTTATCTGTCGATTTGATTTGTTTTCCGTAAGAAAATGAGTGATAAAGAAAAGTATAACTCCGATATATATGATGCAGAGAGACTCGATTCTTCGGATCCATATCCATATCCATGAATCGTCACGCGGAAATCCCGAGTCCTTGTAGCGATGGCGACACCGAGAGTGGCAAGATCCCAACGACCCGTCAGCCAATCAGGTCCGGAGCAAGCCTCCCTCTGTCGACTGTCTTCTCCTTCCCGTCAGCGGCATTGCCTCCGCTTCCGCTCAGGAGGACTACCACCACCTCGGGAGCCTCCGGCAGTACTAGGCCGGCAAGGAAGGCTCACAGCGTTTCTGATTTCAATTCTCTGATGCCTATGCATTCTAAGCCGATGGAGATGCCCGTTGTCGCTAATGAGTCAAAGGAAGGCCCTAGAGAAAAAGAATCTCACGGAGAAGAACCCCATTTCATGGACGAGATCTTCAATGCCTATAAGGCACTGGATGGGATTTTTGGTGGGAAAAGCAGTGGCACTATGAATGGGAGGAAAGCTACTTCGGGTGTAAAGAGAATTGCCCCTTCGAGCAGAATTGACAAGCCGAGTATCGGTGGAGACGTGAATGCATTTCGAGATGCCTACGGGCGGGTTGTATCTGATCCTAAGAAAATCAAAAGGTAAAACTGACTGAATTGTATGATATGTATGCAGAACACTTAACTATCCACATGATCCTCCTCATTTCAGAATCTTGGCAAACCGGGAGGCATCCGTACGTTCAAAGGAGAGGAAAGCGAATTACAAGTACATGTTGGAAAGCAAAGTACACGCTCTTCAAACCGAAAATGCTAAATTAACCGACTCTTTCATGCTTTTGCAGGTGAGAAGCAACCAACTTACTTATCATTTCAAAACGGTTCCTAGCTAAAAGATTGTTGTTCCATGCAGACTGATAAATTTTTGCTGGAAGAAGATAACAAGCGACTAAGCCTTCAAATCCAAGGAATGGAGGAGAAAGCCAAACTTAGAGATGGTACGCCATCTTAATCATTTTCAATAATTGATTTGTTCTGCAAATCTACAGTGGATGTCAGGTGGTTTAGGGTTTTAACGAGATCTATCTCGTTACTTGCATTCATCTTTGCTTATGCATGACATACCTAATTTTCCAAACAACTTCAAGCTTGTTTATGCTTTGTTACCATTTCAAGATACAAGGATAAAAAACACTAGCTATAAATTTTACCCTGCCGGTAGATTGAAATAAATGTTTCTCGTCGAATAGTAACATTTATATAGAAGACGGGGCCTTCTTTTTATAAAAAATATACAGTAATCTGTAACTGAAATCTATATATGTTCTGCATTGCCTATGTTTTTACAGCCTTGAACGAATTTTTGAGTGGAGAAGTCCAGCGGCTGACCATGGTAACAAAAAATGCTATTTGTAACCACAACGATGGATCAAACGAGCAATCATATGACTCAGACATTTTCCAACAACTCAACCAACTACTACATCATCAGCCGCAAACAAATCAGTCAATGGATGAAATGTTTTTAAGCAACTGATGTATAAATTCATATTGAGTATTTGGTTTGTAATGGTGAGGCTTTGGACCTCGGTTGAATTTTAGAAAATGTGTTTTTTTGTATTTTATCAAGATGAGTAAGATTATGTTTTTTTATATAAAAAGAACAATTTAAAAAAAAAAAATTGAGTCCTTTGAATTTACATTTTTATTTATTTATCCATATGTTAAAAATATACGGAAATGAGAATATTTTTCTGACTTATATAATAAATGGATTAAAAAAACTGTAAATTTATTTAGTTGAATAAAGAAAATGTACCAATTGTCCAATACCACATGTCACAAACTGAAACATCACACACACACACACATATATATATATATATATATATATATATATATATATGGTATGCTATCCAACCACCAAAGTAATCTAAATTTTGATTTGATTATTGTGATTCTTGATATTTTTAAATTATCCTAATTATTTAAGATTAATTATATATTTTATCCCAAAATCTATCATTTACCTACTATGTGTGTGAAATGTATATTGAATTTTTAGATGAAAAAATGATGTAAGATGTTAAAAACAGTGTTGAATAAAAATACCATGGTACATTCTATTCTACAATGGTTAAGATAAAATGAATTTTAACAAATGTGTGTCTTTTTAATTATTTATCCATATGGTAAAATATTTAATTGAAAATTAGATGAAAATTGTCTTCTCGGGCATTTTTTCCGAACCTATATAACAAGAGTGTTGAAGAAACTGTAAACTTATTTAGAATTGAATAAAAATATATCAATAGTCCAACACAAAGAGACCACATATATGGTATGTTATCATGCAACCAATATAATCTAAATTATGACACATGTTAAGTTATTATTGATTGTTGTGATTATTGATATTTTTAAATTATCATATTTATTAAAGAGTAATTATTTTATAATAATTAAGTTATTATTATTTTTATTTTGACACCAAAATCTATCATTTACCTATTATATGTGTGTGTGAAATGTATGTTGAATTTTTAGGTGAAAAATGATATAGGATGTTAAAAACAATGTTGAATAAAAGACAATGGTACATTTTACATCCCTTAAGATAAAAAATTTCATCAAAGCTAAGTCCTTTTGATTTTTAATTATTAATCCAAATGTTAAAAGACATAAAAATAAAATACTAGCTATAAAGTTTGCTTGGTAAAATAAAGTAAATGTTTCTCGTAGAATAATAACATTTGTATAGAAGACGGAACCTTGATTTTATAAAAAAAATATACAGTGATGTGTAACTGTGGAAGTTATATATATTCTGTTGTTACAATCTTGAGCGAACATTTGTAGGGAGAAGCCAATCGGCTGAAGACGGTAACTTGCAATGTTATCTGTCACTGCAGCGAATACGATGAGTAGTCACATGAAAAAAACATGTTCCAACAGCAATCAAATCTCAACTAATTACATCAGCAGCCACAAATAAATGATTAGCAGATGGATGCAAACATGTTCCGGCAGCTGATCAACCTCGATTATTTACATCAGCAGCCGCATGCAAATCTTGGTTTTGAATGAAAAACTGATCAAAGGAAGTTGATAAAGGGGCACTGGTAAATCTTGTAGGTTCAAGGCCTGAAGACGATAGTTTTTTCTTTTAATTTGTCTTTCAGTTTAATCTATTTTATGTGCATGCAAGGCCATATTAGGTATTTGATTTGTAATGGTGAGGTTTATAAGCTTTGATTAGCTTAAAAAAATTATGTTCTTTATATATAAATAGGGCTGTTTGCAAAAATGCCCCTGAAATTGAAGTCAACCCTGATTATACCCTCGGCCCTCTCCTTCCTCTCTCGCGCTAATTTATCCCCTTAGTTATCTTAGTTATTCACGAGAATGCCATCGTCAGACTTCATATGAAGTCTGACATTTTAGGTAAAAGACAAAAGGGCCCGAAATTTGTTTGGATATTCACGAAAATGCCATCACCATCAATGCTCAACAACCACGACACCCACCATCGCCGACGAGTTAATGTGTAATCCAGCTCGTTTTGCCACCATTAAAGCTCAATTAAAGCTCAAGAATAGAGCTTGGACGTTATCTCGACCGATTTCTCCCTTTTCCCCTTTGATTTTTCGATTCAAAAGTTGCGAAATCGTGTATCATCTTATAAAAACAGCTAAACACGTCTCGGATTCGTGTTTCCGGTGATATTATACGTTCTGGGAAATCGTCGAGGCTAAGAACAAACTAAAAACGGACATTGGTAAGAATTTTTTTCATATCGTCGATTTTCAGATCTGAATTGTACTTTCAGTCTGCCGTTTATGTCTTATCTTTTTTCGTAAACTTCAATATGGTCAACGTGAGGGTAGTTTTGCAATTGACTTTCAATTGCCAGACCTCTATAGAGGTCTGTCAAAATCCTTTGCAAAAAAAAAAAAAAATCAGACTTCACTAAAAAGTCTAAATAAGAAAATGGTAGATTTGCAATTGATTGTAATTTGATTTTTTCGTCAGACTTCTTATGTTGTCTGGCAAACAATTGACCGATTGTTGACTTTTTGTCAGACGGAATCCGATGTCTGACAAAAAGGAGGGGTAGAAATAGCAATTGACCCAAATTTTCAGATGTTGACCAGGATTAGCGAAAAAATCATCAGACATCTAAAGCTGTCTGAAAATAAGCAAAAAAAGTATCAGACGGCTATAGACATCTGAAATTCTAAACTTTTGCCAGACGGCTATAGACATCTGAAAATCCGAATTTTGGTCAACGATGGATAAAAACCGTAAATGCGATGTTTTATGTCAGACTTCCATAGCTGTCTGAAAATTTTGTCAGACAGCTCAAGCTGTCTGAAAGTTTTCAGACTTCTTGTTGAAGTCTGACATTTCAAAATCAATTGCAAAACTACCCTCGACTACTTGTCAGACTTCCCCGAGAAGTCTGAAAGGTTTCAGACTTCTTTAAGAAGTCTGACATTTCAAATTCAATTGCAAAACTACCCTTTTTTTTTCAGACTTCATAAGATGTCTGACAAAATTTCCAAAGCAGACAGCTGACGCTGTCTGATAGATTTCAGACTGCATCCGCTGTCTGACATTTCGATTTCAATGATATAAAATTCAGACAGCCATAGAGGTCTGGTTTCACTTTTAACAGACAGCTATAGCCGTCTGAAATGTTAAAAACTTAAAAAATGCATTTTATTTTATATTTGTGATTAATTTCGCTGATTTTAAATTTTATAAATGTGTGTTAGTTTTATATGTTCCTCCTGCGTTAGTTTTACATTGTTATATATGGTAATTATTTTTAAATCAATTTTTGAATAATATTGGCAAGATAGCGAATTTCATCAGACTTCGCCAAGAAGTCTGGCTTTAACCAAAAGATCTCTAATGTGGTTTATATGTGTTTGTTTATACATATAATGGTTCAGTTACCTGTTAACTTTGGTGAATGGGTCGTGAGAGACCAGATTTGGCATTTTGTGGTTGATAAGGTGAAAGGAGGGCGGTTTATCACTTTGCGCCATGGTTCTACACATCAAGAACTTGTTGAGATTGTACAAGATGATTATATGCTGGACAGGACAACCGAGTTGGTGGTGTTATCATATCAATTGCCGGAAGCACTCTTGAAACTAATGGATCCGGATAGCCCTCCGGTTTATGTCACAAATGATAGACAAGTAAGGAGCATGGTCGAGTTAGCTAATACGCATCTAATCCGTCTTTGTGTCTCGAGCCGATCCGCTATGGAAGTAGATGATGTGCTGAATTGTGATGAAAAATATGAAGTTGAAGTTGAAGTTGAAGATGTGGACGAAGATGACGTAGATGATGAAGTCAAGGATGAGGAAGATGTGGACTCAATCTCGGATGATTCTGTTTGTGGTGGTGGTGGAAACGATGGTGTTGGAAATTTGGATGTGCCTGAAAATGTTTTCAGGAAACACGCTGAGGCTTACCATGACGATGATGATTATAGCTTATATGGGAAAGTGAAACATGAAGATGTAGATGTGGAAGAAGATGAAGATTATAAGAAATATGAGTTGGAGGATACTAGTAAACGGTGGGGTGGCAAAAGGGACTTGTCTGAGGGTATCTTTCTCCATAAGTGTTTTGATAGCAAAGATGACCTAATATCAGAGATACGTTTGACGGCGATATTGAAGAAATTCGCATTCATGACTGAGAAGTCTGACAAGACACGTTTTGTGGCTAAATGTCGTGTGGAAGGATGCAAGTGGATGGTTGGAGCGTGTGTGAAGAGCGAACCAAACAAGTATTGGGTGATGAGCTATTCAAAAACCCATACATGTTCGATGGTGGACCGGATGTCTACGCGCAAACGTTATACTCCAGTTTATATTGGTTGGTTGTTTACTGAATCTTTTGGTATAATTGAGGGTATAACACCAAAGCATGTTAAAGTATCAATGAAGAAGCAGTTTGGGATTAGGATGAGCTACACAACCGCATACAGAGCATTGTTACATGCTCAAAAGATTGTGAGAGGAACAGCGGAGGATGGGTACGAGAGACTTCCTTCTTTTTTGCATGGAATCAGGCAAACCAACCCGGGAACAGTAACTGCTCTTGAACTAGATGAGAAGAATAGATTTAAATATCTATTTATAGCATTTGGAGCTTCCATATATGGGTTTACGTTTCTTAGAAGAGTCATTGTGGTGGATGGTACTCATCTTAATGGAAAGTATGGGGGTGTTATGCTAGTGGCGGCCGCACAAGACGGAAATTTTCAAATATTTCCGTTGGCCATCGGAATTGTAGACTCTGAGAATGATGACTCGTGGGAATGGTTTTTCACAAAGCTGAAAGAATGCATCTCAGACCAATATCCTTTGGTCATAGTCTCGGATAGATGCGAGTCTATCAAGAATGCGTGTGAAGCAGTTTTCCCTTGGGCACAACGAGGGATATGCTATTACCATCTACAAAATAACATAGTTACCAAGTTCAGGGGAAAACATCTTCTGTACTTAGTGAAAAACGCGGCTTACGCATATACGATTTACGATTTTGACCGAAACATGGCTTCCATACGAGCGGTAAATCCTGAACTTGCTGATTACCTGGAGGAGGCGGATGTGAGGCTATGGTCACGCGTCCATTTCGGCGGAGACAGGTACTTGTGCGGTATGACAATAAGTGTCAGACTTAATATTTTCGTCATCGACTTCTATTGATGTCTGATACTATTATCAGACTTCTCCTGCTGTCTGAGTATATACCAGACGACAGAAGAAGTCTGAAATCGTATGGTTTTTCTTAATACTTTCTAGTTCTTACTTGTGTAAACCTCTTTCGAATTGTTGGAGACAGGTACAACATAAAGACGAGCAACATTGCTGAATCTATAAACTCCGCAGTTAAGAAGGCAAAAGGATATCCCATATCTTTCCTTTTAGAGTTTATACAAGAGAAACTAGGGACGTGGTTTTGTAAAAGGCGGCTAGATGCAATGAGTCTCTCAACAACATTTAGCAGAGGAGTTGAATATTTGCTGGCTATTCGTGAATATTATGCAGATATGATGACGGCAGAACGCGTGGATACGTATCAGTTTGTTGTTAAGGGAGGACATAGGGATTTTGTTGTCGATTTGGAACATCATACGTGTGAATGTGGTGTTTGGGATTACGAAAAGATACCTTGCTCACATGCCATATGCGCTGCACCAGAACTTGAGCTACACATTTCTACCCTTGTATGTCCATCTTACAGAACAGACTACTTGTACGCTGCATACTCTCGCAACATCTTACCAAAGGATTTAAAAGGCACAGCTGGTCATGACAACGTGCGTGTCCTTCCGCCGGAAGAGAGGCGGAAGCCTGGAAGACAAAAGAAGTCAAGGTGGCAATCTATGCTAGAAATCGCCAAGAAGAAGGGCAGTAAACCGCGGAAACTGCACAAGCAATATTGTTGTTCGAATTGTAGACAACCAGGCCACAAACAACCTAATTGTCCACACACTGAGGCTGACTAGAAATGCTTGAAGTCTTAAATGTGGTATCAGTGAAGCCTGATAAGTTTTAGGGTGTAATGAAGTGTGATATATTTGTGGTTCATTGAAGTCTGATTTAAATTAGGAATTCAGTGAAGTCTGATATTTTTTTAGGGTTTATTGTTTGGGATTTTCCACACCCTGGGGCTGACTAGAAATGCTTGAGGTCTGAAATGTGGTATCAGTGAAGCCTGATAAGTTTTAGGGTGTAATGAAGTGTGATATATTTGTGGTTCATTGAAGTCTGATTTAAATTAGGAATTCAGTGAAGTCTGATATTTTTTTAGGGTTTATTGTTTGGGATTTTCCACACCCTGGGGCTGACTAGAAATGCTTGAGGTCTGAAATGTGGTATCAGTGAAGCCTGATAAGTTTTAGGGTGTAATGAAGTGTGATATATTTGTGGTTCATTGAAGTCTGATTTAAATTAGGAATTCAGTGAAGTCTGATAATTTTTTAGGGTTTATTGTTTGGGATTTTCCACACCCTGGGGCTGACTAGAAATGCTTGAGGTCTGAAATGTGGTATCAGTGAAGCCTGATAAGTTTTAGGGTGTAATGAAGTGTGATATATTTGTGGTTCATTGAAGTCTGATTTAAATTAGGAATTCAGTGAAGTCTGATATTTTTTTAGGGTTCATTGTTTGGGTTCCGAAGTCTGACGTAGTAATGATGGTATTTCAGAAGTCTGATTTTTAAACTTGTCTCAATTGTTTGGGTTCCATTTCACCAAGCGTAGTAATAAACATAACTAGGATTAGTGCTTAAGTGTGTTACAAAAATAAACAAGCACACCAAAAGATGGATTTGTGTTCCTTACACCAGCAAAAGAAAATAGGGAAAATGTATGCAATAATCCAGTGTTTGAGAGTCCAAAAGATATGGAGAAGATATCAGAAGTCTATGACTTTCCATAGATGTCCAGCAATGCGTACTCCGTACGTGCTCCTTCTTCACCAGTTCTCCCGAGTTCAGACATGATGTCAAAAGCTAGCCTGTCTCTGATCTGCTTGATGTTCCTATCACAGAGATACTTTGGCCACGGCATTCCTAGTGAATGGAACTCGATGTACTTCAAGCAGTACACTCCACAGTCACCCGTTTGCTGATTTTGGGGAAGATCTTTGCTCCTGTCAATCGAGAAGGTGTAACGATCCAAGGCATAAGGCCATCCATCTGCAGCTGGGGCCAAGACGTGCATCGCATAAGGAAACATCTCACAGATTGGTGCCACTGCCGCTCCGACCGCCTCATCAGTCTTCCCAGAAAGGATGCTGTCCCAGACTGTTACGTGCCTTCCCGTGATAGAAATCATAATTGCTACCCAATGATTTCCGCCCATGTGGAGTGCGGTGTAGATCTCATCAATTTCCAGCCCCCAAGGCTTCTTTGCTTTGCAGAACACGGGAAGATCACCAGTGAAGTAATCAAAACAACCAGGAGGAAGCATTCTAGTTGTGGCTGATCCATTCTCTCCCTCACCGCTCTTAATAAATTCTGGATAGTGTTGACGCCACAGTGCCTGAAGGAGTGTGTCAATGAAGCATATCCTATCGCTCCTGAACCATTCTGGATGGCTCTGTTGACGAAGCCTTAACAGATCAATCCCGGCATCAATATGCTGCATCAAGACAAGAAATGTGTTAATATAAAAGAAAAAAAACACAACCAGACTCCTTAGGAAGTCTGGATACACAACCACATTAGATTAGGAATTCTGAGGAGTCTGAATATACAACCAGATTTATTGGGAAGTCTGAATATACAACCAGATTTATTGGGAAGTCTGAATATACAGGCAACTTATTGGGAAGTCTGAATATACAACCAGACTTCTTAGGAAGTCTGAATATACAACCAGACTTCTTAGGAAGTCTGAATATACAACCAGATTTATTGGAATCGAATTCTTAATTCACAACCATTGAAGTCATACTGACCGTGTCATGCAGCCATTCCTTTGGAGTGCGAAGATCATAATACCATTGGAGTGAAGTGTTCACTTTCCTAATCGGATAACCCCTACAAAGAACAATACGCTTGTTAGACAATTAGTGTAGAGATTAGGCATACAACTTACTCGTCTAGTTAAGAGTGTTAAGACATACGGCTGTCTTTTGTTGTAATCATTAAGTGCCTTCACTTGCATCTTGGTGATAGCAGCACAAGGGTTATATCCCGGTGTAAACTGTGCTTGGACAACAGGTTTAATTGGAGTCTTCACCTTCTCCTTCTGCTTAACCTCTTTAGCCTTCGCTTGCATTAAAATTTCAGCTGCTGCCTGCTTAGTATCCTGCTTAAACCTCTGCGTAGCATTGAAGTTTATGCCCGTGGCCGACTGTGTAACGACCAACACACTTGGATCTGTGCTCTCGGGTAGACTCTGCATATACAATTTAGCAACCCGTGTTAAACAAAATCCAAACCAGACTGCCATAGAAATCTGGTAACCAAAATACATTATTAAAACAGAATCCCGACCTAAAATCACACCAAACGAAATATTGATATAAGTCTAATGCCAGTGATCCAAGTTCAGAGCAGATACAATAACAAGGGGGAAATAAAACAATCTCGGTCATGCTCATGTTTTTACAATCAAGATTACTCATACTGCTAAGAAGGCTACTTCCCCTTGAGGGATTTCTTCTGAAGTCTGGTACTTCTCTTAGGCTCAGCTTTCTTTTCCTTATTTGTATTCATAGTTTGAAGGTTTTGGAGACTAACCCCATCATCAACCGCAGTCTGATTGGTAAGCTTAGCCGGGTGGTCATCTTTGTCTGTAACCACTGCTTTCACAGACTTCGTTTTCGCTCTCTTGGCAGGTTCGACGACATCAGCAACAGGATTCTGTACCTTCACTACCAATTTCTTCGGGTTCCTGGCAGCCCTTTCCTTTTTCTTTCTTTCTCCTGCAGCAGCAGTTACTTTAGTTTGATCCTGAAGATCTTCAGGTTGATCTTCTTCATCCTCACCAACTCCGGCCGCCTTATCCATCTCAGCAGCCGCAACACTTGCATCTTTCCTCAGCTCACCACCTTTCCCACCAGCAGTATCTTTCTCCTCCTCATTCTCCTTCTGTCCAACTCCAGCACGTTCCTCTTTCAAATTCTTGACATTCTTGGCAAGATCATCAACTCTGTCACCCATCAGTCTCAAACCCTCGTTGAAAATATCTACCAATACATCATTCTGAGATTCAAATGATTTTTTCAGATCCTCAATCTTTTGAATAACATCACCAAGAGTGGGACCAGCCTTTCCTTTTCTAGGTCTCTTTCCAGACTTCTCCTGCACCTCTTCTTCCTCATCCTCATCATCAGAAACATCCTGTACCAACTTCCTCTTGACTCCCACAACCTTTCGTTTTTCCTTACCTTCCGCAGAAACATCCTCAGACTTAATCTCAAGCTTGACAGAACCGCCAACTTGAGTCCTGAACACACCTTCGCTTTTCCAGTGTTTAGTGCCCCACTTCCAAGCCGCAGTCCCAAGCTGTCCAAGCATTGCCCTCACAAGGTTATCAACTTTTTCGTCCTCATCGACATCGTTGTCCCACGTGGGGAACATGTCATCATGATCTTCCGTGAGTACAAGGTTGTTGACGCGAGACTGCAAATTATAAGTCACATAGCAAAATGAATAGGGACCCAAATGACTATAAGAATTTAAAATATCACAACGACATACATCATAGGTACATCATACGAGACTTGGAACAAAATGTCAGACTGAAACAAATTTCAGACCACATATGAAGTCTGGCATTATGTGTCAGACTTCAAATGAAGTCTGACACATAATGCCAGACTTCATATGAGGTCTGACACAGAATGTGACTTCTTATGGGAATAAAATATTTCAGACTTCTGAACGGCCTAAGAAATACCTGTTTACGTAAGGTTTCATCGACTTTCTTGCGACTTCGTGATCCGTGGTACGCCAGCAATGGTGTGGCTGGGGCATTCTGGAAGGGCACTCCATAAGTTGTCGCCATATTGGGGCATGCCCAATATACCCAGATGTTCAGGACCTCAGCAAAACCTCCGATCTGATAATTTTTTCCTTCCACGAGTTTTTTGTTTGCCTCCTTAACAGAGTCTATCAGAACCTTAAAGGCGAATCTTCCCCATGGATATGATTTTAACGTTCCTGGAACCAGCAGATTCTTAGCCATATCAGCCCTTGTGGATGTTGTCCAGTGTTGAGCCTCAATGAAGGTTGCATAGATGGCTAGATAGCCCAGCCATATCCTCTGTTGCGGTTCCCAACCAGCACAGTTTTTACAAGCTTCTAATAATTGCGAATAACTTGGGCCCAATTCGAAATCCACCCCAAGAAGCTCCCACATTGCTCTCATCTCATCGGTGTATTCAACTTCAGGGTACTCCAGGTTCTCAATATAGTCGCAGTTGAGTCCGGTTATGGCTCGAAATTCATTCAAGGAAAACCTAGCAGGCTGAACGCCAATAAGGGACCATATCTCATACTTCTTCTTGCAGACTAACTGCAAGCATAGCATGTAATGGACCATCCTTGAGCACCATTTGAAATGGAGGTCATGGAATTTCAAAAAAACCCCAAATTCTGATTCTTGGAGTTCTTGCCATTCTGCCGGTAACAACACTATTTTAACATCATCCATGAGATCTCTCCGTCCACTAAAATAATGGATGCTTTTATCCGGATTTGGTTCATACCCAACAGTGAACATCCTTGGTGGGAATTCAACATCTTCCATAAGAAAATCTGAAACAACAAGGGGGGAAAAAATTCATGAACAGTCTGAGTACTACTAGCCAGACGCCATGCACTGTCAGACAAACACAGTCACCGGAGAGAAGAGTCGAAGGATCTTACCGTCGTAGGTCACCGGAGGAGATAGAAACAAGATCTGGAATTTTAAAAAAAAAAAAGCTCAGAGAAGGTATGAGAAAAATTTCAGACTCTATTCGCAGTCTGACGACTATAATCAGACACCACTTGCAGTCTGCCGACTATCGCCAGACTCGATTTGCTGTCTGAGGACTAATAGTTATTCTATGTTTATTCATGCAAGGAGGGATTCGATGAATCTTACCGTCGCGGGTTAGCGGCGGAGCAGAGAGAAACCAGATCTAGAAACGATAATACGATACCCAGAAAAAGATGTCGGTTCAGTGGCTTTGAGAGAGAATGGGTTTTTTTTTTATTTTTCCTTAGAAACTGTAAAAAAAAGGGTAAAAAGCCTATTTATATGTGGGTCATAAGAGCAGTTGAAACGACGGTTTTACCACATACGTAACTGCCGCACATTTTTACATAACTCCCGGGCATTTTTGGGGCCTAAATTACAAAACAATTGAACTCCCGCACATTTTAATATTGTCAGACATCATATGTAGTCTGATATTGTTAGACTAATATGATGTCTGACACTATAGTTTTTATTAGTTGAAGTCTGACAAAATATTGTTCAGACTACATGTGATGTCTGACACTATAGTTTTTATTGGTTGAAGTCTGACAAAATATTGTCAGACTTCATATGATGTCTGACACTCTATTTTCTCAAACATATTACTTCTTGTTTTTTAGGTAAGTAGCTTTAAAAGAGGACAATTTGCATAATGAAAGGGTGGGGAAATTCAAAAGATGACTGAAATTCGTCTAATATTACATAAAATTGTAGCTGGATTCACAGGACTAACATATTACAACTGACAAAATGCCCTCAAGATGATCGGGATGATAATAATAGCACCAGCAAACATCAGATACTCATACTTGACGCCATTTGTCGGAGTAGATGGTTTTTCAGCCAACAGCTCCTTTAATTGAGCTATCTCTGCCTGCAATTTTTTGAGCTCGTCGTCCAAGTGGGTAACACAGGCAATTTCAGCATAACTAAGGAAGATGTAATCAATTTGTTCACCATGTTGGTCCACTCTCGGCGTGAGGTCGTTAAACTCCTCCATCATAGCCTCATCCCACCACTTCATAATATGGTAGCCACCATCCTATACATCCACATTTTAAATTTACAATCCTCTTCGGATTTCCAATGAGTAAAGATAAAATAAAACTGGCTACATAACAGAGAAAGGTAATTACATCCCAGTTACGACATCCAAAGAATCTTCTTCCCGGATTACCGGCAGTAGTGGAGGTTCGCATGACAGGCTCCAGACCGCAGAAACATTTCTTGGGGAATCCATTGCATGATCCGGATCGTTGTCGAAATGTGGAAGTTGCGTATGAACTACTACTCGACGTTGGAACCTGACTGAATCGTCCCATCCTGTGTACCATGAAACAATTGAAAACAGAGACTAGTTTCAGACTTCTAATAGAGTCTAATTATAAAACAAATCCAAGATTCAGACTTCTAATAGAGTCTAATTAAAAAAAAAAATCTAAGCTTCAGACTTCATAGAGTCTAAATCAAAAACAAAACCGTATGGATCTAAAACGAGAAACCTATATTTTTTTTCCAGATCTAGACTAAGAAAATACGGAGAATCGTATGGATCTAAAACGAGAATTTTATAATTTTTGTTCAGATCTAGACAAAGTAGATACGGAGAAGAGGTTTACTCGGACTCAAAACCGTATGGATATAAAAGGAAAAATATATAAAACCTATAATTTTTGTTCAGATCTTTACTAAGAAAATACGGAGAAGGGACTAACTCAAAAAAAATGTAGGGATCTAAAACGAGAAACCTATATTTTTGTTCAAATCTAGAAAAAGTAGATACGGAGAAGAGGTTAACTCGGACTCAAAGCCGTCTGGATATAAAAGGAAAATATATAAAATCTATATTTTTGTTCAGATCTAGACAAAGTAAATACAGAGAAGGGGCTAACTCAAAAACAAAACCGTATAGATCTAAAACGAGAAAGTACATAGACAAAGTACATAGGGAGAAGGGGATGACTCGGACTAAAAACCGTACAGATCTCAAAAAATTTCAGAAAGAAGAGTTTAGAAATATGACGACGGCGGTGTAGGGATTGGTAAGGAGAGACGAAAAGGAGAGGTAATTACACGTTTGAAGAAGATGAAGACGGCGGTGGCGGTGGCGGTGGCGGTGGCTAGGAGGATTATCGGAGATTTTTTAGAGAGTGTTTAGAGAGAGAGAGCGAGTATCCGTTTTAGAGAGAGAAATTTGATAATGACTTTTACAGACTAATTTTGGTAACTTTCGTTTATATATGGGGTACAATCCCAAGTAGGGTAACTTATTGGTGGTCAACTTCTTCGGTAAGTCTAACAAAACATATACGTGAATCAGACTAAAATGGAAGTCTGATATACCCTAAATATACTAATTACTACTAAAATACAATCATATTATATAGAAAACCTACAAAAAACATCAAACTCGTTTAATATAGTCACAACCTAGCCAGTATATGCAAATGTAACAATATGGATGAAAATACACAAACCCTCACCTAACCCTACATATGAAAATATGACATCCAACTTCATATGTCATGCATAGATAAAGATACATGGTGTATCTAATCAAATATACCTTAAGTGGTTAGATTTGACTAAAGTATATGTGCTTTAAATTTACAAATGTCCAAAAATCCCATGTTTAATTTATGACCAATTATATTGCCCCAAACATTCCGTAGAAGTTCATATTCCTGATTCCTTCTGATGCTTTGGTTTTGCCGATCTTGCGTTTAATATTTTAAAAACTCATTATATGCTTCTATAAATCTACCAAGATCCATATTCAGATTTTAGATGATCTTAGATGAGTTTAGAAATTTGAATCACTCCGTTTGGACACCCGTAGCTCCCGTTATGAATTTTACAAGTTTTGTCGGTTTTATCGGTTTCCTTTCCCGATAATCCGAAAACTCATCTTTGCTCTGTTTCCACCATTCTTGGTCTTCTAAATGTTTTCTTTATTTAAAAAGAATAACATTTTGCCCGTCTTAACTTCCGGCTCATATTTTGGTTAAGTTACCAAAATGCCCCATCTCAAAATTACAAAACAACCCTCCGTTGACTTTTATGCTGCTTACAATGTGCTCCCAAACTAAGCTCATACTCCCAATGCTTAACTAATTCTTGAAACATGGTTTTGCTCCAACTCTCATTACACTGAAATTTTAAATGTCCCACACTAAATGGCGTGATTCTCGATCAATCATGACTTCTCCATTTGATTGCTTCATCGATTCTATCTCTGATTTCCAAATCCACTAATTATGACTGAATTGCTATACTCCGCCTCATGAATTCATCTGCACCGACAATACTCCAGGCTTCCCCACCTTTTCTAGACTTTCCCGGCCATGCAATAATAACTCATCCTCCATTCATGTAGCTTAACTTGTTTCCAATGATTACCACCTCGACCAATATTATGCTCATATTGTTTTTCTTCTTTCCATCTAAATCGCTATACTAATGCTCGCCTCTAATTTCCACGCTTCACTGACTCCAAAACTGTTCTTCCCACTAATATCCCTGAATGGACTCCTCCACTGGCTTTGATGCTTCTGAATCTCTTTGCTAACTCATCAAACGTATCCGTCTTGATTTCTTCTGCCACTGGACCCAAACTCTTTTCTGAATCCACACTGACTTTCTAGCAGACTCGGTTCAAACTGTTTCCCGAAACAACATCTCATTTCTCGGGTTCGGGTTCGGTCTCGTTTCCTCGTCAAATCGTCCATCACGTCCTACATCAACAACCTCAACAACACTGGAACGGTTAGACCTTTCTAACTCACTTCCCTATATCAATTCCTTATAGAGATATTGGTATTTAGTCACGTATCCAATGGTTACACGTGGCCAATTATCAATATCTTATAATTTCTCTTTGTGATATCCCGTATCCAAAATACGGTCAACGGGCAGCAGAAAGTCAACCGGGGGCAAAATTGTCATTTTGCCAAAGTCAAGGGTAAAATGGTAATTTTGCCAAAATTCGAGACGGAAGTCGAGACGGGCCAAATGTTATATTTTTAAAGCAAATAGAATATTTACAAGACCAGAGTTGGAAGGGACGAAGCAGAAACGGGTTTTTCGGCTTGTCGGGAATGGAAACCGATTAAACCGAGAAAACTTCAGAAATTCATAACCAGAGCTAGGAAACTCCAAATGAGGTGATTCAAGTTGATAAATTCATATAAAATAAGGGAGAATCAGATTTTGGAGGTTTTGGGAATTATGGGAATAGTGGAGTATTTTCTAAAACAATGATTGCGAAACCGAGGAAACCGAAAAGAAATTGCAAGATGGGTTTACAAATGAAATGGGCCGGTTCTGGGCTTGATTTTTTTTGGATCATGAGAAGCTCCAGAGACAGGTGTCTCACCCTCAGGTCGCCAGTTTTCCCATGTGAGGTGTCAAGCCCATGCTTGATGCATGAACCTTGTTGAATACACCAAAAACACCTAAACCAATTCATTTCACTCTTCCCTCTCTCTCTCTAGCCTCACCCACGACCAGATGCTCTCCCTTCTCTCTAGATTCATCTGGAAAACCCAGAAAATTTATATGAGTCTTCATAGAACCTCAAGAACATTCAAAGTGTTCTTGAGTGTTCATAAGACCTTCAAACACCAAAAACACCATATCTCTCTCAATATAAACCCAAATCCACTTCTGCAAAGCCCAGTAGCTTCCTCTCTCCCTCCTCTACAACCGGCAGCCAGCCAGCTAGGACCGCCGTCTCCAGAGCTTTCCGGAAACTGGCCGGAAAGCTGCTGTGGTTGGAGTTTTGGTGTATCTCTCTCATCCTTCATCAGATATGTATGTTTTGAAGCCATAGGTGCATAGATCTCCTACTTCCGATCAGTTTAATATGTAGATTGTCACCTGAGTCGCCGGGAAAAAGGGTGAACCGGCCGGTCAATGCCGGACCACCGCCGGTCAACGTCGGAGAAGTCGCCGGAATCCTTCCTCCGCCGTCTCTCTCTTCCGCCGGTTCACTGGTGTTGGTTTAGCATTGGTTTGGTTCAAGATTGAAGTTGGTTTGGTTTGATTTGAGTCGGTTTAGGTTAACCGGTCAACCCGGTCAACGGTTGACTCAAAACCGGTTTAACCTAACCGGTTCAATTGAAGTCGGTTCAGTCGGTTTGGTTTGATTGAAGTGGTTCAGCTGGTTCAGATTGGGTCAACCGGTTCAAGATTGGGCAAAGTCAAAGTCAACGGTCAAAGTCAACGGTCAACAGTCAAAGTCAACGGTCAACCGGATGTCAAAGTCAATGACGGTCAACGCCGGTCAACGCGTTGACTCCGGCCAGTTTTGTGTTGCGGTTTGTGTACGGGTGTTCGGGAAGCTTCGGAGTTCGTGTTTGTATGTTCGGGAGGTTCGGGTTTAGTTCGGGGTCTCGGGGAGTCGTACCCGCACCCATGCCGTTCATTCCGATCTTAATCACTGTGAGTCGGCTCAAACACCGTAGTTTAATGCATATAGATCGAGAAATGGGAAACCGTAGAATTAGGATTGCATACCCGAATGTGATTGAATGTGATTGAGAATTAAATGGTTGAATTGACAATAAACTGGTTAAGGCTTAAGACGCATGTTAGGATTATGAGAATTAAACGGATTAAACCTGTTGTGTGCTGTTAGGTTGATAGTAATATTGTGTGATGTATTCATATAGTCGTTGCATGTTAGGGCTGTATATGCATATATACGTATGTAAAGAACGGTATTGAATGAATCTAAGTATGGGAATTAAGACGAGTTAAAATATGTAATTAAACCTAACGAACGTAAGTGTATGGAACGATATCGGGATTTACCGAGAAGAAATGAATTAAGTTAATGAAAGATGAGACGTCGGGGAGTTTAGTAATCCACTAGCTCTAAACCGACGGATCGGGTCTTAATAAAAGATACTTAGGAAAGGTTAAGAAAAGGAAAGTGTTGTGATTGGTGAGCCGTCTACGGATTAGCAATCCGCTAATCCAAGGTTGCGGACGTGAATTGGTTAAAAGACGTTAGAAACCCTAATAGGCCTGATTGTGTGTTGATTGTGTGATTGTTATTGAGCTTTCTGTGCAGGCCTGTTAGATCATCTTGGTGTTGGGCCGAGCGATCCGTGTGGGTACTTAACTCGGGCACGGGACCGGTTAAGTAGTGGTTGCTGACTCGGTACGGTGCCGAGTAAGAGCGGTGGTGTTAGTGTGTGTGTGTGTGAGTAGACTTGCGGGAAGCGGTGTTGATTTGGTTGTTGATTATTGATTGTGATTGATTGTTAGAGTCTAAGTGAGTCTGCGTGTTTACATTTATGCACTAGGACTCTAGGGTGCGTTAGATCCCGCAAGTCTAGGTGTTTGGATACGTTCCGGTACTTCCGACCCGATTGGATCCTCGGGTATTTGTCTAATCGGATCATGGTGATTCCGGTTATGGTGTTAACCTACTGAGTGACGCCGGTAGGTGTGTAGTCCGGAGAATCCGGACTGCATGGAAGCTTGGGTTATCTAGGGGTAGCCTGAGTCACCGCGTATCGATGGACGGAGAACGGTGTCCTAGTTGTTAGACTTCATGTATACGTCTAGGAGTCGAGGGTTAGTTACCATATCGGTAACAGTGGAAACCCGTGGAAGTTACCGAGATCGTAGGGGCCCATTGTAGTGGTTGGTTTCGTTGGTAGTGCGCGGTAGATAGATCGAGTCTCAATCGAGAGCATCTGCCGCAGTGCTCTTGATTTCCTCTAATCGCCTTCTCTTTCTTTTGGCAATTGATTGTGTGTGGGCTCGACACGACGTGGTAGTGCGTGATCGGCCATTTGTTATGATTGTTTGTTATTTTGGGGTTTCCGGGCGGGAATCTATAGTTGATAGATAGATTAGCAGCCGTAGTGAGGAGCCGACTCGCTGGGTGATCTTAGATCACTCATTAGACTCTTTTTGTGTTTTTCAGGTTTAGCAGCGACGGACGCGGGAGACCCTCTTAGCAGCGACGGACGCGGGAGACCCCCAAGATAGTTTTGGGATGGCTTGTGGCGGGGTTTTGATTCGATGATTTTTGGGTTTTCTCTCGGTTCGGCTTGACGCCATTTTTGTATCGAGAATTGTGTGTTGTTTTGATTAATGGCAAACTGTTTTGTAAAAATGACTATTAAACGTTGTGCTGAACGCTTGATTACTCAGAAATGAATATGCTTTCCTGATATTGTGTTAGGTCCGAACCGACACAACTCACGGAAGTGGTGCAAGGCGTACGACTTGTGCTATGGAAGTGAGGATAGCGGAGTTAAGGAAGGGTTATTGCGAGCCTTTGTCTCAAACTGATCCGTCTCTGGCTTCGTCTTGTGGCGAACCTTTCCCGTTCGACTTGCTCGGGTTCGATCGGTCATGTTCTTGTTTGATTGTTGACCGGTCAGCTCGGCGGTCAGCGGAGAATGGGAAAGGGGCGTTACACGCTCAATCTCAAATAAGTTCCCTATAAAAACCGCTTTATCAATTATGAGCTTATGTCCTTCTACTAGATTCTCTACCTTTCCAACTATCCACAAGTTTAACCGATAATTTAACGCTTTGTCTACATGAGACTAAAGGTCTAACACTCAATCAAACGTCTAACACCCTAACCGATCAATCCAAGCAATTCGCTAACCAAATTTCAAGAACTATTTTCTAGAAACCTAGCGAATCAAACAATGCAATGCTAGCAACCTATTGATCAAATGAATGCAGTACTACTAAACCAAATCAAATCATTCATGAGCAATGCAATGATGCTCTAGAAACCTAACGATCAACCAAATGAAATGATTAAAAATCAACGACTACCAACCTAGCGAGGAATAAAAGCATCAATCAATTTAACATTCTAACACCCTAGCAAGACAATCAATCACACACAATTAATCAAGCAAATAGGCGATTGCAGTCATCTCTCTGGGTTCTGATGGAAACCGTCTGTTCGGACTATCATTTGTTTTCACATTGTAACTACATTGCATTCACAACCATCATGAGTATGCAATATAACAACTCCACTACTCAAAACGACAACTGAAATACTCAACATACAATATGTAAATAAAACTTTTATTCACCACATAGAGTTTTAAATGCATATGTCTGTAGGAGTCTACATACTAGCGGTCCCAATCCGTCCCACAAGAAACACCGCTTCACACAACTGACTCTTCAGAGACGATTGCAAGCCGATACACATCAACCAATGAGTTGATACCATCTTTTGTAGCGCCCCCTTCCCATTTTCCGCTGACCGACGAGCTGACCGGCCAACAATCAAACAAGAACATGACCGATCAAAACGAAAGCCAGAGATAATCCGGTTTGAGACAAAGGCTCGAACCAAACCGTCTTTGACTCTGTTTACCTCATTTCCACGATATGAGGCTTTTCATCCCGTATCGCTTCCACGAGTTGTGTTCGGTTCGGACTAAACCGTATATCAGGGAATTATTCCGTTTTTATTACTTTAAAAATATAAATCTTATTCATAACAATTTACGTTCTAATACAAATCATATACCGGGATGCCAACAAAATCCGAAACCGAAAATCAGTCAAAATGTGTAACAACCGATACCCAATGCCAAACCGAGACTACTCCGAGTGTCCTACGCGTCCGCCAAGCTACGCCAAACCTGAAAAAAACAAAAGAGTCTAATGAGTAATCTAAGACTAACCAGTGAGACGACTCCCAACTAAAAGGATGCTAACAATCTAATAATCCAGCCCAAACCCAAAATAACAATCAAGTACATCACATGTTACTAAGACGTAATGAGCTTCACAACACACAAGCATTCAAATAACAACACAATCATCAGCGAAGGAAATCAAGAACACTGCGGCACATGACCTCAATTAGACTCGATCTACTCTAAACGCATCTAACGCAATCTCCACACCATGGGCCCCAAACGCGAATTCGGTAACTTCCAGGGTAACACTTAGTTACCCCACGGTAACTAAAACCTCCAACGACTCCTAGACGAAAACACGAAGTGCTACGGCTAGGACACCATTCTCTGTCCATCGATATGCGGTGACTCGGGTTACCCCTAGATAACCAAAGCTTCCATGCAGTCCGGCCCTAGGACGCGACCCCGTATTCTCCGGACCACACACCCACCGGCGTCACTCAGTTGGTTTACACCATAACCAGAATTACCACCCGAAGGCCCGTGTCCAATCAGGTAACTACCCGAGGATCCAGTCGGGTCAGAAGTACCAAAACATCAACTCTAGACTTGCGGGATCTAACGCACCCTATAGAGTCCTAATCACAGTAATGTAAACAAGCAGAATCACTGGGACTCTATCACACTATATCAACAAGGTCAAATAGAACTACCATCTCAATCCCCAGTCTAACCCGCAAGTCCTATCACCAACCTCGACATCACCTGACCTTACCCAGACTTACCCGGTTCCGCACCAGAATAAGTATCTACCATTGCAGTCTTCTCGGCCCAACACCGAAGTAGATAAACAATCAAGCATTCAACAGTCTACTGATATATCATGGTTTTACCGGTTTTATGCCATGATATAATTCTTTTTTAGTGTCTTTTGGTGTTCTTTTAGAGTCCTTTACAGGTGTTATTAGGTACACGCACGTTTGGAGCAGAAGTGAAGATTTTGGAGCTATTTGGAGCACTTTGGAGGTTTGACCCGAGAGGTTGTGCTCACTGTCCGAAACAGAGTACTGTGTCGATCGACGCACACCTGCATCGATCGATGCACAGCGAGTTGGGCCAGATTCTCGGCGGTTTAATGAAGAATGCTGATATTACAAAGATGCCCAGAAGTTCCAGATATTTACACATAAGCCCCAAGTCGTGTTTTAGCTATTTAATTAGGTTTTTAACTTCATTTTTAGGGACGCTATCATAACTTAGAGCAGAGAGTTTTTAGAGCTTTTGGGGCTGATCTGATCCTGTACTACACTTTGTTTTGGAGAAGTTTTCGAACCCCTTTATTATTCTAATCGCTTTTATGATATCTATTATTTCATTGATTATGTTTACATCATCTATGTCTGAGTAGTTTCATAGTTAGGTTTAGGGTTTCTCATAGGGATTTCATGACTTGCTAGATATAATTAATTCAGTTAAGGATTCACATCAATAGATGTTCTCCAAACTAAATTGTGTTTAATGCTAGTTCTAACCTGATCAATTAGAATCTAGATCTTAGGTTGCTAAATACGACACGACAGTGTGGTTTAGAATCTGAACTATTTAGGTTGAGCAATTTAATTACTCGCAAAGGAATTTGGTTTAATTAGATTGTGAACATATCGAACTTGAAATTAAAGCTGGTTTAATCTGTTAGTAATTGCAACAGAATTTGGATTGCTGCACTTAGACTTAGAGAATTCTCGCAACGACAGTTGGTTAATTCTACATCTGTGTTTTAGTTCTAAAACCGAGCTTAGTTAGATCCTGACTGAATGATTTATCTGCTTGTCTGATTTCCTGAGAACGCCCTAGACTTAACGCCCTTAGTTTATTGCTTACAACCACAACCTGCTACTTGTTTACTTTCTTGCTTGCTCTTTTTAGTTATTCAATACAATTTGCTTTTTGCTTTCTCCTAGTTTTAATCTCTTTAGTTTTTAATCCTATCGTTGCCTAGAGTCCTCGTGGATTCGATCCCTAAGTACTACATTGATATACTGTACACTTGCAGTTAGTATAGGGTAAAACTTACGACCTATCAAGTTTTTGGCGCCGTTGCCGGGGACTCTTAGAGTCTTCGATAGCTCCGAACTTAGGGTTTTTATTAGGATTTTTATTTTTATTTTTGTTTACTGATTTTTTTTATTTTTCTCTATTTTCTCTCTGTCGCAGGTTTCAAAATCGCATAGCATCGACCGTTGCACTTCTTGTGTCGATCGTTACTAGGCGATTGGAGTTGAATCGATCGTTGCGCTGTTAGCATCGATCGTTGCTTGGCGATTACAGAAGGTTTATGCAGACGCGTGATACCAGAAGTAATCCGAACACTAATCTCGTAAGCCTCCAACTTGAAGAGCTTGCTAGACTAGAGAGGACAACCAGAAGAGTTCGAAGAACAAGGATGGTTGTTGTTGAACGTGTGATCATAAAGCCTGATGCTCAAAGTACCCTGAGGGACCGACACAACAATCCTTACAATGCTGCTGGAGAACCAATAGATGCTGAAGGGAATGTTATCCCTGATCCTCCAGAGCAACCACAACAACAGGAGCAGAACCAAGGACAAGGCCAAGGACAGGGCCAAGGTGTAGGATTGTTCGGTTGATCCTGATTCAATTCTCATATTGATATCAACCTAAACATGCATCAGATCTAGGTGTTCTTATTTAGAAACATTATGATCTCACCTTTTACCTGTTTGTTGCAGCGGAATTGATGAACAGGTCAGAGATCAGGGAGATACACCAAGGGATGAATCCTCCAAAGGCTCACACACGCAATCACCGGAAACTGGCTGCTAGACCGAGCTGAGGGAGGCGCCAGAGAGAGAGAGTTTTCGCGGCTAGGTAGGCTAGGGTTAGGGAGAAGAGACTTGGCTTTTAGTCATTAAAAGCCTTCTCTTTCCCTTTTGGGCTTTTGGGCCCAATCTGATTAAATCCCATTTAATCAGACCCATTAATCTCTCTCTTAGTACGACAAATGCCTAGCACTTTTGTCGTACTTCTGCTATGCCGTTCCAACATTATTTCCTGCTAGCTTAAGCGTGTGACCCATATGGGATCATACAATAAAGGCAATAAGTCCAAGACTTATAGATCATGAGCGGACTCTAGCAAGCCATCATGACCCCCAGTATTGTATGACTTATGTCTGATCACTGACATACTCTTACGTTATAGAGACAGTACAGAGATTGCTGGACACAATTCCAACAATCTCCCACTTGAACTGGAATCTCTGTATTCATAATCCCTTTCGTCTCAATATCTCGATTAGTCATAAGGCAAGATTAGTGTCATCCTTATAAAGCCTAATCTTGTTCATCGGACTCTGATTTGATACTGACAATCCAAACGACTCGGGAAAGTCCGTTTGAGCATGGCCATGCGTTTTCCAGTATTCAAATCTCCGATTGGCCTAGAGATATTCACTCCATTTGTATTGGAGGGACAAATCCCATCTTGTTCCATCACTATAAGCTACTCATTTCATGATGTACCCAAACAAGGTCCTTATAGCTATCGCAGAACGATAGCGTTAGACAATGATCAAAGTGCATCAGTCCATATGCAGTCACATGCATGCGAACTCAGGTCTAAGGACTACACTCTATAGTCGTAGTAAGAATATCTTATGACACAGATATAAATATCCTGAAGAGTTCTTATAAGCGGGTCTTGTCCGGTCGTATGTTCCCAACATACACCTATGTACTGACTTTGATGCCGTGCATCTATGACACACTGAGACTTTGTCATAAGTCACGTACCAATCCAGTCTCACACGGTTGTTGGTGTTCCAGTTTCAACAACCTTCGACTAGGGACATGATGATATAAAACATTTATCAAATATAGGATCTCATGATCAAGCTAAATGACTTCGATGACTCAAGATCAAATCATTTACTTCGATGACCTATAAAATGGTTCATATCATTTTGGAACGATTATTTCATCACAGTTAAAATAATCTTGAAATAATAATTTCATTAAAACATAAATAATGTTTTACAAGAACATATCAAATAACTAAAATAAAGCTCACAAAACTCCCACTCAAATTTAGATTACATTTCAATGTTTCTAATGCCTACAGCTTCAGTCAGGAACTCGAGCTTAGGCCTTGGGAGTGGCTTTGTCAACGGATCAGCGACATTATCATCTGTCGGAACTCGGCTGATCTTGACTTCCTTTCTATTAATGATGTCACGTATCAAGTGATATCTTCTTTGAACATGCTTGGATTTCTGGTGTGATCTTGGTTCCTTTGCCTGAGCTATAGCACCATTGTTGTCACAAAACAGTGCCAGAGGCTCAGCCGCATCTGGTATCACACCTAGTTCCATAATGAACTTTCGTATCCAAACAGCTTCCTTCGCTGCTTCCGAGGCGGCGATATATTCAGCTTCTGTAGTGGAATCAGCAACGGTGTCCTGCTTGGAGCTTCTCCAACTTACTGCACCGCCATTCAGACAAAAGACATAACCGGACTGTGACCGGAAATCATCTGTGTCTGTCTGGAAACTTGCGTCCGTGAATCCACTGACTTTAAGCACATCACTTCCACCGTACACTAAGAACTTATCCTTAGTATGTCTTAGATACTTCAAGATGTTCTTTACGGCAATCCAATGGTTTTCACCTGGATTTGACTGGTATCTACTCGTCATGCTCAATGCGTAAGCAACATCAGGACGAGTACAGATCATGGCATACATGACAGATCCTATTGCAGATGCATAAGGAATATTCTTCATGCGCTCAAGCTCAGCAGCCGACGTAGGGCTCTGCTTCTTGCTTAGCGTTGTGCCATGTACCATTGGCGTGAAGCCCTTCTTGGAATCTTTCATGCTGAATCTTTGTAGGACTTTGTCAATGTATGAGTCTTGACACAATCCTATCAGCCTCTTAGGTCTATCCCGATAGATCCTAATTCCAAGAACGTATGCGGCTTCACCCATGTCTTTCATGGAAAAACAACTTCCAAGCCAGTCCTTTACAGACTTCAGCATTGGAACGTCGTTTCCGAGAAGCAGTATGTCATCAACATACAGAATAAGAAAAACGATTTTGCTCCCACTAGTTTTCTTATACACGCATTGTTCTTCTTCGTTTCTGATGAAGTCAAATTGCTTGATCGCTTCATCAAAACGAAGATTCCAGCTCCTCGATGCTTGCTTCAATCCATAAATGGATTTATGAAGCTTGCATACTTTCCCAGCATTCTTTGGATCTATGTAACCGTCAGGTTGCGTCATATACACATCCTCTTCCAGAATACCATTCAGGAAGGCGGTTTTCACGTCCATCTGCCAAATTTCATAATCATGAAAAGCTGCAGTTGCTAGTAGAATCCGAATAGATTTCATCATAGCCACCGGTGAATAGGTTTCATCGTAGTCCACACCGTGAACTTGTCTGAAACCTTTTGCCACCAACCTGGCTTTATAAATCTGGACATTTCCATCCACGTCAATCTTCTTCTTGAAGATCCATTTGCACTCGATGGCTTTTACACCAGCGGGTAAGTCAACCAACGAAAATACTTGGTTGACCGACATGGAGTCCATTTCGGAATCAGTGGCCTTGCGCCACTTAGAGGAATCTGGGCCCATCATGGCTTGATTGAAGTTCGATGGTTCATCACCATCAATGATCAAAAGATCATGACAGTCAGTCACGAGGAATCCCTGATATCTCTCGGGTTCGTGACGGATCCTCCCGGATCTTCGAACTTCAGGTACTACAGGTTCAGGCTCTACAATTTCTTGTAGATCCTCCTGCTGCTCTTCCTCATTAGGTTGAGCAGTATCCTGTTCATCTTGAATTTCTTCAAGCAGTACCTTACTCCCACTGTCTTTCTTAGAGAGAAACTCTCTCTCAAGAAAGTTACAATCCCGGGCAACAAAGATCTTGTTCTCGGAACGTAGATAGAAGTAATAAGCCTTGGTTTCCCGTGGATAACCAATGAAGTAGCATTTATCAGATTTTGGTGTAAGCTTATCTGAGATTAATCTCTTAACATAGGCTTCACAACCCCAAATTCTTAGATAAGACAGCACTGGAGCTTCTCCAGTCCATAATTCATATGGTGTCTTTGCTACTGCTTTTGATGGCGCTCTATTTAGAGTGAACACTGCTGTTAGCAGAGCATATCCCCAAAGGGATATTGGAAGGTCTGTGTGACTCATCATAGATCGAACCATATCCAATAAGGTCCGATTTCTCCTCTCAGACGCACCATTCCATTGAGGTGTTCCAGGAGGAGTGAGTTGGGACACGATCCCACACTCTCTTAGATGATCACTGAATTCCTGGCTTAAGTATTCTCCTCCTCGGTCGGACCGAAGAGCCTTAATGCTTTTGCCAAGTTGGTTCTGTACTTCATTTTGGAATTCTCTGAACTTCTCAAAAGATTCAGACTTATGTTTCATCAAATAAACATATCCATACCTACTGAAATCATCAGTGAAGGTAATGAAGTACTGATAGTTTCCTCTTGCATTAGTGGACATTGGGCCACACACATCAGTGTGTATCAGGCCCAATAAGTCACTGGCCCTCTCGTTAGGTTTATTAAAGGGGGCCCGTGTCATTTTGCCCATCATGCAGGATTCGCATTTCTCACATGACTCAAAGTCAAATGAGCCAAGAAGTCCATTCGAATGGAGCCTCTTGATGCGTTTCTCGCTGATGTGCCCTAAACGACAATGCCATAGAAACGTTCGGTTTTCCTCATTAGGTTTAAACCGTTTTGTATTAATGTTATAAATTGGCGCGGATTGATCGAGTATGTAAAGCCCATTCGTAAGAGGGGCAGAACCATAGAACAAATTGTTGCGATTGAAGGAACATAATTTATTCTTAACTGAAAAATCATAACCTTCCAAATCCAACAAAGAAATTGAAATAATATTTCTGCTTATAGCAGGTACAAAATAACAATTATTAAGTTCTAAAATCAATCCCGAAGGTAAAGACAACAAGTATGTTCCTACAGCTAGTGCTGAAACTTTCGCTCCATTCCCAACTCGTAGCTCTACTTGTCCTTGCTTCAGCCTTCTACTGTTGCTGAGTGCCTGCATATTAGTACAAATATGAGCCCCACAACCAGTATCCATGACCCATGAGGTATTATCAGAAGTAGTTGTATTAACTTCTATAACAAAAATACCTGATGAAGAAGTCTCGAAAGTCTTCTTCTTTAATTCCTTTAGACCTTCCTGGAATTTCTTGCAATCTCTTCTCCAATGCCCCAGTTCTTTGCAGAACCTGCACATGTCAGTAGGCCCAGCCTTGGACTTGGGCTTGGGCTTTGGCGTGTCCTTGTCCGCGACTTGGACACCCTTGGCCTTTCCCTTATCCTTAGCAGAAGACTTCTTAAACCCCTTGCCCTTTTGTACCATAAGCACATTGGGGTCCTTGGCGGTTTTCTTCAAGTTGGGCTCTGCAGTCTTGAGCATTCCGTGAAGCTCAGGCAGTGTCTTACTCAAGCCATGCATGTTAAAGTTCAGAATGAACTGATCATAGCTTGCAGGTAAAGACTGCAGAATGATGTCGCAGGCAAGTTCCTGGCTGATTGGGCAGTCGAGTTTGTGAAGATGATCGAGATAACCCATCATCTTCAACACATGAGGACTCACTGCCGCATTCGCAGCCAACTTACAGTCCAAGAGGTTCTTAACTGTCTGGAACCTCTCGGTCCTAGCCTGCTCCTGAAAAAGCGATTTCAGGCTTGCCATGATCTCGATTGGAGACAATACACTTTCGAACTGTTTTTGCAGCTCAGGAGTCATTGTCACCAACATCAGGCAATAAACATCATTTTCATCTGACGAATGCTTTTCCCAAGCATTGTGCAGAGTCCTGGCAGCATTGGCAAGAGGCCTCTAGGGGAGGGGATCTCGAAGGACGTAATCCTTCTTCTCCTGCTTGAGGACCAGCCTCAAGTTCCTTGACCATGTCAGGAAGTTCGTTCCAGTCAGCTTCTCCTTCTCGAGAACAGACCGGATCGAGAATGTGTTTTGAGTGCTTGTAGTAGTCATATCTGAAATATATAAATAAAAAGGTTATTAGTTATATGTTCAAAATGATTAATCTCGTATTAAAGTATAATATGATTAATCATGCATTATATTCAATAACATAAGTTACCCTCAATAGAATATAATGATTCCAAGATCCACATATAACTAAGATCAAAGTGGGCCACTGGCCGTCACCCAACCTTAGCTTATATCGGTAAGCCCTATATCGGCTAATTATATCCGTGATATAACTCTTGGTTGTGAATCTGGGCCCGAGGCCCAATCCACTCTGATGTCTCAAGGCCCGGGACTCCCGATGGCCTAGTCAAGAAAACCGGACTATAAAGTCATGTAATCATTAATGTCTGGGACTCCCAATGACATTTATGAATCACAAACCGTCTTACCCACGCAAAAGCAGACATCCTCACACTGTAAGGCCATGAATGCAATTGAATGGGCTTTGACAGCTGACATAGCCTGGACAAGACATCCAACGCTTGATATTATTTGAGGTTCGTAGGTTTATTAAAATCATTCCCAAAATAGAAGATTACTATTTCGGGAAACTTTCTATTTATGGAAACCTACTATTTTTGGAAACTTTCTAAAATTGGAAACTTTCTAAAACTGGAAACTTTCTAACTTTAGAAACTTCTTTAAAATCCAAAACCCGCAAATTCAGAAAATTCTATTTTAAGAAACTTTCTAATTTCAAAATTTCGGAAACTTTAATTTAAAATCGACTTTATAATATTATAAAATAAATTTTAAATTTATCTGAAGAAAGACTCAAATAATTGGCCCAATTGTTTTAACTTCTTGGCCCGAGGCCCAAGAATTGGTCCATGTCCAAGACATGACCCAATTGTCCAATTAATTGACATAACCGGTCTGGTTCATTAAAACTGGTCTAACCAAGTTTTAATTACTACGACGACCACAATTGTCAACCGGTTATTTACTAAACCGGAATTTCTCAATTTATTTGGTCCAACCAAATCAAATTAGAAATTCCTGGTTTAGGCACTAAATCCAATAATTCTTTCGACATTGGATTTCTTATCCCGGTTTAACCAGATTTAATAAAATTATTAAAATCTGTTTATTAAACCAGAATGATTGATTTTTAATCAAGTTTTAAACCGAACCCCGAACCGAACCGATTTGGTCACGAACCAAACCGAGTTGGTTGTGACCTAGCTTGCTTTCCAAGAAAACATCGGCCAGCCGCACAGCCGCGAACCAACCGATCCGAGATCGAGGCGATACGCAGCCGGGACGGGCCATCGGGACGGTGCAGCCGGGACGGTACGAGGCAGCACGGACGGACGCTCCACGATCGCCGAGCGATCGGGACGCGACGCACGCGACAGCCGGGACGCGATCGGGACGTCGCGATCGGACACGATCGCCGTGCGATCACTCGGCCGATCGACCCAACCGATCATCCCGACCGTCCGATTCCGACCCAACCGGCCATACCTCTCGGCCGTAAAACCAACCGGCCAAGCCGGTCGATCCATCTTTGGCCGATCGCAAATCTGAGTCATATAGCTCATGTTTTGCGATTTTTCTTGTGTGTTTAGAGTTCAATACTGATTCTTAACTGTTTTATCTTATCAGTAATTGATTCAAAAACAATTCTAAACAGATTAAACAACCTAAACATGAATCTAAAACAAGAAACCTAAGAACCAATGGCTCTGATACCACTGTAGGATTGTTCGGTTGATCCTGATTCAATTCTCATATTGATATCAACCTAAACATGCATCAGATCTAGGTGTTCTTATTTAGAAACATTATGATCTCACCTTTTACCTGTTTGTTGCAGCGGAATTGATGAACAGGTCAGAGATCAGGGAGATACACCAAGGGATGAATCCTCCAAAGGCTCACACACGCAATCACCGGAAACTGGCTGCTAGACCGAGCTGAGGGAGGCGCCAGAGAGAGAGAGTTTTCGCGGCTAGGTAGGCTAGGGTTAGGGAGAAGAGACTTGGCTTTTAGTCATTAAAAGCCTTCTCTTTCCCTTTTGGGCTTTTGGGCCCAATCTGATTAAATCCCATTTAATCAGACCCATTAATCTCTCTCTTAGTACGACAAATGCCTAGCACTTTTGTCGTACTTCTGCTATGCCGTTCCAACATTATTTCCTGCTAGCTTAAGCGTGTGACCCATATGGGATCATACAATAAAGGCAATAAGTCCAAGACTTATAGATCATGAGCGGACTCTAGCAAGCCATCATGACCCCCAGTATTGTATGACTTATGTCTGATCACTGACATACTCTTACGTTATAGAGACAGTACAGAGATTGCTGGACACAATTCCAACACAAGGTAGACAGATGGTTGTCCATGAGAGGACTTTAGCTGACTATAACCGTCCGGATGAGTTTCATGCTAACCGGTCAGCTTTTGTACTTCCTGAATTTGAGAGGAATGATTTTGAAATCAAGACCGTCTACTACTCTCTCCTGAGGCAGAAAGCCTTCCATGGCTCTCCAAGTGAGCTGCCGATGGATCACATAGATGAGTTTGAGGGCATAGTCACTGGAATAAAGTACGATGGAGTTAACCAAGACTATCTGTTCCTCAAGCTTTTCCCCTACTCTCTGGCTAGAGATGCTGCAGCCTGGCTGAAACAACTTCCATCTGGGACGTTTGTTACTTGGGCCGCTCTGAAGAGTGAGTTTCTGCGTCATTTCTATGATGATGCTCGCTCAGATCAGTCCAGACAGGACATTCTTATCTTTACCCAAGGTCCGACAGAGCCTCTTAAGACATCCTGGATGAGGTTTAAGAAGTACCAACGTGACTGCCCGCACCATGGATTCACTGAGGTAACACTTTTAGGCATATTCTTTAGAGGTATAGATCTTCCATATCAGACTGCGTTGGACAACTCTAGCAATGCCAACTTTAACACTAGGACTCCTGCTCAAGCTAAGCAGTTGATAGATAATTTAGTAAGCAGTAATAGCTGCAAGACTACTGATGAGAGAAGGAAGAAGTCCGGTGGGAAGATGGAGAATTCTGAGATAGCTGATATTAGATCTAAGTTGGACACAGTTTGCAATCTTCTAGCTGGGAAGAAAGCTGTCCACTTTGCTCAAGATGTTGAGATGATCAATGATGAAGAAGATGGTCAGGAAGAGGATGTGAATTACATCGAAGGATCTGGTTTCCAAGGAAACAGGTTTGGAAATCAGTCTGGTAATAGGTTCTTCAATGGAGGACAGAAGAGTGCTTTCAACAGCAACCAAAACTCTTCTGGATTTGGACAGACTAGTGGATTTCAGAAACCTTTCTAACAAGGTAATCAGAGGACTTATGGATCTTCCTCTTACCAAGCACCTCCTGTAGCTACTACTCATGAGAGTAAGATGGAGGCAATGATGGAGCAGCTGCTGGAAGGACAGACTAAGATTGCTGTGGACTGCAACAAGAAGTTGGATGCTGTCTATGAGGATCTCAATGGGAAGTTTGAGTCTCTAAATACTCATGTGAAGCAATTGGACACTCAGGTGAGCCAAATTTCAAGCTCCATCAAGGGAAAGAGTGTTGTAGACACCCATATTAAGGCCTGGTCAGTGTACATTGATGATGGATCACACCTAGGTGAAAGATTTGAGCTAAGTACAGCTGAAGTGGTAGAAGAGGCTGAAATTTCAGATTTTGAGGAAAATCTCTCTGGTAGAATCTGTGAAAATTTGACTGCATCGATCGATGCACCCTTAGCGTCGATCGTTGCATGGCGTGGACAGACAGATTCACAGAATTCTTGTGACATTGATGCAGATTCAGAGCTTAACCGTTTATTCCCTGGAGTGTCTGAGATAACTCAATAGGAGATTTATGCACAATCAATTCGCTTATATCCTAAGGTGTCTGAAGTGATTCAACAAGAGATTGATGAACTTAAGCGTTTGGAAGAGATTGGTGAAGAGTTGGAAGAAATTCCACCATCTAATGATCCACCTTATCACCCTTGTGTGCAGAGATACTTGGGTAAGATGTTGCCTTTGGATGAAGAGCTGAAGGATTGAGTTATAGTTGTCCCTCAGCATATAAGTGATGTGCTATTGACTAAGGTTCCTAAGAAGCTACCTGATCCTGGGATTTTTGTGCTGAGTTGTTCAATATATGAGGATGGTTTCAAGCGCTCTCTGTGTGATTTAGGAGCTGCTGGAAGTCTCATGCCATACTCTGTGGCAGAAAAGCTGGGTATGATGGATTTTTCACCTACTAGGACCTCTCTTGTCCTAGCTGATCAGTCGATAAGGATTCCTGAAGGAGTTCTTGAGGCCGTCTCAGTGAGAGTTGGAAACTACTTGGTTCCGACAGACTTTTTGGTTCTTAAGTACCACAGTGAGCAGGATGATGCTTTGATATTGGGTAGACCATTCTTGGCTACAGCTGGAGCAGTGATAGATGTGAGACACAGTCTGATAGATCTCCATCTAGGAGATGAGCCACTGCACTTTGAGATGGACAAGCTTCGCAAGCCTTTGATTGATGGGCAGATCTTCACCATTATGGATAGAGATGAAGAGCAGTCAAGTCACACTACGGTTTTGGATCCTGGGGAGCATTTCACTCCTTTTCTTGGACGCGTTCACACTGATGGTGCTTACTCTCCGCCATGGATGAGGAGACTTGCACAGAGGCAATCACAGTCTCTGTCAGGATCTCCAGCAAACTGATCTTGTTCGTCCGGTCAAGCTAATGACCTTAAACAAGCGCTGAGTGGGAGGCAACCCACTGTTAGGTTTTAGTATTTTTTTTCTTATTTTTGGTGTTTTTCTTAGGAACTTACGTTTTGATTTGTTTTTGCTAAGTTTTTAGATACAGAACTCGAGTCTGGAGATGTGTGACGATCGTTGCTATATGTGCAATGGTCGTCGCAGGGAGATTTGACGAAGAGATTAGATCGCCTTGTGACGATCATTGCGGTCCTGTGCAACGGTCATTGCAAGTGGTTTAATTGCAAATTAAGGTACGCGTGCTAAACCGGAATCAATTCGGTTCAACAGCGTCGATCGTTGCTCATCAGCAACGATCGTTGCACCCACGACCAGGTAAGTGCCTTAAACCCTTTTCTCTTCTCTTCTTCTCCACTCTCGCCGTCCGTACAACCGAGACTCTCATCACCTAAATCTTTCATTTCTTCATCGTTTTTGTTGATTCCAAGTGCGATTCTCCTTGTTTTTACACGCTTTATCTGTTTTTCTAACCCATTCGAAGCAAATCCAAGGTAATGTGTCTCAATTTTATGATTTCCGGATTCGTTTTCAGGGTTTTAGAATTTGAGAATTTTGGCTTGAAAACGATGATTCCATGCTATTATAGACCTGATTTAGGATGATTGGTGATGGATTATTGCTGTTTGTGTGATTGTGGATTGATTTTGGCACGATTTTGAATCGTCACTTAGCAACTGTAAAATCGCCTTGCAACGATCGTCGCCACTCGTGCAACGATCGTTGCTCTGCGATTTCACAGAGAGATTGCCGAGACTAATATTGTTTTATTTTCTTGAATGCAGATGCCTCCTCGACAATCCCGTAAGCGTAGAACCACCGCAGCAGCAGCTACAGCTCATCATGCTCCGCCACCTGAGTGGTTCCATCGAGACTCGGATTCACCTGCAGATTATCAAACGGATCAAGAAGCAATATAGCCACCTTGGCCTAGAGCAGAACAGCTATTGATTCCGACGAGTAGTGTGGGGTAATAATATTGTTGAGTTCCTTAATGTTCGAGTCCCTAGGATCCAGGGTCTAGGTGATTGAATCTAAAACTGACCTCGTGATTACATGGAGATTGGCAGCGGAAGGATGAGCAGGTAATCGAGATCTACAGCGCCTCAATCGTTGCGCCTCTATCGTAGTCCACACGCACACAAGCTGGAATCCGCCGGGATGCTAGTGCCGGGAATCGGATCTCATGTGGATCTTATGAGTTTCTGTATCTCTGCTTTCTCTCTGAGAAGCGACACTCACGGCTAGGGTTCAGGTCGATCATATAAGACTTTATATATCGACCTGGGATGACCTAACGACTGTCGGATCAAACCCGACTCATTCAAGTCATTAACTCGAAACGTCAGTCTCGAGGCCCAATGTGCATCGATCGATACACTTACTGTATCGATCGACACACCCTTTCGAAAACCTGCGTCGATCGACACACTCATTGCATCGATCGACACACATCTTCTAAACTCAATTCAATGCGTATCCAATACACATTGATCGGATCATATGCCAATGATCAATCCCATACAAAGTGTATCCAGCTTGCTTAGGTGTGTGACCCTGTAGGTTCACACGATACTAGAAATGAGTTACAACTCATTTGTCATAAGCGGTTTCTAGCAAAACATTATGACTACCCAGTATCACATGAATTGTCCGATCTCGACAATACAACTATCTTCAGAGCAAGTACAATGTGATTTCAGGACACAATCCCAACAATCTCCCACTTGTACTGGAATCATCTATTCCCATAATCCCTTTGTCGCTATATCTCGATATGGCATAAGGCAAGAAACTGTGTCATCCTTATTATGGCCAACATCATGTTCATCGAACTCCTGATCTATACTGATAAAAACAAACGACTGACAATCACCTCGTTTGAGCACGGCCATGCATTTTCTCAGTATCAAATCTTCGATGGGCCCTGAGATATTTATCTCCTGTTATACAGGAGGGACAAATCCCTTCTTGTTCCATCCCTGTTACTACACACACTTCATGATACGCCTAAGCAATGCCGTTATAGCCGCCAGTTACGGAACGACGTTTGACAAGGTCAAAGCGCACAAATTCATATGCTAGAAAGCATGATGAACTCAGGTCTAAGGACTATACTCTATAGTCGTAATGAGAACCTCCCATGAAATTGATATAACTATCCTGTGGAGTTCTCATTAGCGGGTCATGTCCGATCATATGTTCACCAACATATATCTATGTGATTGACTGTGATAATCATATCATTGACTTCATGAAACTTAGTCCAACAGTCACCTCACATGCTAGTCTCTCGCGGTTTTTAGTGTCCCACTTTAACAACCTCGACTAGGGCCAAACATAATTTTATGTCATCTTTTGCTTATAGGGTTTCATGATCAAGTCCTCAACTTGATGGCCTATAAAATGAACATAAAATACTTTGGGACAATTATTTAATTATCCAATAATCAAATAATGTTGATGTCAGTTTTTCATAAACATGACCATATCATGTCTATCTGAACATCATAACTAACATAACTCCCACTAGAATCCAGACCACGTCTTCAGATATCTAGTACCTACAGCAACAGTACGAAACTCATGCTTAGGTTGTGAGAGATGCTGCGGTGTTCTTGCTTGGAACCATTCCAACAAACCACACCGCTATTCTTTAATAAGCACTATTCTACGGTCCACTGCTTGGAGACCTTTCCAACAGATAGCGCCGCTACACAGACAAAGAGACATAACCAGGTGGGAACCGGGAATCATCTTTGTCCGTCTAACTACTCATAACAGATTCGTCATTTTTCTCAGTTGAGCAAGATCTATCCTTAGTGTTTCTCAAACACTTGGGGATATTCCTTACAACTGTCCAGTGACTTTTACCGGAACAAATTGGTATCTTCTCGTCATGCTTTATGCGTCAGCTGCATCTAGACGAGTGCAAAATATGGCATTCATGATGGATTCTATTGCATAAGCAAAAAAGGAATCACACTCATAGATACTAGCTCAGCCAGTGTCCAAGACACTTCATCTTGCTAAGATCGATACTAGCTCAGCCAGTGTCAAAGACACTCCATCTTGCTAAGATTATTGCCATAAGACCTTTGGTGTGAAGCCATTCTTGGAATCAAGCACATTTGAACTGTCCAATACCTTATCACCATAAGGATTCTGACACGATCCAATTAGTCTTTGCAATCCATTTCAATGGATCCTTATTCCAAGAACTTTCGCGGCTTCTTCCATGTCCATCGTTAAATTTGACTTCCGACCCAAATCTTGACAAGACTGTAACGTCGGAACGTCGTTTATGAGATTAAGTATGTTATAAACATACGGTGTGAGAATTGCAATTACGCTTTCATTAGTTTACTTGTAAACGCACGGTTTCTATACGTTCCTGATCAAGTCAATAACTTTTGACTGTTTTAACAGAACATAGATTCCAACTCCAAGGTGTTTGCTTCAATCCAGAGACGAATCAGTGAAGCTAACAAACAATCCTAGTTAAATTTCGGAGTTGGGGCTCACCTTCGCTTCTTTGAATTTCGCAGGCTCGTCACTTTTCAATGATCAACAGATCACAGCAACCGGTCATGAGGAATCACCCTCGGTTTAGTGACGGATCCATCAGGATCAGCGAACTTCAGGCTCCACAGGTTCAGATCCTACAGCACTCTGTAGATCCAACCGTTGCTCTTCCTCAACAGGTTTAACAGCCTCCTGTGTTTCTCGAATTTCTTCGAGCTGTACTTTTACTTCCACTGTTTTCTTGGAAAAACAGAGTTCCGAACAACAAAACTTTGTTCTCGGATTAGCTGCAAAAGTACTAAGCCTCGGTTTCCCGAGGACAACCGACGAAGCAGCCCTTATCAGATTTGGATTCAAGTTTGTTTGTTGACAACTGCCTTACACAAACCTTGCAATCTCAATTAATCAGAAAAACATACTTGGAAATCACCCAGTCCACATCCAATGTGGTGTCTTTCAACTGATTCTGATAGAAAACTATTGGCGTAAACATATTCATTTTAGAGCGTATTTTAAGAGGATAATGGAAGATTCCTGTGACTCATCATTAATCGGAGCATATCTAATAAGGTCCGATTCGTTCTCTCAGAAACACCATTTAGGTTTTCCAGGAGAAGAGAGCTGTGATATGACTTCACACTCACTTAGATGATCACCCAATTCTTGACTCAAGTATTTTCCTCCGCGATCTAATCGAGGATCTCAATACTTCTGTCAAATCGGTTCTATACTTCTTTTTTGGAACTCCTCAATGGATTCATACTCGTGTCTCATCAAATGAACACATCCATACTTACTGAAGCCATCAATAAGGTAATGAAGTACTGAAGATTTCAAGTCATCAGACTTAAACCGTTTGGTATTATGTTATATTCATGAGTATATTGGTTTAATACATAAAACCCATTTATCAAAAGGGGTGCTACCATATAATATTTCACTAAGATCAAAAGAGCAACACTTGTCTTTTATCAGAATGAAAAACATCCAAAATCTTTACAAGAAAATGAAAGACATCTCTGCACAAAGCAGGTACATAGTAGCAATTACTTAATTCAAAACCAAGCTTGAAAGGCTCCTACAAGTGGAGAATCTCTACGGCTCATGTAGCAACCATTGCTCCATACTAGACACGCAGTTCCACTTGTCATTTCCTCAACGTTCTACTGTTGCTTAGGCCCTGCATATTTCCAAAATATCAGTACCACAACTAGTATCCAATACATACGTAGAACTTGAAGTAATAACACAATACCTGAAGAAGAAGTACCATACATCTCCTTCATCTCTTGTGAATCTTCCAAGAATTTGATGCAATCTCTCTTCCAATGCCCTAACTCATCACAGTAGAAGCACTTTCTAACACCAGATGGGCCGGACTTGGGCTTATAAGATGACACAGGCTTATCCTGATTCCAAATCTGGACGGCCCTGCCTCTACCCTTGTTAACACAAGATTTCTCAAATCTTGTACCCTTTATGATGTCTTGCTCTGCTGTTTTGAGCATGCCATGCAGCTCAGTCAACGTCTTCGTCAAGTCATTCTTGATATAGCTTTTGATAAACTTATCATAACTAGACGGCAGTGACTGCAGAATGATGTCAGTGGCCAACTCTAAGCTGACAGGACAATCCAGTTTCCCTAGGTTATCAATGTAACCCATCATTTTAATGACATGAGGACTCACTGGAGCATCCTCTGGTAGCTTGCACCCAGTGAGAGACTTCACCATCTGGAATCTCTCAACTCGTGCCAGATCCTGAAACTTTAGTTTCAGGCTGGTGATCATCTCTATTGGCGATTCCATGTTCTCGTATTGACTCTTCAAGTCCGAGTTCATGGTAGCCAACATCAGACCACTCACATCTACCACATCAAAATAATGCTTATTCCAAGCATCATATACTGCATTCGAGCGATTGGTCCCAAGCCTTTCTGGAAGAGCTTTCTCAAGGACATGGTCCTTGCTCTCCTGCTTGAGGACTAATCTCAAATTGCGATACCAATCCAGGAAATTTAATCCATTTAACTTGTCCTTCTCAAGGACGGATCGTAACGAGAAAGTAGTTTTAGACATAGGCTGAAATTTTAATAAAAGAAAATTTTAGTTATGAAGCTCAGGAAATGAGAAATCTTATCTAATAAGAAAACTCGCATTATATTCAAACAATGTTTCCTCTATGAATATAATGATCCAAGACCCATACATCACTAAAATCTGAGTGGACGACTCGTCATCACCCAGAGTTTAGTCATCTAGGTAAGCAAATCATTGCTAATTGTACCCAGTACAACTCTTGGTCGCAGATAAGACAATCCATGTCTCATCCACTCCGATGTCTCTGGGCCCAGAACTTCTGATAGCCCAGTCAAGTAAAAACAATCTCTTCAGTCTTATCATTGACAGTCGCACTGCAAGTGTATCAATGATCAACTGTCTTACTCATGTAATTGTGGATACCAAGGACACCAAGACTATCCAACAACGAAATGAGTCTTGACAGTAGACAAGATTGGGCAAGACATCAAGATCACTTGATATTTAGTTGAGGAAACGGAACTCAAAAGTTAGTAATTCAATCTCTTAGGTCATGTAATTGTTGATGTCAAGCACTGCAAGACCATCAACACTACTACCTGCCTTACTCATGTAATTGTGGACACCAAGCTCTTGGCAAGACTATCACAACAACGAAATGAGTCTTGACAGTTGACCATATTGAAAACTAAACTTTGATCTAATACACATCCAATGTGTATTAGATAGGTTTAGAACATGTTTTATTTCTAATTTCAATTAAGTTTTGCTTGTTCTAATTAAAGTCGGCTAGGTCATTTGGTTCGGTTTCTTAATCATTTGGTTCAAAACCAAACGATTACGTTTAACCAACCAGATAATTGGTCAATCCAATTGAGCCGGTAAATGACCAAATGAACCGGTTTTAGACCAATTGAGATACCGGTCAAATCCAATTCAACCGGTCCATCCAACTGAACCGATTCAACCAGTTTTAACTAATCGCGATAACCGGTCCAATTCAATTGAACCGACTTATCCAATCAAACTGATCTTAACCAATCAAATCGGTTTATACCAATTGAGATAACCAATTCAATCCAATTGAATCAATTCATCCGATTTAAACCGATCTGATCTACCTTAACCAAGCATGATAACCAGTTCAATCTAATTGAACCGATTAACCAATCGCAAGGCCTGTGTCGACCGACACTAAACCTGTGTCGATCGATACAGTAGGGTATCAGGGAATTTTTAATCGAATTAAACCGTCATAACCATGCGAGATAACCGATTCAATCCAATTGAACCGATCTATCCTTTCGCACAGCCTGTGTCGATCGATGCACCCAGTGTGTCGATCGACACAGTGCGATTTCTAAATCGAAACCCAATGTTTTAATAGGCGAATTCGCGGTGCATCGACCGACACAACCTTGTGTCGATCGACGCTATGCGAAAACACAAATTCTTTTGCATTTTCGCGCCGCATCGACCGACACACCCAGTGCATCGATCGATGCTGTGCGAAAACCCTAAAACAATTTTGCCGTTTTCGCGGTGTGTCGACCGACACAAACTTGTGTCGATCGACATAGTGCGAAAACACAGTTCTTCGTTTTCGATATAATTAAATCCGAGATTACATTTATCAAAACGAAACCTAGCTAGCATCAATTCAATCAAATACAATTTTAATCGAATTCCAGGCTACTGATTCAATGGATTAAACCCTTCAGCTCTGATACCACTGTTGGAGTCCCTAGGATCCAGGGTCTAGGTGATTGAATCTAAAACTGACCTCGTGATTACCTGGAGATTGGCAGCGGAAGGATGAGCAGGTAATCGAGATCTATAGCGCCTCAATCGTTGCACCTCTATCGTAGTCCACACGCACACAAGCTGGAATCCGTCGGGATGCTAGTGCCGGGAATCGGATCTCCTGTGGATCTTATGAGTTTTCGTGTCACTGCTTTCTCTCTGAGAAGCGACACTCATGGCTTGGGTTCAGGTCGATCATATAAGACATTATATATCGACCTGGGATGACCTAACGACTGTCGGATCAAACCCGACTCATTCAAGTCATTAACTCGAAACGTCAGTCTCGAGGCCCAATGTGCATCGATCGATACACTTACTGTATCGATCGACACACCCTTTCGAAAACCTGCGTCGATCGACACCTTCATTGCATCGATCGACACACATCTTCTAAACTCAATTCAATGCGTATCCAATACACATTGATCGGATCATATGCCAATGATCAATCCCATACAAAGTGTATCCAGCTTGCTTAGGTGTGTGACCCTGTAGGTTCACACGATACTAGAAATGAGTTACAACTCATTTGTCATAAGCGGTTTCTAGCAAAACATTATGACTACCCATTTTCACATGAATTGTCCGATCTCGACAATACAACTATCTTCAGAGCAAGTACAATGTGATTTCAGGACACAATCCCAACACTTAAGACTGATGAGTTCACAGAGAGGCCATTGCTTAACCAGTGGGATGAGTATGAAACGTTGTTGTACAATGGTTGGTGTGGTATGAAGCTTAAGCCGACCAAGTTTGCAGATTATACGACTTGCAAGAGTCTGGGCATCGATGAGCAGGTCCTTGCACTGTGTAAGGGCATTGGTCTGGGGACAATGCCAATGCAGACTTACGAGATGTACCCTGAGTTGGTAAGACAGCTGCTAGCCACTTGCAGAGTGATATACCCTACACCAGACAGCAGGAAGGCTTCAGAAGGTTTCTTTACCTTCATGTGCTTAGGAGCCAAGTATCGGATTCCCCTTCTCGATATCTGTAGGATTTATGGATTCAGCACTGAGCCGACGCGCATTGGTATGTCACTTGAGTGGGATGTGGATGAAGCACATTATTTCTGGGAGTGTATCGGCACTGGTTGGTATAACTCGAGGACCACACCGGTGATTCAGGTTAGGCATCCGGTTATTAGATACGTCTTGCGCATCTTTGGATCTACTCTGTTGTGCAAGTTTGAAGCCAACAAGATGCATAAGAACGAGATGGAGATGCTGTTTATTGGACTGAGGGACCAGTTTGAGGATACAGTCTTAGAGATCCCACTAAGGGACTCAACTTGGGAGCTGTCTTCGCTCACCATTTATGCGAGCTGCAGAAGAAGCCATTTGATGGTGTGGACACTGAGAGAGTAGGGAGTCTGCTTACTCCCATTTTCAGGCATTGCAGGATTCCCTTAGAGGGAACAGAGCGTAGTGACAGCCTGGAGTTCCTTGATTTCAGCCATCTGCAGAGTGCTACCTGGCTGAAGGAGGGACGTGTATGGGTTTATTATGACCCTGCCACATAGAAGTGTGGTGTGGATCTTCCTGCTCCTGGTCTTACACATATTTATACGCTGGATGCCTTGAGATTCCAGCCTCTTACGAGCGAGCAGCGCAGAGTCCCTTCTATGGCTCATCCGCTGGGAGAGCCTTCTACACGAGCTTCTACTTCCTCTGCGCCTGCACCTGCACCTGCTGCCCCTGTCGATGACATTGGACCTTTTCCCGAGCCTACGATGCCTTATGGTGATATGTCTGAGGCAGAGTGGAGAGAGCGCTCAGATGGTATTCTACGGGTCGTCTGGAACTTCATGCGTACCTGCACTTGCAGTTGATATATCATGGTTTTACCCGTTTTATGCCATGATATAATTCTGTTTTAGTGTCTTTTGGTGTTCTTTTAGAGTCCTTTACAGGAGTTATTAGGTACACGCACGTTTGGAGCAGAAGTGAAGATTTTGGAGCTATTTGGAGCACTTTGGAGATTTGACCCGAGAGGTTGTGCTCACTGTCCGAAACAGAGTACTGTGTCGATCGACGCACACCTGCATCGATCGATGCACAGCGAGTTGGGCCAGATTCTCGGCGGTTTAATGAAGAATGCTGATATTGCAAAGATGCCCAGAAGTTCCAGATATTTACACAGAAGCCCCAAGTTGTGTTTTAGCTATTTAATTAGGTTTTTAACTTCAGTTTTAGGGACACTATCATAACTTAGAGCAGAGAGTTTTTAGAGCTTCTGGGGCTGATCTGATCCTGTACTACACTTTGTTTTGGAGAAGTTTTCGAACCCCTTTATTATTCTAATCTCTTTTATGATATCTATTATTTCATTGAGTATGTTTACATCATCTATGTCTGAGTAGTTTCATAGTTAGGTTTAGGGTTTCTCATAGGGATTTCATGACTTGCTAGATATAATTAATTCAGTTAAGGATTTACATCAATAGATGTTCTACAAACTAAATTGTGTTTAATGCTAGTTCTAACCTGATCAATTAGAATCTAGATCTTAGGTTGCTAAATACGACACGACAGTGTGGTTTAGAATCTAAACTATTTAGGTTGAGCAATTTAATTACTCGCAAAAGAATTTGGTTTAATTAGATTGTGAACATATCGAACTTGAAATTAAAGCTGGTTTAATCTGTTAGTAATTGCAAAGGAATTTGGATTGCTGCACTTAGACTTAGAGAATTCTCGCAACGACAGTTGGTTAATTCTACATCTGTGTTTGAGTTCTAGAACTGAGCTTAGTTAGATCCTGACTGAATGATTTATCTGCTTGTTTGATTTCCTGAGAACGCCCTAGACTTAGCGCCCTTAGTTTATTGCTTACAACCACAACCTGCTACTTGTTTACTTTCTTGCTTTCTCTTTTTAGTTATTCAATACAATTTGCTTTTTGCTTTCTCCTAGTTTTAATCTCTTTAGTTTTTAATCCTATCGTTGCCTAGAGTTCTCGTGGATTCGATCCCTAAGTACTACATTGATATACTGTGCACTTGCAGTTAGTATAGGGTAAAACTTACTACATTGGACCTTTTCCCGAGCCTACGATGCCTTATGGTGATTTGTCTGAGGCAGAGTGGAGAGAGCGCTCAGATGGTACTCTACGGGTCGTCTGGAGCTTCATGCGTACCTGTACTTGCAGGAGACAGCCAGATATACACCATCCATGACCTTCTCGACGCAGACGACGCTCTCCGACTCCGGGTTCTTCGAGTGGTACTGATCGCATTAATGGGATGGAGGATGAGTGATTGAGTATTGGCATCTCTAGACTGTGGTTCTCTGTATTTCTTTTTCACTTTTCTTTTGCATTTTTTCTTGACTTTCTTAGGATGTTTATGTTTGGATGATGTGTTTGCTTTGAGATTATCAGTTGCTTTGATTTTGCCTGTTTTCAGTGTTTTTCAGCTTGCAGGTTTGAAAATTTGGATTTTCTTACGGACTAACCTGCTAACTTGCTGACTGATCCGAGAAATCGCAATGCGTCGATCGACACACCTTGTGTCGATCGTCACAACACGAAAGAAATCGCATTGCAGCGATCGTTGCGGTCCTGAGCAACGATCGACACACGACGAAAAATCGCCTAGAACCGGCCGATGCATTTATGCAGCGATCGATGCATGTGCGACAGAGGTAAAAATCAGATACAACTCAAACATCCATAACATTTTTTTTGCTTTCTTTTTACCAAACCTTTGCTTGACACTACTGGGGACAGTGTGTCTTAAGTGTGGGGGAGGTGCTACTGACTTTATCTTTCTGTTTTCTTAGAGTCAGTCCATTTTTCAAAAAAAATTGTTTTATTGAGTCAAAACCAGTTTAAGTAGGAAACAGTGAATTTTTGAGATGATTAACAACATCTTGCAGGAACTTAAGTAACCATTGGGATGAAGTTGCAGGATCTATCTATGACTATTAGAAAACCCAACACGGATCAACCTACTAAGGACACCCACATCACTTCAGGTATCAAAGGATCCTTTTACTGACTTCACCTTAATACTGACTTAATTTTCTCACCTAAGGGCTTGGTATACCTTGTGTCGGATTCCTTTGTTAGTTCTGACACAGCTTGTAAACCTGTCCTATTTGGTTCCCTTCTCCCCTTCCATAAAGTAAAAATAAAATAAAATAAAATAAAATAATAATAAACTGAGGATGAGTTAGTTACTCCGAAGTGGTCACGGGAGTAGTAGCAAACACTATTACCTCCTGTGTGATCCATGGAATGTGTCCAAAGTACACCCCTTAACGGGAAGAGCACTGATAAAAAAAAAATGATACCCAATGGGGAAAAATCAGAATGCTAAGGAAGGGAAAAGAGAAGAAAGGGATCAGAGAAAGATAGTATGGTGGTCTAGAGCTGGCAAAGTAAGAGTCCATGTGCCCTTTGATCGATACTCCTTAGGTGAGACCTCACTTAAATACTTGCAGAAGTCAGTAGGGTGAATTTGAATGCGTGAATGTGATTGTGGAGTTTACTTAGGACAGTTGTTAAGTGTGGGGGAAGTATATGTTGGTCTTGATATCTTGCGGTTGATTCTTTCAGTGGATTACTAAGGGGAATCTGAGTGTTGTTGCTTCTAGGACAAAAAGAGTTTCTGAAAGTTTTCAAACCTCTTCACCATGTCTAGTTCTCTTTTTTGCTTGAGGGCAAACAAAGGCTAAGTGTGGGGGAGTTGATATATCATGGTTTTTACCGGTTTTATGCCATGATATAATTCTGTTTTAGTGTCTTTTGGTGTTCTTTTAGAGTCCTTTACAGGTGTTATTAGGTACACGCACGTTTGGAGCAGAAGTGAAGATTTTGGAGCTATTTGGAGCACTTTGGAGATTTGACCCGAGAGGTTGTGCTCACTGTCCAAAACAGAGTACTGTGTCGATCGACGCACACCTGCATTGATCGATGCACAGCGAGTTGGGCCAGATTCTCGGCGGTTTAATGAAGAATGCTGATATTGCAAAGATGCATAGAAGTTACAGATATTTACACAGAAGCCTCAAGTCGTGATTTAGCTATTTAATTAGGTTTTTAACTTCAGTTTTAGGGACGCTATCATAACTTAGAGCAGAGAGTTTTTAGAGCTTTTGGGGCTGATCTGATCCTGTACTACAATTTGTTTTGGAGAAGTTTTCGAACCCCTTTATTATTCTAATCTCTTTTATGATATCTATTATTTCATTGATTATGTTTACATCATCTATGTCTGAGTAGTTTCATAGTTAGGTTTAGGGTTTCTCATAGGGATTTCATGACTTGCTAGATATAATTAATTCAGTTAAGGATTCACATCAATAAATGTTCTTCAAACTAAATTGTGTTTAATGCTAGTTCTAACCTGATCAATTAGAATCTAGATCTTAGGTTGCTAAATACAACACGACTATGTGGTTTAGAATATGAACTATTTAGGTTGAGCAATTTAATTACTCGCAAAGGAATTTGGTTTAATTAGATTGTGAACATATCAAACTTGAAATTAATGCTGGTTTAATCTGTTAGTAATTGCAAAGGAATTTGGATTGCTGCACTTAGACTTAGAAAATTCTCGCAACGACAGTTGGTTAATTCTACATCTGTGTTTGAGTTCTAGAACTGAGCTTAGTTAGATCCTGACTGAATGATTTATCTGCTTGTCTGATTTCCTGAGAACGCCCTAGACTTAGCGCTCTTAGTTTATTGCTTACAACCACAACCTGCTACTTGTTTACTTTCTTGCTTGCTCTTTTTGGTTATTCAATACAATTTGCTTTTTGCTTTCTCCTAGTTTTAATCTCTTTAGTTTTTAATCCTATCGTTGCCTAGAGTCCTCGTGGATTCGATCCCTAAGTACTACATTGATATATTGTGCACTTGCAGTTAGTATAGGGTAAAACTTACGACCTATCATCTACTCGGCCCAACACCGAAGTAGATACACAATCACACAAACAATAAACAGTCTACTCGGCCCAACACTGAAGTAGATACACAATCGCACAAACAATCAGCATTCTACTCGGCCCAATCACACACTGTTGATTGTGTATCTACTTCAGTCTAGCCGTCTTCACAAACTGTTTGTCAACTACTACCATTTCCTTTGGTGTCAATTCTACCAGTCCGATCAGGCGCAAGTTCCAGCATCTCAGCTGTCGCCACCGATGCAGCTTCCGTCTTGTCACACTTACAAACGATTAAGACAAATTGCTCATTTCTATCACGATGGACCGTTCTACCAAGATCGGGTCACTCCAGAACCACCACCACCACTCACATTCCATCCTCCTAGCGCACCAGCCGGTTAGGATCCACATGATTTGTACCGCTCATGTTGGAGATTAGGAAATAGATTAGGCCCAGGTAAGTAAGGGCTCTAACTCGATGGTTGATGTGTATCGGATTGCATTCGTCTCTGACGATTCAGTTGTGTGAAGCGGTGTTTCTTGTGGGACGGATTGAGACCGCTAGTATGTAGAATTCTAGAGACCTATGCATTTAAAACTCTATGTGGTGAATAGAAGGTTTATTTACATAGTGTATGTTGAGAATTTCGGTTGTCGTTTTGAGTAGCGGAGTGGTTATATTGCATACTCATGATGGTAGTGAATGCAATGTAGTTACGATGTGAAAACAAATGATGGTCCAAATAGACGGTTTCCATCAGAACCCATAGAGACGACTGCAATCGCCTATTTGATTGATTAATTGTGTGTGATTGATTGTCTTGCTAGGGTGTTAGAATGTTAAATTGATTGATGCTTTTATTGCTCGCTAGGTTGGTAGTCGTTTATTTTTAATCATTGCATTTGGTTGATCATTAGGTTGCTAGAGCATCATTGCATTTCTCAAGATTGATTTGATTTGGTTTAGTAGTACTACATTCATTTGATCAATAGGTTGCTAGCATTGCATTGTTTGATTCACTAGGTTTCTAGAAAATAGTTCTTGAAATTTGGTTAGCGAATTGCTTGGATTGATCGGTTAGGGTGTTAGACGTTTGATTGAGTGTTAGACCTTTAGTCTCATGTAGACAAAGCGTTAAATTATCGGTTAAACTTGTGGATAGTTGGAAAGGTAGATAATCTAGTAGAAGGACATAAGCTCATAATTGATAAAGCGGTTTTTATAGGGAACTTATTTGAGATTAAGCGGAATTATAAGATATTGATAATTAGCCTGTAACCGTTGGATATGTGACTAAATACCAATATCTCTATAAGGAAGTGATATAGGGAAGTGAGTTAGAAAGGTCTAACCGTTCCAGTGTTGTTGAGGTTGTTGATGTAGGACGTGATGAACGACTTGACGAGGACACGAGACCGAACACGAACTAGAGAAACGAGATGTTATTTCAGGAAACAGTTTGAACCGAGCCTGCTAGAAAGTCAGTGTGGATTCAGAAAAGAGTTTGGGTCCAGTGGCAGAAGAAATCAATACGGATACGTTTGATGAGTTAGCAAAGAGATTCAGAAGCATCAAAGTCAGTGGAGGAGTCCGTTCAGGGATATTAGTGGGAAGAACAGTTTTGGAGTCGGAGAAGTGTGGAAATCAATGATCGAGGAAGTTTGAGGCGAGCATGAGTGTAGCGGTTTAGATGGAAAGAAGAAAATCGATATGAACATAATATCGGTCGAGGCGGTAATCTTTGGAAACAAGTTAAGCGACAGGAATGGAGGAGGAGTTATTATTGCATGGTCGGGAAAGTCTAGACAAAGTGGGGAATCCTGGAGTATTGTCGGCGCAGATGAATTCATGAGGCGGAATATAGCAATTCAGTCAGAATTGGTGGATTTGGAAATCAGAGATAGAATCGATGAAGCAATGGAGAAGTCAGGATTGATCGAGAATCACACCATTTAGCGTGGGACATTTAAGATGTCAGTGTGATGAGAGTTGGAGAAAAACCATGTTTAAAGAATTAGTTAAGCATTGGGAGTATGAGCTTAGTTTGGGAGCAGAGTGTAAGCAGCAGAGCATAGTTGGATTGGATTCAGAGACGGAAACTTACAAGATTCAGATACCGATTCGAAGTTTGTTAGTAACGGAGAATTGGGAGACCGAATTCCTGTAAGTGGAGAAGAATGTAATACCCTGTATCAAGAAATGATCAATGAGCAGCAGAAAAGTCAACGGAGGGCATTTTTGTAATTTTGAGAAGTTAAGGAGCATTTTGGGAATTTTACCAAAATATGAGCCGAAAGCTAAGATGGGCCAAATTTTATTCTTTTTAAATAAGGAAAACATTTAGAAGAATAAGAATGTTGGAGATGGACCATAGATGAGTTTTTCGAATTATCGGGAAAGGAAACCAATAAATCTGATAAAAATTGTAAAATTTATAACGGGAGCTACGGGTGTCCAAACCGAGTGATTTAAATTTCTAAATTCATATAAGATCATCTAGAATATGAATATGGAGCTTGGTGGATTTATAGAATCATATAATGAGTTTTTAAAATATTAAACGCAAGATCGGCAAAACCGAAGCATCATAAGAAATGAAGAATATGAACTTCTACGGAATGTTTGGGGCAATCTAATTGGTCATAAAACACTTCTCAGTGCCATGTAGCATTTCTAAGATGGCGCCACCGACATCTTCTAGATGCATGACACTTACTACTTGGAGAAGAAGTAAAGGAAGATAAGGTGAAAGGTGGCATATGGAGAATGAAAGACTTGGGAGCCAAGTTCTTCTGAATGGTGTAACAGAAGTTAGAAAAAGGGAGAGACATGTGGCAGTGGGATTCGTGGCACAAGAGGAGAGTGAAGAGAAGACATGTGGAATGAAACATGGAATGATGAGAATGAAGAGAAGACATATGGAATGAAACATGTCATGAGGAGAGTGAAGGGAAGGGACACTTGTCACCAAGTTCTTCATTTGGTTTTCCTATATAAAAAGCCTTTTCTCTTCTCATTTCATTCATCACAAAAAAAGAGGAAGAGAGAAGAGAAGGAGAGAGGCGTGAGAGGAGGAGGAAAAGAAGAAGAAGAAGAAGAAGAAGAAGAGAGAGAGAGAGAGATGGAGGAGAAGATGAAGCTTGAGAAAAGAAGAAGAGAGAGATGGAGAAAAACTGGAGGAGAGAGAACCAAAGGAGAGAGAAGATGAAGCTTGAAGGAGAGAGAGAAGATGAAGGTTGAAGGAGAAGGATAGAGAGAGAACTGGAAGAGGAGAGAGAGAGCCAGAGAAGAGAGAGAGAGAAGCAGAGGAGAGAGAAGATGAGGATGGTCCGGAGACTCGAACAGAATCACTAAGGTCAACGGTACAGTCAAGTGCGGGTCAAGGTCGGGTCAAAACAATGGAGGTTTGGGGAAGGTTAGGGTTAGTCTGTGTTCGTGCCATGTCTTATTGTTCCGCTAGTCCGTCAATCCGTCCTTCTGTCATAATAACACTGTGAATCGACTAAATTGTGTGATGCATTGAGAGTAGAACATATAGATCCATGATTTATAAACCATATATTTAGGTTGCATACCTCGATGATTGAATTGGTTAGAACGGCTAGGTTGATTAATAACTCGGTTAAATAAGTAAACAGTAAGGTTAAGGGATGCATGCTAGTTAGCTTATATCCGTAATCGTTGATCGTTTGTTGATTGCTTGTTTGGGTGTTGCATTAAGTGATTGATAATTCGTTGATTGCTTGATTGGGTGATGCATAAAATACGGTTAAAAGATATAACACACTTAGAATATAATAACAGGTGGAATAATTAGTCACTAGTCGGGTTAAAGGTAATTAATGGAAGTAATGAATAATGAGATGTGAGGGGTTAGTAATCTTACTAACTCTAAACTGATAGATCGAGGACTTATTAAAGATACTTAGGAATGGATAAGTAAAATAAGTGGTGCGATTGATGGGCCGTCTACGAGATTAGTAATCCACTAATCCCAAGGTAGCGGATTGAATGAGTAAAGTTTTGGACATATTAAAAGACTAATAAACCTAAATAATTGTTTGTGTGGTGTTGTGTTTATTGATTGTGTGATTGTGGATCTACTTCGGTGTTGGGCCGAGTAGACTGTTAATTGTTTGTGTGATTGTGTATATACTTTGGTGTTGGGCCGAGTAAACTGTTGATTGTTTGTGTGATTGTGTATCTACTTCAGTGTTGGGCCGAGTAGATTGTTGATAGTTTTTGTGGTTGTGTATCTACTTCGGTGTTGGGCCAAGTAGACTATTGATTGCTTGATTGTTTATCTACTTCGTTTTTGGGCCGAGTAGACTGCACTGGTAGATGCTTATTCTGGTGCGGAACCAGGTAAGTCTGGGTAAGGTCGGGTGATGTGGAGGTTGGTGATATGACTTGCGGGATAGACTGGGTATTGAGATGGTAGTTCTATTTGACCTTGTTGATATTGCGTAATAGAGTCCCAGTGAGTCTGCTTGTTTACATTACTGTTATTAGGACTCTATAGGGTGTGTTAGATCCTGCAAGTCTTGAGATGGCGTTCTGGTACTTCTGACCTGATTGGATCCTCGGGTAGTTACCTGATCACACACGGGCCTTCGGGGGCTGATTCTGGTTATGGTGTTAACCTACTGAGTGACCCCGATATGTGTGTGGTCCGGAGAATATGGGGTCACGTCCTAGGGCCGGACTGCATGGAAGCTTTGGTTATCTAGGGGTAACCCGAGTCACCGCGTATCGATGAACAGAGAACGGTGTCCTAGCCGTAGGACTTCATGTTTTCGTCTAGGAGTCGTGGGAGGTTTTAGTTACCATGGGGGTAGCTAAGTGTTCCCGTGGAAGTTACCGAGTTCGCGTTTGGGGCCCATGGTGTGGATATTGTGTTAGAGATGCATTTAGAGTAGATCGAGTCTAATCGAGGGCATGTGCTGCAGTGTTCTCGATTTCCTTCGCTGATGATTGTGTGTTGTGAAGCTCATTATGTCTTGGTAGCAAGTGATCAGCTATTGTATTTGATTATTATTTTGGGTTTGGGCGGGAATATTAGATTGTTAGCAGCCTTTAAGTTGGGAGCCGTCTCACTGGGTAATCTTCGATTACTGATTAGACTCTTTTTTGTTTTTCAGTTTTGGCGTAGTTTGGCGGACGCGTAGGACACTCGGAGTAGTCTCGGGTTGGCATTGGGTATCGGTTGTTACCATTTTCACTTATTTTCGTTTTCGGATTTTGTTGGGATCCCCCTATATGATTTGTATTAGACCGTATATTGTTATGAATAAAAATGGAATAATTTCTTGATATATGGTTTAGTCCGAACCGAACAAACCTCGTGGAAGCGATACAGGTTGAAAAGCCTCATATCGTGGAAATGAGGTAAACGGAGTCAAAGATGGTTTGGTTCGAGCCTTTGTCTCAAACCGGATTGTCTCTGGCTTTAGTCTTGTGACAAACTCTACTCGTATGACTGCTCGGGTTCGATCGGTCATGTTCTTGTTTTATTGTTGGTCGGTCAGCTCGTCGGTCAGTCGGCTCTGAGGATATTTTCCGCAAGATATTTGGAACTCTTCATAATGTTATCTCTTTCCATTTTACGTTAAGATTTCCAATTTCATCTTGGATTTTCCTCTTTAGCTCGGAGATATCTTCATCTTCACTTATTCGCGTTTATATTCTTTCTTCGGTAAATATCTTTCCGCGCCTTGACCTATTTGCCGAATGGGCCGAGAACGGATAATTCGAGTCCATTTGTGCACAAACTTCTTTATTCCTATAACTTTATCCGATAACTTGGTTTAACAGCCAAGAAAGTATAAGCCAATGATTCCGAAGATGGATTGCAGCTAGTTGCGCATCCGTAGAATGAGATATCGGAAAATATTTGATCATGCGCTATCCGTTCGGAAAGTTTGGAGAAGCGAAATCTAGCTCGGAAGTTTCCAAGAGATGCATTCAGCTCCGAACTTCTGAAAGAGTAAGTCATGATCGAAAATGAGAAGGGAAGAGTTTGGATCCAAGCTGGTTTAGCTTGGATATTCCGAGCGGGTTTAACTCGGAAATTCCGAGCTAGTTTAACTTGGTCCGAGCTGGTCAGCTCGGAAATCCCGTCTGGTCAGCTCGGAAATCCCGATCTAGTTTAGCTCGGTCCGAGCTATTTTAGCTCGGTCCGAGCTAGTTTAGCTTGGTTCTGAGCTGGTTTTGCTTGGTTGTTGTTCGCTAGGATGTTTCGTTAATCCGTAGTTCCTCTCGAAAGATGTGTTTGTCCGATCGCTCCGTTGTGCATGAAATGTCGTCCGTTTCATATGAAATGTTGTCCATTAACTCTTTCCATATAAAAGTTATTCTTATGAAGTTATCGACACCTCGTATAACTTGTTATTCATACGGAACTCTATTTATCCGAAATGGACATTTTTCTGTGTCCGATTGTCCGATCTTGTTTTTGGCTATTTTTTTTCGTCGAGGGGGTTTTGATCCCAATAGTTACCGCTAGCTCGTCAGACTCGAATGGGATGATGGCGAGATTATTTTGTATTCGAGGTGAAAACGATTGTCCGAAAGAACTTCGATCAATCAATTTTCGTATTATTGCCCTAGCGGCAACAGATTGTCCAAAACGTCGTACTTCGGCCGCAATTGATTTTTCTATGTAAAATCAATCCGACACCATGCCTAATCATGATCTGTTCTATCATGATTCACTCGAGCATGTTTATGACAAATTGATTCAAGTGTAATCATTTCATGGTTCCATGCCTTGGTGAAATCTATAAGTATCCACTTCTTCACACCTCATTTTCATTCTTCTCTCCACAGAAAATATCTCAAAGGAAACTTCTCTCTCTAACTTCTTCTTAGCTTTTTTGAGTTTTGCCAAAACTTCTTGCTCTGTTCTTGTGAGTTTAGAAGCTTTGGATCTTTTCCAAGTTTGGAATTTTCGTTTCACGGCGTTTTTCGTACGGATGACAAATCATGCGTCAAATCGTGGTTATGCTAATTTTTCTGAAGGAGACTTTCGGGGTATGGCATTCGACTAGGTCTCGTGCTATTCAACCTTGTCCCTTGGCCGCAGCAGATACTATCTCTCTGGAACACGGTCAATGTTTTGGCACTATGATTAAAGAAGAGTTCGGGGACATTCGCGTTAGTCGGGAAGAAGTCATGCGTTATTGGGATCTCTCTCCGGAGAAGCCGAAGATGACTCGTCCGAGGAAAATAAGCGGGCCCCGAACCATGTTGGTTCGACATTATCTTCGATAGAGTCGATTGCAAAGCTTCGGCGCGATTTCAAAATTCCCGAAAACGCGACGATCAAGATACCATCTCCCAGTGACCGAGTTAGCTCTCCGCCGAAGGGGTAATTTTCGGTGTATGAATACTTCTTCGAATTGTGCTTTCTCTGGTTTCCGATTCATGGGCTCATCGTCTGTTTTCTTCGACGCCACGGATTGGCTCTCACGTAGATTACTCCTCAAAGCTTGAGGCATTTGATCGGCATACTGGTCCTCAGTTTTGAGTGTGAAGTTGATCTTCGTGTGTTACATCTTCGGAACTTGTTGCATGTGGTTCCGATAAGGTGCGGCCCGAGCATTACCTCAGGCCGTATCAATATCAGATGGTTGTCTCGGATTTTGAAAACCTTGATCGCCAATGGCGGCACCATTTTTTCTATGTTTTGAGCAACGAGGCATCCGTTGAAGATGCTTGCATTCCATTGATGATATCGAAATGGAGAAAACTTGGTAGCGGACTCAGTTGTCTTCTTCGTTTATACCTATCTCCTGCCGATCTTCTAACAATTTTTTTTGTTTTAACTTTTTAGTGAGAGATATTTGCTTGACGTGTCCACCGCATCTGTTTTCTCTCGTCGGGACACTACGGGACGAGAATATGGATTGGAAACGGCAGTTTACTCTCAAACGCATTATCCGAGCAAGTCAAATGGAAACGATTTGTCGAGCGACGAGGAACAATGGAAACGCATATGATGATGAGCGTCCTGACGGCGTGCTTATTCAAGATGATGATTCAGTCTCCCCATGGCTCGTGGATGGTGTCGAACTTCCCGACTTTGATTTTTACGGATTTGATGACTGGGTTGGTCAAGATTTCACCCTGGGCGAGGATATTCCCGATGCTTGTCCCGATAATGGCGAGGGAATAAAAGTTCATCGAGTTCCTCTTTCTGAATCATCGGATCATGTTGTTGTGCCTGAATCTAGTCGAAAGCCGAAAAAGAGACATGGGAATGATTTCGAGGTCCCTCAACCTGATTTTGGTCCAGCACGACTTGGCAGCGACAATGGTGGTTTATTGTACACCAATGCTGCCGAAATCGCCAGTTTTTGTGCGGGCGTTCGTCATCACGGAGATTTCCCAACTCAGTACAAGGATATGATATGTGGTGAATATCTTGTTAGCGCTGGGCAAGACATGTTAGAGGCTAGTTTCTTCCCTTCGGTGCAAGACATTGTTCCCTTTTGGCTAATTTGTTGAATTGTCCGAATTTGTTTTAGTCGTGGGCTTCGATTAATGGCCATGCTGCCGAGTCCGATGGGAAGCTTTGAAGAATTCAGGATTGCGTTGCTAGGAATGCTGTTGATAATGCAATCTTGGTGAATTCCGTTGCCATTCTGAAAACTTCCATTGAGGGCGAAAAAGCAAGTTTGAAGCGGCGGAACTTTCCCTTGGTATCGAAAGAGATAGGGCCCTTACTTAAGTTGAGGCCTTGAGAACTCGACTCACCAAAAGGGAGATTTCCCGTTAAGCGTCTCTTTGGGATGCGACTGAAAGAGGGAAAAGATGGATGTTTGAATGTGATTGTGGAGTTTACTTAAGACAGTTGCTAAGTGTGGGGGAAGTATATGCTGGTCTTGATGTCTTGTGATTGATTCTTTCAGTGGATTACTAAGGGGAATCTGAGTGTTGTTGCTTCTAGGATGAAAAGAGTTTCTGAAGAGTTTTCAAACCTCTTCACCATGTTTTAGTTCTCTGTTTTGCTTGAGGGCAAGCAAAGGCTAAGTGTGGGGGAGTTGATATATCATGGTTTTTACTAGTTTTAGACCATGATATAAGTATGTTTTAGAGTCTTTTGTGTTCTTTTAGAGTCTATTGCAGGTATAATCAGGTTTGGAGCAGAATTGGAGATATTGGAGCTTTTTGGAGATTTTTGGAGTGTTTGGCCGAGAGCTTGAGCTCACTATCTAGAAAACAGGATTGCATCGACCGACACACATTGTGCATTGGTCGACACACAAGCGAGACGGGCCAGACTCGGCGGTTTAATGAAGAATGAAGATATTACACTTTGGCCCAGAAGTTTCCAGTATTTACAAAGAAGCCCCAGCCGAGATTTAGCCTATATAATTAGGATTTTGGTGTTTTATTTAGAGACGCTTTTCATACGCTTTGATACTAAGAGCTAAGGGATTTTCTAGAGCTTTTTGGGGCTGATCTGATCCTGTACTTCATCTATTTTGGAGAAGATTTCGAACCCCTTTATCTATTTAATTTCTTATATGCAATCTATTAATTCTATGATTTCTGTTTCATTAATCATGTCTGAGTAGATTCATTGTTAGGTTTAGGGATTCTCACTAGGGATTTCATGACTTGCTAGACTTGTTTAATTCAGTTAAGGATTCACATGAATAGAATGTTCTTCGATCTAAATTGTGTTTAATGCTAGTTCTAACCTGATCAATTAGAATCTAGATCTTAGGTTGCTAAATACGATGCAAAAGTGTGGTTTAGAATCTGAACTATTTAGGATGAGCAATTAAACTTCTCGCAAAGGAATTTGGTTTAGTTTAATTGTGAACATATCAAACTTGAAATTAATGCTGGTTTAATCTGTTAGTAATTGCAAAGGAATTTGGATTACTGCACTTAGACTTAGAGAATTCTCGCAACGACAGTTGGTTAATTCTATATTTGTGATTTGAGTTCTAGAACTGTGCTTAATTAGATCCTGACTGAATAATTTGTCTGCTTGTCTGATTTCCTGAGAACGCCCTAGACTTAGCACCCTTAATTAACTGCTTTCACAACCGATAATCTTGCTACCTGTTTACTTTCTCGCACTGCTATTTAGTTTACTTCACATTGCTTTCTTCTTAGTTTAAATCTCTATAGTTCTTAATCTATCGAGACCAGAGTCTCTGTGGATTCGATACCCTATATACTACAATCACTTAACTGTGCACTTGCAGTAGAATAGGATTAAAACCTGACCCTATCAAGTTTTTGGCGCCGTTGTCGGGGACTCTTAGAGTCTTCGATAGTATCGAACTTAGGGTTTTTACTAGAATTTTTTTTTTTTTTTTTTTTTATTTTTTTAGTTACTAATTTTTTCTCTGTTTTCTCTCTGTCGCAGGTACCGATTTCGCATAGCGTCGATCGTTGCACCTTTGTGTCGATCATCACTAGGCGATTCTGAGATTGAATCGATCGTTGCACTGATAGCATCAATCGTTGCTTGACGATTGCAGACAGTTTATGCAGACGCGTGAAACCAGAAGTAATCAGAACTTGAACCTCGTTAATCTCGGACTTGACGAACTTGGACGACTAGAGAGGACTAACAGAAGAGAAAGAAGAGCAAGGATGGTGGTACAGAAGGTAATCATAATGCCTGATGCTCAAGGTACCCTGAGGGACCGAGATAACAATCCATACAATGCTGCTGGGCATAGGATTGATGCTGAGGGACGTGTGATCCCTGAGGTTGAGGAACCTGAACCACAGCCGCAGAACCAAGGCCAAGGACAGAACCGAAATAGACAGATGATAGTCCATGAGAGGACTTTAGCTGACTACAACAGACCAGATGAGTTTCATGCAAACCGGTCAGCTCTTGTAATGCCTGGTTTTGAGAGGAATGATTTTGAGATCAAAACCATCTACTACTCGCTGATGAAGCAGAATGCTTTCCATGGTCATCCGTCGGAGAAGCCTATGGATCACATTGATCAGTTTGAGGACATAATCACTAGCATGAAGTATGATGGAGTATGCCATGATTATCTGTTTCTCAAACTCTTTCCATACAGTCTCGCTGGAGACGCTGCTGCATGGCTGAAGCAACTGCCACCTAGGCAGTTTGATACTTGGGCAGCCCTGAAGAGTGAGTTCCTGCGTCACTTCTACGATGATGCACGTTCTGATCAGTCCAGACAGGACATAATCACCTTTTCCCAAGGTCCTACTGAGCCGCTTAAGACTGCCTGGATGAGATTCAAGAAATACCAACGTGACTGCCCACACCATGGATTCGCTGAGGTAACACTTTTAGGCATCTTCTTTAGAGGCATAGATCTTCCATATCAGACTGCGTTGGACAACTCTAGCAATGCCAACTTTAACACTAGGACTCCTGCTCAAGCTAAGCAGTTGATTGATAACTTAGTAAGCAGCAACAGTTGCAAGACTACTGATGAGAGGAGAAAGAGATCTGGTGGAAAGGAAGAGAATTTGGAGATTGCTGATATTAGATCTAAGCTGGACACAGTTTGTAATCTTCTAGCTGGTAAGAAAGCTGTCCACTTTGCCCAAGATGTTGAGGTAATTCAGACTGAGGAGGACACTCAGGAAGAAGATGTGAATTACATAGGAGGATCTGGATTCCAAGGAAATAGATTTGGTAATCAGCAGGGAAACAGGTTCTTCAATGGAGGACAGAAGAGTGCTTTCAACAGCAACTCCTCTGGCTTTGGACAGACTAGTGGTTTTCAAAAACCTTTTGGACAAGGTACTCAGAGAACCTATGGATCTTCATCTTATCAGACTCCTCCTGCAGCTACTACTCATGAGAGTAAGTTGGAGGCAATGATGGAACAGATTTTGGAGAGTCAGACCAAGATTTCTGTGGACTGCAATAAGAAGTTGGATGCTGTCTATGAGGAGCTCTCTGGAAAGTTTGAGTCTCTGAACACTCATATGAAGCAGTTGAATACTCAGGTGGGTCAGATTTCCAGTTCTATGAAGGGAAAAGGAGTGGCAGACACCCATATTAAGGCCTGGTCTTTGTACATTGATGATGGATCTCACCTAGGTGAAGGATTTGAGCTAAGCACAGCTGAGTTGGTAGAAGAGGTTGAATTTTCGGATTTTGAGGAAAATATCTCGGGTAGAAACTGTGAAAACAGTGTTGCATCGATCGATGCACCCTTAGCATCGGTCGTTGCAGGTCGTGGACAGACAGACTCGCAGGATTCTGAAGGTATTGATGAAGATTTAGAGCTTGATCGTTTATTTCCTGGAGTGTCTGAGATTACTCAGCAGGAGATTTATGCACAATCCATTAGATTATATCCCTCAGTGTCTGAAGTAATTAAGCAAGAGATTGAAGAGCTTAAGAAGCTGTAAGAGCTTGGTGAAGAGTTGGAAGAAATTCCATCATCTGATGACCCACCTTATCACCCATGTGTGCAGAGATACTTGAATAAGATGTTGCCTTTGGATGAAGAGCTGAAAGATTGGGTGATTGTGGTCCCTCAACAGATAAGCGATGTGCTGTTAACCAAGATCCCAAAGAAGCTACCTGACCCTGGTGTCTTTGTGCTTAACTGCTCTATCTTTGAGGATGGTTTTAGGCGTTCTCTGTGTGATCTGGGAGCTACTGGAAGTCTTATGCCATATTCTGTGGCAGAGAAGCTGTGTATGCTGGATTTTTCGCCTACTAGGACCTCTCTTGTCCTAGTTGATCAGTCTATAAGAGTTCCAGAAGGACTCCTTGAGGACATCCCGGTGAGAGTTGGAAACTACTTGGTTCCAACAGACTTCTTAGTGCTGAAGTATGACAGTGATCCTGATGATGCGTTGATACTTGGGAGACCATTTTTGGCTACAGCGGGAGCAGTAATAGATGTTAGACACAGTCTGATAGATCTCCACCTGGGAGATAAGCCGCTGCGTTATAAGATGGATGAGCTTCGCAAACCGCTGATTGATGGACATACATTCACCATTATGGATGGAGATGATAAGCAGCCAAGTGATACTGTGATTTTGGATCCTGGAGAGCAGTTTACTCCTCCTTTTCTTGGACAAGTTCATTCTGATACAGCTTACTCTCCGCCTTGGATGAGGAGACTTGCACAGAGGCAATCAAAGTCTCTGTCAGGATCTCCAACATACTGATCTTGTTCGTCCGGTTAAGCTAATGACCTTAAACAAGCGCTGAGTGGGAGGCAACCCACTGTTAGGTTTAAGTGTTTTTCTTTCTTATTTTTGGTGTTTTTCTTAGGATTTCACGTTTTCATTTGTTTTTGCTAAGTTTCAGATACAGAACTCGAGTCTGGAGAATGTGTGACGATCGATGCACTTGTGCACCGGTCGTTGCAAGGAGATTACGACGAGGAGATGGATGGCATTGTGACGATCGTTGCAGAGCGCTACCTGGCTCAAGGAGGGACGCATTTGGGTTTATTATTATCAGAGTACTGAGAAGTGTGGTGTGGATCTTCCTGCTCATGGACTTACACAGATTGATACGCTGGATGGCCTGAGATTCCAGCCTCCTGCGACCGAGCAGCGCAGGGTCCCTTCTATGGCTCATCCGCTGGGAGAGCCTTCCACACGAGCTTCATCTTCCTCTGCACCTCCTGCTCCTGCGCCTGCTGCTGCCCCTGCTGACGATGTTGGACCTTTTCCAGAGCCCACGATGCCTTATGGTGATATGTCTGAGGCAGAGTAGAGAGAGCGTTCAGATGGTATTCTACGGGTCATCTGGAACTTCATGCGTACCTGCACTTGCTGGAGACAGCCACAGATACACCATCCAGGTCCTTCTCGACGCAGACAACGTTCTCCTGAGGATTCCGGCGGTATTGATCCATATGCTGGGATAGATGATGATAGCGAGTGAGCATAGCCTCCATTTTCAGACATTCGGTTCTGTATTCTGTTATCTTTTCTTTTTCTTTGCACTTTTTCCTTTTGATTTTTAGGATGCTATTGTGTTTGGATGGTTGTTCTTTGATTTGATACATCAGTTGCTTTGATTTTACTCTGTTTTCATTGTTTTCAGCTTGCAGGATTCAAAATCTGACAATATCCAACGGACTAACCTGCTAACTTGCTGACAGATCCGATATACGCAGTGCGTCGATCGACACACCACTGTGTCGATCGTCACAACACGATCGAAATCGCATTGCAGCGATCGTTGCGGTCCTGAGCAACGATCGATCATACACGAAAATCGCTTAGCAACGGTCGATGCACCTAGTGCAACGATCGATGCCTGAGCGACAGAGGTAAAAATCCGACTGAACTCAACCAATCCTTTTAACAAAATTTTCTTTCTTTTTTCCAATCCTTCGCTTGACACTACTGGGGACAGTGTGTCTTAAGTGTGGGGGAGGTGCTACTGACTCCTGTTTTCTGTTTTCTTAAGAGTCAGTCAGTTTTTCAAAATATGTTTTATTGAGTCAAAATAGTTTAAGTAGGAAACAATGATTTTTTTAGAAGATTAACAGCACTTGCAGGAACTTAAGTAACCATTGGGATGAAGTTGCAGGATAAATCTCTGACTATTAGAAAACCCCATCACAGATCAACCTACTAAGGACACCCACATCACTTCAGGTATCAGACGATCCTTTTACTGACTTCAAACTTAATACTAACTTAGATTCTCACCTAAGGGCTTGGTATACTTTGTGTCGGATTCCCTTGTTAGTTCTGACACAGCCTGTAAACCTGTCCTATTTAGTTCCCTTCTCCCCTTCCATAAAAAAAAGAAAAAAAAAGATAATAAACTGAGGATGAGTTAGTAACTCCGAAGTGGTCATGCGAGTGGTAGCTACAACTATCATATCATGTGCATCCATGGAATGTGTCCAAAGTACATTCCTTAACAGGAAGAGCACTGATAAAAAAAAATGATACCCAATGGGGAAAAATCAGAATGCTAAGGAAGGGAAAAGAGAAGAAAGGGACTAGAGAAAGATAGTATGGTGGTCTAGAGCTGATAAGGTAAGAGTCCATGTGCCTTTGATCGATACTCCTTAGGTGAGACCGGACTTAAATACTTGTAGAAGTCAGTAGGGAGAATTTGAATGCGTGAATGTGATTGTGGAGTTTACTTAGGACATGTTCTAAGTGTGGGGGAAGTATATGCTGGTCTTGATGTCTTGTGATTGATTCTTTCAGTGGATTACTAAGGGGAATCTGAGTGTTGTTGCTTCTAGGATGAAAAGAGTTTATGAAGAGTTTTCAAACCTCTTCACCATGTTTTAGTTCTCTGTTTTGCTTGAGGGCAAGCAAAGGCTAAGTGGGGGGGGGAGTTGATATATGATGGTTTTTACTAGGTTTAGACCATGATATAAGTATGTTTTAGAGTCTTTTTGTGTTCTTTTAGAGTCTATTGCAGGTATAATCAGGTTTGGAGCAGAATTGGAGATATTGGAGCTTTTTGGAGATTTTTGGAGTGTTTAGCCGAGAGCTTGAGCTCACTATCTAGAAAACAGCATTGCATCGACCGACACACATTGTGCATTGGTTGACACACAAGCGAGACGGGCCAGACTCGGCGGTTTAATGAAGAATGAAGATATTACACTTTGGCCCAGAAGTTTCCAGTATTTACAAAGAAGCCCCAGCCGAGATTTAGCCTATATAATTAGGATTTTGGTGTTTTATTTAGAGACGCTTTTCATACGCTTTGATACTAAGAGCTAAGGGATTTTCTAGAGCTTTTTGGGCTGATCTGATCCTGTACTTCATCTATTTTGGAGAAGATTTCAAACCCCTTTATCTATTTAATTTCTTATATGCAATCTATTAATTCTATGATTTATGTTTCATTAATCATGTCTGAGTAGATTCATTGTTAGGTTTAGGGATTCTCACTAGGGATTTCATGACTTGCTAGACTTGTTTAATTCAGTTAAGGATTCACATGAATAGAATGTTCTTCGATCTAAATTGTGTTTAATGCTAGTTCTAACCTGATCAATTAGAATCTAGATCTTAGGTTGCTAAATACGACACGAAAGTGTGGTTTAGAATCTGAACTATTTAGGTTGAGCAATTAAACTTCTCGCAAAGGAATTTGGTTTAGTTTAATTGAAGAAATTTCTAGCAGATCCTAATCCAATTAGGCAATCCTGGTTTGAATTCCAAGCCTAGGATCTAGGGTTCATGTAATTGAATCATTGGCATCTCAGAATTACTTGGTGATTAGCAGCGGAAGATTTGCAGATAATCGAGATCTAGAGCGACTCAAATGCTGCGCCTCTACTGGTATCCACACGCACACAAACTGAACAACAGGGATGCTAGTGCCTATAGAGATCCAATCTCTTCAGAGGTTTCTATTCAAGTTCTGGAGGCTGTGAATTAGGTTAGAAATCAGTTTAGGTCGACCATATATCTTATATATGTCGACTTAAACCGTAACGGAATTAACCAACGATTAAACCGAATTAATCTGATTAATCCGCGAGTTGCATCGATCGATGCACTACTGCAACGATGAACACTGTCCCAGAATATTGATATCGAATGCATATCAAATATGCATTCACTGGATCATTACATTAATGATCAGCCTCGTCTTTAACGCCCAGTTTGCTTAGGTGTGTGACCCTGTAGGATCATATAACACTAGCAATGAGTTCTCAACTCATTGATCATAAGTGGCTTCTAGCAAAGCGTTATGACTACCCAGTGTTATGTGATTGTCTTATCTCGACTATACGACTTTCACTTAGAGCAAGTACAATAGATTTCAGGACATTCCCAACAATCTCCCACTTGTATTGGAATCATCTATTCCTTTAATCCCTTCGGCACTATATCTCGATCTGGCATAAGGCAAGATCTGTGTCACCCTTATTTAGCCAAGATCATGTTCATCGAACTCCGATTTATACTGGCAAGACAAACGACTGACAATCACCTCGTTTGAGTGTGGCCACACATTTCTCAGTATCAAATCTTCGATGGGCCCTGAGATATTTATCTCCTGTTATATAGGAGGGACAAATCCCATCTTGTTCCATCCTTGTCTCTTCACACGCTTCATGATACGCCCAATCAATGCCTTTATAGTCACAAGTTACGGTTGACGTTTGACAAGGTTAAAGCGGACCAATTCACATGTAAGAAAACATGATGAACTCAGGTCTAAGGACTATACTCTATAGTCGTAATGAAAACTCTCATGACACTTATATAACTATCCTGTAGAGTTCTCATCAGTGGGTCATGTCCGATCCTGTGTTCTCCAACACATATCTCTGTGATTGACTTTAATACTCTTATTAATGACTCCATGAAACTTAGTAATCAGTCACCTCACATACTAGTCTCACGCGGTTGTTAATGTCCCACTTTAACAACCTCGACCAGGGACCAACATAATTTATGTCATTTATTATCTATAGGGTTTCATGATCAAGTCACATACTTGATGACCTATAAAATGTCATAAATTACTTTGGGACTATTATTCAATAACCATTATTAAATAATACATATGTCAGATTTCAATAACATAATCAAATTATGTTTATACGAACATCATATCATAACTAAAATTAATAACAATGACTCCCACTAAAATTGAGATCACATCTTAAGACATCTAATGCCTTTAGCAGTAGCCTGACCCTTATTCGCCCTTGCTCAGCGTGTGTCGAAAAACACTGCGTCTTACTAAGAGTAATACCAAGAGTCATTTGCACGAATCCCTTCTTGGAATCCTGCATATTGGACATGTGCAAGGCCTTATCACTATAAGTATCTTAACACAATCCAATTAGCTTATCCAATCTATCTCTATAGATTCTTATTCCAAGAATGTATACGGTTTCTCCCATAATTTTATCGAAAAACAACTTTCGAATCAAGTCTTAACAGACTGAAACAATGGAACTTCATTTCCGAGAAGTAGTATGTTATCAACATACAATACCAGAAATGCAACTGCGCTCCCACTAGTCTCTTGTAAACATACGGTTCCTCTTCGTTCCTGACGAAGTCAAGCGTTTTGACTGCTTCATCAAAACGAAGATTCCAACTCCGAGATGCTTGCTTTAATCCATAAATGGATCGATGAAGCTTGCATATCTTCCTAGCTTCTTTAGGATCAATGAAAAACTTCAGGTTGTGTCATGTACACATCCTTTTTCCAGAATTCCATTAAGGAAAATTGTTTTCACATCCAGCTGCCAAATCTCATAACTATTATGAGTGGCGGTTGCTAGGAGAATCCGGATGGACATAAGCATGGTGTCTGGGATTAGGTTTCTTCACAGTTAATACCATGAATTTTACTTGAAACCTTTTGCCACCAACCTAGCTTTGTATATCTGAATATAACCATTTTCGGATTCAGCGGCTTTCAGCCACTTTCGGAATCTAGGCCCATCATTGCTTCTTCAAAATTTGCAGGCCCGTCACTTTCAATGATCAGTAGATCACGGCAATTGGTTACGAGAAATCCATATTTCTCGGGTTCGTGACGGATCCTTTCGGATCTGCGAGCTTCAGTTTTCTGTAAAAGTCGCGCACACATATCTCATATGTAGACTTTTACCATGACCTAATTAACCAAGATTTAAAACGTAGTTAATTAAGTCATAAACCAAAATCAATATTTTGGTTCACAATCTGTGTCGATCGATGCAACTTTTGTGTCGATCGACACTTTTTCAGAAACTCGCCATTCTAAATGTACATCGAATATACATTTACCAGATCCTTTGCAAACTTTAGGCACCACAGGTGCAGGTTCTACAACTTTTGTAGATCCAACTGCTGCTCCTTATCAGGTTGAACAGCCTCCTGTGATTTTCGAATTTCTTCGAGTTGTACTTTACTCCCACTGTTCTTCTTGGAAAGAAAGTCTTTCTCAAGAAAACATAGTTCCGAGCAACAAACAATTTATTCTCGAACTGGTTGTAAAAGTAACGTGCCTTGGTTTTGTTAGGACAACCAATGAAGTAGCACTTATCAGATTTGGGTGCGAGCTTATCAGAGATTAAACGTTTTATATAAGTCTCGCAACTCCAAATCTCCATGATGGATAAATCAGAAACATTTACATTTCACATCTCATGTGGTATCTCTGTAACTGATTTCGATGGAACTCTATTTAAAGTAAACTCAGACATTTCTAGAGCGTATTCTTAGAAGGATAATGGAAGATCTAAGTGACTCATCATTGATCGAACCATATCTAATAAGGTCCGATTCAGGAGGAGTGAATTGTGAAACACTTTCACAATCTCTCAGATGATCACTAAATTCTTGACTTAGTTATTCACCTCCATGATCTTATCGTAGAGATTTAATACCTTTGCCAAATTGATTATGTACTTCATTTTGGGACTCTTTGAACTTTTCAAAGATTCTGACTTATGCCTTATAAATAAGGCATAACCGTACCTTCTGAAAATATCAGTAAAGGTAATGAAGTACTGAAATTTTCTTCTAGCACTAGTGCTCATCGGCCCATATACATTCGTATGTATAAAGCCCAATAAGCCTCTGGCCCTTTCAATTTTTTCCGTTCGTTCGCAACATGTATCGATCGTTGCATACATGCATCGATCGACACTACCTTTGTTGAAAGGGGCCTCTGTCGTTTTCCAATAAACAAGGTTCAATTTACTCATTATGATTCATAATCAGATGAGCCCAAAAGCCCATCACTATGGAGCTTCTGAATCTGTTTCTCATTTATGTGGCTCAAAACGACAATGCCAGAGAAAGAGTTTGATTCGTATCTTTTGACTTGAATCTCTTGGTACTAATGTTATCGTTAGGCACATTCTGGTTTAGAACATAAAGTCCATTCTCTAGTGGATTGCTACTATAAAATATATATCACTGTAATCAAATGAATAACACTTATTCTTGATTTGAGAACTGATATTCTTCCATATCCAAACAGGGATTAGAAATAATCTGTCTGCTCATAGCAGTTACATAGTAGCAGTTTTAAGTTCAAAACATGCCATAAAAGAAAAACAAATGAAATACTCCTACGGTTAATGCAGCAACTCTTGCTCCATTCTCACTCATAGGTCCACTTGTCCTTTCTCCATAGTCCTACTTTTGCTCAGGCCCTGCACATTTTCACAAAATATGAGTACCACAGCTGGTTTCCAATACCCAATAAGTAGGACTATAAGAAGTAACATTTACTTCTATAACATAATACCTGAAGAAGAAGTCTCGTACGTCTTCTTCAGCTTCTCATAATCTTCCAAGAATTTATTGCAGTTTCTTTTCAAATGCCCATAACCATTACAATAACGGCACTTAACATCTTCAGAAGGACTGGTTTTAACCTTAGGAACATGGCCAGACTCGCTTGGATTCACAATCGAGCTTGTCTTGCCATCACCTTTGTTCTTACCAAGTTTCTTAAACTTTTTACCCTTTTGTACCATAAGGACATTTGGGGTGTCCTTCTTGATGTTAGGTTCAGCAGTCTTGAGCATCCCATGCAATTCAGTCAACGTCTTCATCAAGTTGTTCATGTTATAGTTCATAACAAATTGATCATAGCTTGACGGCAGTGACTGAAGAATGATGTCAGTAGCCAACTCTTGGCTAATGGGACAATCCAGTTTCCCCAGGTTATCAATATAACCCATCATCTTAATGACATGAGGACTAACTGGTTCGCCCTTTGGTAGCTTGCACTCAATCAGAGATCTAACCGTCTGGTATCTCTGAGTTCGTGCCTGCTCTTGAAACATACTTTTCAGGCCAGTGATCATCTGTATTGGCGACTCCACGTACTCATATTGCTTCTGTAATTCCGAGTTCATGGTAGCCAACATGAGACAACTCACATCCACCGCATCATTAGAATGCTTATCCTAAGCATCCTTATCTGACTGCCAGGCATTGGCTCGGTACTTCTTGGGGAGAACTTTCTCAAGGACATAGTCCTTCTTCTCCTGTTTGAGAACAATTCTCAAGTTCCGATACAATTCAAGAAAGTTTGATCCATTTAACTTGTCCTTCTCAAGGACGGATCGCAAGGAGAAATTGTTACGAAGGTTTGTGCTAGACATAGCTGAAAAACAAGGGAGGTTTTAGTTATGATGTTCAAGAAATGAGAAGTCTTAACTATTAAGAAAACTCGCATTATATTCAAACAATATTTCCTCAGATGAATATAATGATCCAAGACCCTTACTTCACTAAACTTGAGTGAGCCACTGGCTATCACCCAAATTTTAGCTATCTAGGTAAGCAACAACTTTGCTAGTTATATCCAATATAACTCTTGGTTGTGGATCGACATCTCATGCCCAATCCACCTGATGTCTCTAGGCCCAAAACGATTTTGATAGCCCAGTCAAGTAAACCAATCTCTTAAGTCATGTAATTGTTGACGCCTTGCACTGCAAGCCCATCAACACGATTACTTCCTGCCTTACTCATGTAATTGTGGATACCTTGCACTACAAGCCTATCACTCAATGAAACGAGTCTTGACAGTTGACAAGATTGGAAAGACATCAAGTATCACTTGATATTTGATTGAGGAACAGAATCATTTAAAACGTTCAGTTTTATTATGTTTTAATTCTTATAATTAATTGATTTATATTGCTTTGGTTCTGTGACTTCAGGTTCCATAACCTAATCGTCGATTCTGATGTCGATCGACACTACTATAGTGTTTACTGACACAGAATAACCAAAAGCAATTCGCGATAACCGATCAATCCAATTGATCCGGTTTTGAATATCGGTCAGTGTCGATCGATGCTACATTAGCATCGATCGATACCAACCCGATCAAACCAATCGCAATTAAACCATTCACAGCTTTCAACCATCATTAACCAAGCTCGATAACCGGTACAATCCAATTGAACCGATTCATCAATCTCGCGAGGTTTGTGTCGATCGATGCAACGCTTGTGTCGATCGACACTAGGCGAAAACTAAGGTTTATTCGGGTTTTCGCCCTGTATCGATCGATGCCAGATTGGCATCGATCGACACCATGCGAAAAACCCTAAATTTTATTCGGGTTTTCGCCCTGTGTCGATCGATGCCGGATTGGCAACGATCGACACCATGCAAAAAACCCTAAGACGTTTTTTGAACAAACCCTAAACTAGGTTTTTCATGAAAACGAATTTTAGCAAGTTTGTATCAACCATACACAGATTCAGATTCAACCAATCTAATCAACATGCTACAGATTCAATGGAACCCTAAAGCTCTGATACCACTGAAGGAATTTCTAGCAGATCTTAATCCAATTAGGCAATCCTGGTCTGAATTCCAAGCCTAGGATCTAGGGTTCATGTAATTGAATCATTGGGATCTCAGAATTACCTGGTGATTAGCAGCGGAAGATTTGCAGATAATCGAGATCTAGAGCGCCTCAAATGCTGCGCCTCTACTGGTATCCACACGCACACAAACTGAACAGCAGGGATGCTAGTGCCTATAGAGATCCAATCTCTTCAGAGGTTTCTATTCAAGTTCTGGTGGCTGTGAATTAGGTTAGAAATCAGTTTAGGTCGACCATATATCTTATATATGTCGACTTAAACCGTAACGGAATTAACCAACGATTAAACCGAATTAATCTGATTAATCCGCGAGTTGCATCGATCGATGCACTACTGCAACGATCGACACTGTCCCAGAATATTGATATTGAATGCATATCAAATATGCATTCACTGGATCATTACATTAATGATCAACCTCGTCTTTAACGCCCAGTTTGCTTAGGTGTGTGACCCTGTAGGATCATATAACACTAGCAATGAGTTCTCAACTCATTGATCATAAGTGGCTTCTAGCAAAGCGTTATGACTACCCAGTGTTATGTGATTGTCTTATCTCGACTATACGACTTTCACTTAGAGCAAGTACAATAGATTTCAGGACATTCCCAACATTAATTGTGAACATATCGAACTTGAAATTAATGCTGGTTTAATCTGTTAGTAATTGCAAAGGAATTTGGATTACTGCACTTAGACTTAGAGAATTCTCGCAACGACAGTTGGTTAATTCTATATTTGTGATTTGAGTTCTAGAACTGTGCTTAATTAGATCATGACTGAATAATTTGTTTGCTTATCTGATTTCCTGAGAATGCCCTAGACTTAGCTCCCTTAATTAACTGCTTTCACAACCGATAATCTTGCTACATGTTTACTTTCTTGCACTGTTATTTAGTTTACTTCACATTGCTTTCTTCTTAGTTTAAATCTCTATGGTTCTTAATCTATCGAGACCAGAGTCTCTGTGGATTCGATACTCTATATACTACAATCACTTAACTGTGCACTTGCAGTAGAATATGATTAAAACCTGACCCTATCAATGTTGAAGAAAACATCATCTCGATTTTCCAAATTCCGAAAAATCTTCTCCAAGCTGCCTTTGGCTGTAGTGAAGCAAAGTCAGTTTGTCGCGGTGAGGAGCAACCTAGATTTGATTGCCTATTTGAGATCCAGGGTTCCTTCCGTGCTTGAGTCCGAAGAAGCGTATCTGGTGTCAAGGACTCATTTAGGTGAGGAGGACGTCTCCAAATATAACCGGTTGATTTCTGAAGTTGAGGGTTATGTTGATCCATCTTTGTTCCAAAGCGATGTTGCGAGCTTGTCTCGGCAAGATGTATGGTTCTGAGATGCGGATTTGAAATGTGCTTATCTTATAATAATTTTCTTACCCTAAGACGATTGGTCGTCTTTGTGTACGATCCAGTTTATTTTTGAGTATTTGAAAAATTTGATTGCTCTTAGTTCTTTTCCGCATCCCCGACACAAGCAAAACGTCCTTAAATATGTTGGAATTTTTGTGAGAAGTTGTGATGGCTATTTGACTCGTTTCGGCCGAGTTTCGCTCAATTTCTCAGAGAGCGCTTGGAAGCCGCTTGGTGGTGTTGACTCGAAAAGATGGCATGGTCGACCCAGAAGGTTTGAGCTGATCGGCTCTGATCCTTTAAGCTTTATCTCGTTGTTCCCGAGCCTGTCAGATCGTTTTTTTAGCATGTCAACTTGGTCAGCTCGGATTTCTAAGTCCTATATTGGATTTTCCGAGCTGATTAGCCCAAAAATTCTGAATCAGTTAGTTCAGGAATGTTTTACTGGATTTCGAAATTGAGTCCAAGGAATAGTAATACGTACTCCTCTTGCGGACTTGTAATGATCGAACCAGTGTGCTCGGAAGCGTCATACTGGGTTTCAAAATTGAGCCCGAGAAATAACAAAACGTATTTCTCTTGCGGATTTATAATGATTAAACTAGTGTGCTCGGAAGCGTCTTACTGGGTTTCGAAATTGAGTCCAAGAAATAACAAAACATACTTCTCTTGCGGATTTATAATGATTAGACCAATGTGCTCGAAAGCGTCTTACTAGGTTTCAAAATTGAGTCTGAGAAATAACAAAATGTATTTCTTTTGCGTATTTATAATGATTAGACCAGTGTGTTCAGAAGCATCTTACTGGCTTTCAAAATTGAGTCCGAAAAAATAAAAAAACGTACTTCTCTTACGGATTTATAATGATTAGACCAGTGTGCTAGGAAGCGTCTTACTGGGTTTCGATATTGAGTGCGAGAAATAACAAAATGTACTTCTCTTGCCGACTTATAATGATTAGACTAGTGTACTCGGAAGCGTGTTACTGGGTTTCGAAATTGAGTATGAGAAATAACAAATCGTACTTCTCTTACAGACATAATGATTAATTAGACCAGTGTGCTCGGAAGCGTCTTACTGGGTTTAGGAGTTTTACGGTTGACTTTGGTACTAGTGCGGGGGTTTCCCGTCTTGCATTCCCGTTTCGTCCGTGTACACAATAATGACGTTTTCGAGACCAGCGTGTTGTGTTTTACTGAGTTTGGATTTTCGATCTCGTTTTTTCGCGAAATTCTCGCTTCGCATCTTCCGTCCATCGAAAATAAGCCGGTATCCACAGGAACACCTTTCAAAGATACCAAACCAAGATATACTTGGTTAAAACGTCATTTTACCACTGTGCTGAGTAGCGTCATACTGGATTTTTGGGGTCTATTATCGACTCTAGTACTGGTGCGGCGGATTTGAAGACCTATCGACAACCCATTCTCAGGTATTAATATTGACTTCTCGACTTATTTTCCCTTCGCCAATAATAAACATACCTTGGCGGTATTTAAAATTTATATAGCGCGCTTTTATCCATTTGTTGGATGTATAGATCCTCAATCCATATAGGACGTGTTGGCTACTATCCGTAAAGGATGTATGTGTTTGTCTGTTGCGGCTGTCAGCAGACAAGATGGACTATTTCTAACAATTATGAATGCAACGTAATAGTAGGCGGATCAAAGTTGCAAAGTTTATATCCTAATTTTGATCTAAGAGAAACAAATTGAATGAAAATGAGAAAAGGGGGTTTATTTTCGTTACCAGGCGATTCCAAGCGTATGGTTGGGGAGTTGAGCCTTTGCAGATGCGCCGTGCTTCCAACTATGATCCGTCGTCCGGAGTTTTTTGAGTGAGTTGGTTGTATGAGATGAGTGTCTTGGAGATAATCCGAATATGTCTCGACATTAGTTGGAGAAGTTTTGTAATTTTTTGAGAGGAGCGCCTTGCTCGGAACTTTCACGGAAAGTAGTCAAGTCGAAATTCCGTGGAGAGTGGTCAGCTCGGAATTGCCAAGCCGACTTGTTTATTCACCTCGGAATTTCCTAGCGTTTTACTCGGAAGTGCCGAGCTGGCTTGTTTGATTAGCTCGGACTTACCTAGATGATCTGCTCAAAAGTGCCGAGCTAACTTGTTTGATTAGCTCGGACTTTCTTAGCTGATTTGCTCGGAAGTGCCGAGCTGACTTGTTTGATTAGCTCGGACTTTCCTAGATGATTTTCTCGGAAGTTCCGAGCTTACTTGTTTGATTAGCTAGGACTTTCCTAGATGATTTGCTCGGAAGTGCCGAGCTGACTTTTTTGATTAGCTAGGACTGTCCTAGCTGATTTTCTCGGAAGTGCCAAGCTGATTGTTTGATTAGCTCGAACTCTCCTAGATGATTTGCTCGTAAGTGCCGGGCTGGCTTGTTTGATTAGCTCGGACTTTCCTAGCTAATTTTCTCGGAAGTTTTGAGCTAACTTGCTCGACCAACTTGGGCTTTCCTAGTTGATTCGCTCGGAAGTTCCGAGCTGGTTCTTTTGAGGTTTCCAAGTAACTTAGTCCGACAAGTTTTGAGTTCGAGAATTGTTTTAAAAATTTCCTAATTCCGATGCGGAAGTTTAGATATTTACGGACCCACTCCCCCCCCCCCTTTTTTGAGGGGGGACAGCTGAACTGATCAAAAGACCGGCTGCCTACGTACCTCTTTCAGGAATCAAGCCGTCCTGTAGTTTTTAGTAGCGGAATTTTCTAAGACGCATCACGTTCGATCCTTTTACTATCCTGGTGTTTTTCATCGTTTCGAGCTCATAAACTTCAGGGCGGATTTCTCTTGTGATCATGTAAGGTCCTTCCCAATCCGATCCGGTGTTCTGAAGTGCCGGTTTTTGCCAGACTCTTCTTAAGACGAGATCTCCCACTGGAAATGTCTAATATGATCGTCCGTTTGGCGAGGTGAATATCTTCTCTCCGCTTCATCTGTCTGATGGCCTGATTCGTCGTTCCGGGAGCAGTCAGGGATCCGCTGCTCTTTACTTCCCCAAATCGTCTTGATTCCGAAAGGGGTTGGGAACTTGATGCATAGATGATAAGCTGATGGAATGGCTTTCATGGACTTTATCAAGGGGATTCCTAGAATCGATTCGTAGATCGTTGAGCGATCTACCACCGAAAACTAGATGAGTTTGAAGATCCCCCCACCGAGTATTGGCAGCTTGATCTTTCTGAAGGTGGCTATGGTGTCTCCGGCAAATCTTGTTAAGGATGACTGGGAAGGTGTCACCTCACGTCCATTCTCTTAAGAGTTTCACAGAAGATTACATCCACGGAGCTTCCGGTGTCGACGAGTATGTTGGTACCCGACGATTTCGGATGATCAATTCCACGACCAGGGCTTCGTTGCCTAGGCGACTGGTCTTCGAGATCCACACGTCGTCGAATGTTATTATGCTATTTGAGAGACGATTCGGCACGCTTTGCCTGGCGTTTCTCCTCGGTATGATTATTCCCCATGGTCGTCGAGGATAAGGATAGGTTGACCGCCTAAATCTTGAACGATATTGCGGCCTTTCCACGATCATATTTATCCATTGTCAGCCGTTCGCTTTAGTATCCTCGTCGTTTCATCTTCTTCGCTTGTTATTTCCAGTTGCGGCTTGTCCTTCTTGGTGAGTTCGCTCTCCATCCATTCTATTTGGGTCGCTGCTCTTGCTTGGCCTATTGGAAGGGTTTCCGATCTTTCCATCATCAAAATCCTTCAAACTTATCTTATCTCCTAGCTCCCCAACTACAAGTTTTGCCGCGAGTTTAATGCCCAATTTTTGAGAGTCGGTAGTGTTATGTCCGTAAGATTGGTGGTGATCGTAGAATTCTTTCTCATCGTAGGCACTGGGGTTCCTTGTCCATGTATTCCATGAATTCTTCCTTCGTTCGGCCGGCCTGTCTTCCTGTTTATTCAAACCGATCTGGTAGTTATGCGATACAACCATTTTCTTAGGCCGCGAGTTGCTAGTTGGCTTCGAGATTTGTTTCTCGCTGCTTGCGCTTGCTAGTAGGGAAGTATCCTTGCTTGGTTGCTTTTTAGACTTATGCTTCTCGGACAAGACCTTCATTTCCTATTCGTCGACAATAAAGTCTATTCCTCTGTGTAAAGCATCCGCCATTTTCTGTGGTCGTTGCCCACTTTGTCGCTTAAACCTTAGATTCTGGTGACGACCTCTTTGAATCGTTCGATGAATTTCCTCAAGCTCTATGTTTCGCCTTGACTCAAGGCCCATAGATCGACGTCGGAAGTATCTTTGTCCATGAAGATCGAGTAATGTTTCATGAATTCCTTCGATAGCTATTGAAAATTTCCGATGGAATTGCGTTCTAGTCTAGAGAACCATTCAAGGGCCGCTCCTTTCAGATCTTCTATGAATAGGAGACAGAAACTAGTGTCTTTGTCCCTTTTGCTGAGATTTTCCCTTCCCATCGCGATTCGGAAAGCCATCATATGAGCTTTCGGATTGGTAGTTCCATCGTAGATTGGGATTTTGAGCTTGCTCGGATTGTAAATCCGAGTTCCGGTGATTCGAGCTTTGAATGGTGTCTTTCGCGTTTCTTCCAAGATGTGATCGATTTCAGGCACAGCACTCGTTGCCTGATGAACCTGTGATCGTACATTTGTTATCTCCGCGGTTATATGAGCCAGTGCATCCCTGAGTTCATCGAGCTCGCTCCGTTTATTGCTTCGTCGTCGTTCTGTTAGTTTGTTTGGCTGAGTTCGTTCGATGTCCTCTTCTTCCAATAGTTCATCGTCACTTAGTTCTGGGACGTACCAATCCGCATCGATTCTTTCTTCATCGTCGTCAGAGCGCGGTTCGGTCCGATTGCCAGGCAAAATCAGGTTTTCGTTTCTGCAGCCTTCTGTATAGTGAGCCGCTACGAACCTTCGACCTCGACCACAGGAGGAGGATCCGTGTTATTGGTTCTAGTTGCCGGAGGAGTTCGTTTGCCTACGTTTTGCTCGCGGTGTTGTGACGGATTCCTTTCCAATTCACCAGACGTTGAGAAGTCTAAAGGCATTCGTTCAGATGGGGAAAAGTTCACCGTTAGGGTCATCCATGTATGGTTCCCGGATTTTAGTCTCTCGATATGCTCCGTGAGAGCGCTTTTCGCCTTTTCTTTCTCTCCTGTCCTTTGTCTCAGTGCGACTACCATCTCTTTCAGCTCGGAAAGCGTTGCGTTGATTGTGGAATCTGGGGTGGCCCCGTTTATAACGTCGCCGCTTGTTGAGGTGTTACCCATGGTAACATTGGTTGTGGCGTTGTCGATCGGCGGCTACTGATCTATCCCGTCTCCGTCTCCGTTGGTAACCATATCCTCTGATCCGCTAATCGGTGGTTTGTAAGTGTAAGAAACTTCTATTCCCCACAGACGGCGCCAAACTGTGAGAGTCGGAACTCGCACAGTCAAAACTTGTAGAGCAAATTTTAGGGAACATAAATTTCACGAGTAAACATACTGAAATAGTAAACCCAGAGGATATTTTATTGATAAGAGATAGGAAAAAGAGTACAAAGAACATAACAACTTAAGAAAATCTCTAAGTTCTTAAGTCTAGATGCTAAAGTTTTATGCTATATCTAAATCGTATGACCACCATCTCCTTATATAGCTGCGGCCAGTCGGCTCCAAGGATCTTTTCCGCAAGATATTCGGAAATCTTCATGTTGTTATCTCCTTCTTTTTTTCGTTAAGATTTCCAATTTCATCTCGGATTTTCCTCCTTAGCTCGGAGATCTCTTCATATTCACTTATTCTAGTTTATCTTCTTTCTTCGGTAATTATCTTTCCGTGGCTTGACCTATTTTCCGAATGGGCCGAGAACGGACAGTCCGAGTCCGTTTGTGCACAAACTTCTTTATTCGGCCCAAAGTTTCAGACACACAAATATTGTATGTTTGGGCCCAAATTTGTATTTCCTCTAACTTTATATGATAACTTGGTTTAACGGCAAACAAAAAATAAGCCGATGTTTTCGCAGATGGATTGTGGCTAGTTGCGCATCCGTAGAATGAGATATCAGCAAATGTTTGATCATACGCTATCCGTTCGAAAAGTTTGGAGAAGCGAAATCCAGCTCGAAAGTTTCCAAGAGATGCATTCAGCTCGGAACTTCCAAAAGAGTAAGTCATGATCGGAAATGAGAAAGGAAGAGTTCGGATCCGAGCAGGTTTAGCTCGAAAAGTACGAGCTAGTTGTTTCAGCTAGGAAATCCGAGCTGGTTTAGCTTGGAATTTACGAGCTGGTTAAGCTCAGAATTTCTGATCTGGTTTAGTTCGGTCCGAGCTGGTTCAGCTCGAACATCCGAAGCTGGTTTAGCTCGGAGATTCCGAGCTGGTTTAGTTCGGTTCCGAGCTGGTTTAGCTCGGTTGTTGTCCGTTCGGATGTTTCGTTAATCTGTAGTTCCTTTCGAAAGATGTGCTTGTCCGATCGATATGCTGTGCATGAAATGTCGTCCGTTTCGTATGAAATGTTGTCCTTTGACTCTTTTCGGTCATTCATACGGAACTCTGTTTATCCGAAACGGACATTTATTTGTGTTCGATTGTACGACCTTGTATTTGGCTATTTTTTTCGTCGAGGGGTTTTTGGCCCCAACAATTATCTTGGTACCTGATTATCTTATGTGCCCTTGTTCTCAGTCATATCTGAAAGTGCAGGTGAGGCAGTATAAAAAGCAGAAAGTAAGACACACAAAGTTTGTTAACGGGGTTCGGTTTTTCCTACTCCCAGGGACCTCGTCCAAACTTCGAATTCACTTGAATAGAAAGTAATTCCACCAATTACAGACGAATAGAACAAATCCTATTGATCTATCGCTCTACCCAATACAAGAATTCTTCAGGATCAAACACCTGAGCTAAGCTCCCCCTAGAACCTAGACTTTTCCCAAAGATACAAAAGCCCTCTTGAGTTTTTATTCTCTCAGCTCTTACATCTTCATAAGGCCACGCCTCTCCTCTTTATATAGGCTAAACTTGCTCCTCAAGTTTACCTAAATAAAGTTATAGCAAATATCCTTTTTGTTTTGATATTTCCTATTCCACCTTTTTGGAACTTTTCCTTTTTTCTTGAAACTTATTCAAATAATAAGTAAACAACTCCAAGCTGCAATCTTCACTCCAAGATCTTCATCCAGCTCAGCACACAACCAATAAACCGAATCACATCATAAAGATTCGTTCATATCTCATCAATCGAACATATCCACGTCCCGAGTCACGTCTTGTACTACCACTTGTACAACGCCGTGACTGACACATCAAATACCTCTTCAATCTCCCCCTTTTTGACTATGTATGTGATCTCAACAACCCTAGCATCAAAGGCTTCGTCACTAGCAACATCCAACATGTCCTTTACCTTCACAATGACAACATATAGGACCATGAAATCTCACTCCATGAGCATGCTCCATTCTTTTCTTCTCCTTCAACAACTTGAAGCATCTTGGCCTAATATGCCCAACAACTCCACAATGGTGACAAACAGGACGCCAAATTCGTTTAGGTGCACTCTTCACTTATGGGGTTTTCCTTGTTGCGGTCGCTGTAGCAGTTCTTGTACCAGCTCTCGTACTAGTTGACGTACCAGTCGACGTACCAGTTGCAGACTTCACAACAGTTCCAGTCTTTGTAGCAGCTGTTGATGCAACATCCATCTTTCCACCAGACACAAAAGCACTATCAGCTTTTGAAGATTCTCCATTGAATCCAAGACCACGTCGATCACTTTTTCCAATGGTTAGAAGATGATCCAACTTCTTTGTGCCATTATTCAGCATCCTCACACCTTTTTGAGTCTCTTCAAGTTGAGCTCTGGCTTGCTGTGCTTCTTCTTCTTTCTCTGTTGCATACACTACAAGAAATATGGGTATTGATAGCAGATCACGATAGCACGAATTCACAAACTGCTATTAATAGTGACAAGTTAAGATACCGACTTTATTATAGCATTCAATCAGCGCTATACACGTTTTTTACGGATTTTTATTCAGCGAGAAGACAAAATCCCAATTTTTATCCTCGTAACATTTATGTCCGCCAAAAACTTTTGTGAAAAGTTCACCTTAACACCAAAATAAAAAGTTTTGGTGGAAATTTCATAATCCCACGGAAAAAAAATCTCCCTGACTCTTTTTTTCTGAACAAACCCTAACTCTTTCTTCTTCTCAAGCTTTTTTGTTCGTGGATTGATCTGAGATTCGATTTTCTCATCAACTCCTCGAAGTCGTCTCTTAAAGAGCTCATGATTCTTCTCTGTCAATCTTCTCCGGCTTACACGGACTCGCGATTTTTCTTTCCCTTTTACTCTTCTTCACGGCCGTCAGAGTCTCCAGTCGATCAGTCTTCATCGGAGACCAAACCGGAGCCTGTTGAGCCCAAAGGATCTGGTTTTGATCCTGAGTCCTTGGAAAGAGGCGCTAAAGCTCTTCGAGAAATCAACAGTTCTGCTCATTCCAAACAGGTGATGAATCTCCCCCGTCTTGTTTTGGGAGCTAGAAATTCCTAAAAGCTTTGAAGAACTTAAATTATGTATGTTCGTCGAGAGGATATTCTTGATATATATGAGTTTGATATGAGAGAGGAGTCGTTTCCTTTGCTGTGTTGGGACGTTTGCTTACATGCCTTTATGTTCACCATGTGTTTGATCTTATGAGAAAGCAGGAGAAAACTCGGTTGGCTGAACTAGCGGCTGGAAAATTACATAATGATCCTATTCAAGCACACAAGGACATCGTGAGTAACTTGCTCCTCCTTGCTGCAACATTTTAAAATGGCAGAATCGCTGGGGTTAATTTTATGGGTATTTGAATGGACAAGAAATAAAGCAGAATTTGGCTGAGGATCAGAGTAATCTACTGCAGCAGCATGCACAAGCAAAAGCTCAAAATCTTCGATCTGAAGATGAGTTGGCGAGGAAGCGACTGCAGGTAAGAAACAAAACTATGAACCTATGTTTAATAGTTTGATCATCATAGTTTACTGACAGGTCTGTGACTTGAAACTTTTGCAGACAGATCATGAAGCTCAGAGACGGCATAATGTTGAGTTAGTTTCGTGATTGTCAAAAATGGAGAGTGAATGCTATATGAATCTGAGATTTGGTGATGTGTGATTGGTTCAGCATCAGCCGACACAACATCCAACGTCTGAGGAACTTAGCATTGGCAAAATCAAGTTCAAGGCTTAGTCGGGATATGGATGATGACATCATCCTCTCTTGGACTAGCTCAGAATGTCGATGTGGTTTCTCTGGACAACAAAGATGGGATAAAGAAACAGATGACCCCGTCTGCAGAGGAAGGCAATGGCCAAGAACTTTGAAGAGAAAACACCAAGCGAGGAGAAAAAAAAGAGATGGTGATGCAAGCTTGCCACAAGGCGATGAGAGCTCAAGCAAACAAGAGGACCAGGAAGAGAAACTTGAAGAGGAGTCTACTCCATCTGGTGAGGCAAAAAGTGAGACCGAAGGTGGGGAAAGTAAAAAAGATGACTCGAAGTCAGAGAATGCTTTGGTCTCACTTTTTTCTCTCTCTTTCCATCAAGATATTGATTAACTTACTGTCAATCTTCTCTGTTTTTGAAGATCTGCTTCATACGTTTTCGACTCTGGACCAGAACCTCAACTTTATCAAACACACAAGTGATCTTGGTTGGAAAGAGTAAGTTTTTTCATGTTCTTGAGTTTTATTGAAGTTGTATTTGCTCGTGTACTGATTTCTTGTTTTCCTTGTGAAGGGAGAAGCGAGCAATGCCAGTAATGATTGATCTTGGACTCTACTTGTTGAACAAATCAGATATATATTGGGTCTCACCTCGTCGAAGTTTGCCAACTGCCTTTAAATTATTCACTGGTCAGTCCTCTTAATTGTGTTTGAAGCTCCATTGTTTTTGTAGATCCATAACTCTTCTTCCGCATTGAAAGCTTAAAACTTTTTGCTTGCCCATCAAAGCTTGTTGCTTCGGCAGATTCAAAGGATCAAAACTGTCTCGCCCTACAAAGCTTAGTTTTGTTCCGTTGTTGTTGTCACAGGATCTGCTTGGATGGCTCTATTACGTTCCTTTGTAGAGAAGCATATGGGGATGGTACAATTTACCAAGATGTTAGTTTGATGATGGCTTTGTAACATATAGTGATGGAGGAGACACATGATGGTGGCTCATAGTCGGTGATGGCTTTTATGTTATCTCATTGCTTAGTCTCCCAACTCTTGTTGTGTCTACATTGATGAATTTGTATACATTGATAAGTAATTGATTCTAATGTAAAGTTTAAGGCTACTACAAATTGATTAAAAAAAAATTCAACAAATTCATTTACAAACAAATACTTGATTGGTTTTGTTAGAAATAATTTTGAAATAAATAAAAAATGAACAAATAAAATTTTTAGTTTTATCTTAAGGTATATATATAGGGTTATAAATAAGGTTTAGAAATTAGGGTATGAATAGGGTTTGGGTTTATGGTATAAATAAGGTTTAGGCCTTTAGGGTAATGAAATACAATTAATTTATTAGTTAGTCTTTGATTGAATATGTGTATAGGGTTTAGGGTATTGTATATAAAAGCTATAAAGAAACAATTTTTAGTTTTAGTTTAAGGTTTAGGTATTGGAGGGTTAGGTTAGGGTACTAGAGAATAAGGATTTAGGATTCATAATTTTTTTTTATTTAGTTGCAATATAGTTATTTTCATATAAAGGATATATTAAGTATAAAATGTTTTAGGGTATTGTAAATAAAAGCTATAAACAAACAATTTTTAGTTTTAGTTTTAGTTTAAGGTTTAGGTATTGGAGGGTTAGGTTAGGGTACTAGAGAATAAGGATTTAGGTATTGGAGGGTTAGGTTAGGGTACTAGAGAATAAGTTTAGCTCTAAACTATGAACTATAACCCTTAATTTTTATCCTCAAACATAAAAGCTAAACCTACATTTCTAACCCTTAAATCCTAAACTCCAAATAAATATCAAAACCCTAAATTATAAATCAAAGTCTAATTGCTATAATATTTTTAAACATTAATCTTAAAATTAAGTCTAAACCCTAAATCCAAAAAAACTTATAAATCACAATCTAATGACTATAAACGAATTATTATTTTCAAATACAATATTTTATACCCTAAACATATATTTCAATACCCTAAACCCTAAACATATAATATAATGTCATTAACCCTAAATCCACAAAATACATACAACATTAAATAAAAAAGTTCTAAGTATAAAACAAACCTTGAATCCTAAAATATGAACGGCTCATAATATGTTTCATATTATGATGTTATCCATATGTACCCGTCAAATGTTGAATATGTTTCATAAAACAAATTGGAAGATTCATGTGTCGATTTCGATTCGACTCCAAATATTACATTTTATTAAAATAAATTAAAGTTATAGTTTATTTTTAAATGCTGCTATTTCATATTTATATGTAAGTTAAACGAACATTATTAATATCAACTAAGTTTTTTTGACAAAATATCAACTAATTTTTATTATCACATTATGGTGGCTAATCAATTTTTTAGAGTTTTAGTACATTTTGTTTTTTGTTTGGCGGACTTTTCCCAAATTTTTTTTTAGTTTGGCGGCAAATTTGGCCAAATTTAGCTAACACTATCAAAAAGCCCTATGTGACCCACCGTAATATCTTTCTCTCTCTCTTCCCATTTCTCTCGAGTTTGAGCGACGCCGCCTCTCGCAGCTTTAACATCTTTTGCTGAATCGAATTTGCCGGACAATGTTCCTAGTTGCTGTAAGACTTTCTAGAAACCATCTCCGATTCAGTCGCATTCATGGCCGTTTTTGTTAGATGGTCGTGATCTTATCGGGATTGCAAAAACTGGGTCAGGTTAGAAATGTTTTGTGTGAGTCAATCTCAGAATATCAGAAGCATGAAAGATTTTTTAAAATTGGAACTTTGGGTATTTAGGTAAGACATTGGCGTTTGGGATTCCTGCGATTATGCACATGTTGAAGAAGAATGAGAATTGTAAAGGAACAAGGAATCCGACATGTCTTGTTCTTTCTCCGACACGAGAGTTAGCTGTTCAGGTAGAGATAACTAGTTTCTTCATATTCTCAGTTGCAAGGTGAAAGGAAACATATTCTTAGTTGTTTGGTGATGATTTTGGCAGATTTCTGATGTTTTGAGTGAAGCTGGAGAATCATGTGGTTTGAAATCGATTTGTGTGTATGGTGGAAGCTCTAAAGGACCTCAAATTAAAGCAATTCGATCTGGAGTTGTAAGACTTCTTAGTTTGTTCTTTTTATCAAGGCACTGTCTTGTGTTGGCTGATCAATCATATGACTGGTTTTTTTATCTTGTCTTTTAGGATATTGTCATTGGTACGCCAGGTCGTTTGAGAGACCTGATTGAATCTAATGAGCTTTGTCTCTCAGATGTTTCCTTTGTGGTAAACAACAGAACATCTATATAATCATGTTATTTGACTTATCCCCTTAGGAGGATCATATAAGTTGCATCGTTATTGCATGTATTAGACAGTAACATAAGTTCTTATGTGGCAGATATTAGATGAAGCAGATCGAATGCTTGATATGGGTTTCGAGGAACCAATCCGGTTTATATTGAGCAAGACGAATAAAGGCAAGTGGCAGTATCACATTTCCTCTAGCATTCTCACCGATGACTCATGGATCTTGTTTGATCTAGCATTCTCACAGATTCTCTGGGGTAGGTCGACGGTGAATTAAGTTGTAGCTTTTTACATTGGATCCTCTCATGAAATTTCTGGAAGTATAGAATAGTTAATGTTTGAATTATCTCTATTTTTTTTTCCCAGATTCTGGGGCATGATTTTAATGATATTGACATCGCAATCAACAACATGATCGGAAGTAATTTTCTTGCCAAGTTCAATGGTTACTTACGTGCTCAAGGGGAGGACAAAGTAGAAGGTCACGTCATCATCGTAAGGTCTCGAAATTGTGAAGTTTCATTTACTCTGTGTTCTTATTTGATCTTAAGTGCACAAGGCCAACATCATGAAGCTCGCAGAAGGCGAAGTTGCTGATGAGTTTGACAGCGACTTCAATGACGATGTACTTACTCTGTTGCTTGTGTATTAGTACTTATTCACCAAAGCGTTGCTGGGATCTCATTTTTTAAACATATGGAAGGTGAGAAGGTCATAAGAAAGTCTACACAGAATTCAGTATGCCGATGAAACATGAGAGCACCGTTTGTGCTCTCCGGTCTTAACGTGTTTGCTTATTTCCAGATTTATGTTTGTGCAGTGTTACAACGCTAAACTGGCAGACTTTGGATTAGCAAAGTATGGTCCCAGAGGAGATCAAACACATGTGTCAACACGTGTTATGGGCACTTACGGATACGCTGCTCCTGAGTATGTAATGACAGGTCTGTTTTGACTATTTTTCCATAAACATTTATCTGGCATCTAAAATTGTTAAATTACGTTCTATTCAAGCCCATACTAAAGTCGTAGCTGTTGATATAATTGGATCAACTTTTTGATTGTTGTACTTAGGACATTTGACATCCAGAAGTGATGTTTATGGATTCGACATACCAATCCCCAAGCCAAAACCCAAAAGGAAGGCCCCTCATTAGTCATGTGGCAGAAGTCCTCTAGACTCTCAAGGACGATGGCAATACTCAGGAGGAAGTCATGGCTAATCTCCGTAGCAGGGAAGCAATTCTAAGTTTTGAAGAAATGATAGGAACAATGTTAGGAATATTGTTAGGAATATGTTAAGAATGTCTAGATATGTATTTTTTATTATGTTTGTGTAAAATATGTTTTAAATCATCAATAAAAATTCCAATCTTTAAATATAATTTTTTATATAGAAATCTAATTGACTTTCAAATAATTATTCATAACCAAAATTTAAAATAATATTATATAATAAAATTTCAATAGTTTTCATATGGCAAAAAATAAAAGTGTTTATAAGATATACAATAGCCATAAAAATTGGCCATTATAAATAATAATGCAGCAGCTATAAAACGCTAGTGTAAAGTATAATACAACTCTAAAATATTGCTACCATAATATATATTATTGCACGAATAATATGCTGCATTAATTTATAAAATGGCAATAAACCAATGCTACTGAAAACTATATAATTACATCAAAATTAACGCTATCGTAGACAAATATATGATAGCATGTCAAATTAGTGCTATCGTAGATGGCTGACCTAAGATGGCAGCGGCAAACATAGCGTTTATGGAAACGCTACAATAGACATATGATAGCGTTTTCGTGGTGCTATCAATACCCATATTTCTTGTAGTGATACTTTCGTACTTCAGCAACTTCAGCTTCTAGCTTAACTTTCTCCTTGGTCAATGATGCATTCTCCTCAACCATCTTACACCAATGCTCATACAAGGCTTTGTAATTCTCAGCAAAATCATCATCATCACTTACAGGATCATCATCACTTTCATCCTTATCACTATCAGTTGCACACCCTGTTGCAGACGCTGACGCAGGTTCCGTCGCAGACGCTGATGCGGATCGTGTTGCAGACTTCGTAGCAGAACTAGACTCAAAGGTTGTGAATGCCACAAAGTTCTTTATTCCTCTATCATCATCTGAATCACTCTCAGAATCATCCTTGATGTTCTTCTTCTTCTTGTTATGCTGTAAATTTGCACAATCACGGCTAACATGACCAAATCCATGACATTCATAGCATTGTATCTTCGATGATGAGCTGTCCAACTTCTCTCTTTTACTTTTCTTGTCTTCCTTCATCTTAAAATACTTAGAAAACTGTCTTGACAGCATCACCATAGAATCTTCAGAAGATGAAACTTGTAGAGCAACTCCAACATCAACATCCTTCTTTTGAGCTAGTTCTTCATACGCTTTATTCAACTCAAAAGCTTGAAGGATCCCAACAAACTCATCAAACGCCATCTCATCCAGATTATGAGCTTCTTCAACAGCAGAGATCTTTGACTCAAACTTTGATGGAAGAGATCTCTTCAGCTTCTTCACAAGCTTCTTGTCCTTGTAATGCTTTCCAAGAGCGAATGACTCATTAGATATGTCACACAACTTAGCACTAAATTGAGCCACGGTTTCTCCTTCATCCATCCTTAGATTCTCAAATTTAGATGCTAACATATCCAGCTTAGTCCTCTTGACACTTGTGGTACCTTCAAACATGTTCTCCAATGTTTTCCATGCCTTTTGAGCTGACACACATTGAGAAATCAGCTTGAAGTAACTTGCATCAATTGCATTATAAATTGCAGTCTTGGTTTTAGAATTGCAACTTGATGCCTTCTTCTCTTCAGCATTCCATTGATCTCTAGGCTTAAGAACTTCAACTCCTTTATCATTAACCATCATAGGGGGGTTCCAACCATTCTCAATCGAATTCCAACAATCCTCATCAAGACCACTAATGAAAGCTTGCATACGAACCTTCCAATATCCATAATTTGAAGAATCAAGCCGTGGTGGTCTGGTCATAGACGTTCCTTCTTTGTGAGACTCCATCGAACCGAACTCTGTGCTACTTCCTGAGCTACTTTCTGATCCTCACCTTAGATCTGCTCGAAACAAGACTGAATCTCTATCAAGCACCCGCTCTGATACCAATTGAAAGTGCAGGTGAGGTAGTATAAAAAGCAGAAAGTAAGACACACAAAGTTTGTTAACGGGGTTCGGTTTTTCCTACTCCCCGGGACCTCGTCCAGACTTCGAATTCACTTGAATAGAAAGTAATTCCACCAATTACAGACGAATAGAACAAACCCTATTGATCTATCGCTCTACCCAATACAAGAATTCTTCAGGATCAAACACATGAGCTAAGCTCCCCCTAGAACCTAGACTTTTCCCAAAGATACAAAAGCCCTCTTGAGTTTTTATTCTCTCAGCTCTTACATCTTCATAAGGCCACGCCTCTCCTCTTTATATAGGCTAAACTTGCTCCTCAAGTTTACCTAAATAAAGTTATAGCAAATATCCTTTTTGTTTTGATATTTCTTATTCCACCTTTTTGGAACTTTTCCTTTTTTTCTTGAAACTTATTCAAAGAATAAGTAAACAACTCCAAGCTGCAATCTTCACTCCAAGATCTTCATCCAGCTCAGCACACAACCAATAAACCGAATCACATCATAAAGATTCGTTCATATCTCATCAATCGAACATATCCACGTCCCGAGTCACGTCTTGTACTACCACTTGTACTACGCCGTGACTGACACATCAAATACCTCTTCAATATCATGAGATCTAAAATGGCATTGGAAAATATTCCAGGTATAAAAATTGTTAATGGTGTTCCTTCTGTCAGCCAATTTTAATTTGCGGATGATTCCCTTTTTCGTTCAAGCAAATGAGTGGAACTGTTGATCCCTAAAGAAGATCTTTTACTTATATGATAAATGCTCCTGGCAGAAATCAACACCGACAAATCGATGATTACGTTTGGGTCATGTATCTCGAGTTATCGCCAATCTCGCCTAATGATGCTGCTAGGTATTGGAAATAAGAGGTGGTGGTTAATATCTTGGTCTTCCATAACACTTCGGTCATAAGAAAGCAAAGATGTTTCATACAATTGTTGATCGGGTTAATAGGAGAAGTTTGTGTTGGACGGGAAATTTTTTTACTCCGGCTGGAAAAGAAGTTATGTTATCGGTTTTCATCTCAATGACTGTCTATTCTATTTCATGATTCAAACTATGGAATCAGATTGCCGGGGAAATCACTTCTCACTTACATTGTTTCCCGGTGGAAGAAGAATGCAGACTCTTGAGGTATTCCATGGGTTGCGTGTGACAAACTACAACTACCCAAGCACCAATGAAGAATTGATTTTTGATAAATTTAATGATGCCATGTTGGCGGAACATTCTTGGAGACTCCTCAAATATCCAAACTCTTTATTTGCAAGGCTCTTTAAAGCTATGTACTATAAAGATAATTTTTTGCTTGAGGCCAGACCACAAAGCTTAAAATCATTCGGATGAAAACATATGTGTATGGGTTAGAGCTACCAAAAAGGGATATACAATGTTAAGAATAGAGAATATATTAAATCCTACACTAATAACTGGTTGCCAAGGGATCCACCAAAACCGGTGAATAGGAGTGGACCTCAGTACAATGCCCACCTTCTCATCTCTGATTTAATAACAACAATAGGTGGTTCTCAATCTTAGAACACAGATTTTATTAAGGAACATATTCATGTTGATGGCCGCAGTGTTGTAAACTCCCTTCATCTTTCCGAGATTAGAGAACAAGATATACATATTTGGGACTTCACTCCCAATGGGCAGTATTCTGTTAAGTCAGAATAGATGCCAGACCTTTGGACCCCAACACTGCATTTGTTCTATCTTAGCATAGTGACGTTATGAGTAAAATACATATTTGGAAGCTGTCTATATGATACATATTCCGAGCATGACACACTCCTTCAGAAGTTCCGAGCATAATACCCTCCCCAAGAACTTCCGAGCAGAACGTACTCCCCAAACCTTCCAAACGGACACTTTGCTTAGACCATATGCTTGGATATTTTCCAATATCTCTCTCCGGATGTGTGACTAGCCACAACCCATCTTTAAAACGATAAATTATATGATCCTAACCGTTAGCGTAATTGTCCCATAAGTCATACGAAATACAAACGTGGGTATAACCCTCTTGGCTAGAGAGAGGTTTTGAGCTTGGGGCTGATCCGAAACCTTGTATTGTTTTTGGAGAATATTTTGAACCCCTTTCTGTTCTCTTATCTATTTTAATGATATCTATTTCATCCATGTCATTTGTTTCATATGATATGTCTGAGTAGATCTCAAGTTACGGTTAGGGATTCTCGTTAGGGTTTTCATGGAATGTTAGATTGATTTATCCGTTAGGATTCATAACATGTTAGTTCTTCATCATGAATATTTTTTAATGCTAGTTTTAGCTTGATCACCTGGAATCTTAATTTGAGGTTGTTAAATTGACAAGAAAGTGTGATTTGGAATCTCACTTATTTAGGTTGAGAAAATTAGATATTCGCAAAGAAATTTAGTTTAGATGATTTGTAAACAGTTTGAACTTGCGCTTAATGCTAGTTTAGTCTCTAGGAAGAAATTTGGATTTTTTGGATTTAGACTTAGAGAATTCTCGCAAGGAAGGTTGTTTTATTTTACATCTATGATTTGAGTTCTAGAATTGTACTTAATTAGATCATGGCTGATAATTAATCTGCATTACTTTATTTCCTCAAAACTCCCTTGACCTGACACCTTTCTATATTAACAAAGTGTATGCCTATTTATTTTATGCTCTAATTTAATTGCTTTTTGATTGCTTCTCCTTAGCTTAACTTAACACTTTACTGTCTATCGTAAGATTGTTGAGTCTATGTGGTTCAGACCCTATATACTACATTCACGTTATGTTCACTTGCAGTGTAGCTCTAGGGAATAAAACTTTGAGCATATCAAGTGTTTGGCATCGTTGATGTGGGCTCTTTTGAGTCTTCGATAGATTTTAGTTTAGAGTTTAGAACAGAATTTTCATTTTTAGTTTTACTAAATTTTCTTTTTGTTTTTCTCTTGTGTGTGTTTTAAGTTCCGTGAAGAACATTTGCATCAATCGACACATCCTTTGCATCGATCGACACACGTCACGACATTGCAACGATCGACACTACATCTGCATCGGTCGACACAGTACCCATGAATCAGATAGTGCATGCCTAATCGTGCATAAAGAAGCAATCCAGACAAAGAGCTGGTGTTTCTTTAGAACCAAGAGCTTGCATGGGTAAAGTGAACGAATAGAAAAGCACATAAACCAATGAAAATATTGAATCCTAATATTGTGGTGTTGATTTGGGATGAAGCTGGTGTTCTGAGGGACCTTTATGGTAATGCTTACAACAATCAGAGCCAGATACTTGATGGGGAAGGAAATCACATTCTTGCACCAGTTGTTTTTGCGGGCGCTGGACAAGCTGGAGGTGTTAAACAAGCTGTTGGCGCAGTTGTTGCACATGCGAGATAATGCGCAAGTTGGGAGGACTCTTTTTGATTACAACATGCCTGACGAGTTATATGCTAACAAGTCTGCGATTAGACATACTCCTATTAAGAGGAATCACTTCGAGCTGGAGACTTCCTACTACATTCTTGTGGGACAGTATATGTTCCATGGTCTTCCATATGAGCATCCTATAGGCCATATCTAAAGGTTCGAAGATCTGGTTTCAAGAAAGAAACATAATGAAGTGAGCTATAACTTCCTGCACTGCAAGCTCTTAACACACACTCTTGGTGGGGAAGCTGCAAATTGGCTGAAAGATATTCTACCAGGTACTCTTACTACTTAGGATTCAATCAAGAAGAAGTTCCTTACAAACTTCTATGATGATGCTAGATCTTGTCAGCTGAGGAAAGACATTCTATAGTTCAAAAAGGGTCCTACATCAGCTTTAAAGGCTGCTTGGAAACGCTTCAAATGTCCAACGTGATTTCCCTCATGATGGTTTCTCTGAAGTTTAGATGTTGAGAATTTTATCCAGAGGTGTAGATTGGTGGTATCAGATGGCATTGGATGCTCCTAGCAATGAAACTTCAACACAAATTCTACAGAGCAAGCTAACGAGCTGATTGATAACTTGTTTTCTTGAAATAGCACCAAGAATGCTGATATGGAGAGGAAGCGATCAGGTGGAAAAGTGGATGGAACTCAGATTGAAGAAGTGAAGAACAAGATTGATTATGTCCACATCATGGTAGTTGGGATGAAGCAGTTCTAATTTGCTCAAGAAGTTGAGACATTTGTAGTTGAGGATAACTGTGATGTAGAGGATGTGAAATTCATTGGTGGGACTGGTTTTTAGGGTAACAGATTTGGAAATCAAGGCATAGATGGCTAAAATGGATGGGGTCAGAGGAGTACCTTCACAGGTAATCAAAAATCATCTGGTTTCGCCCCTAAGCCTTAGTACATAAGCCTTTTCAAAGCAACAACAACAACCTTGGGAACAACAACAATTTCAGCATGAACTACGGACCTTCATCTTATCAGACTCCTCCTCCACAAAACAGTGAGTTGTGTGAGATTAAGGCGATACTGGAACATATTATAGTGGGTCAGCATAAGAGTACAGTGAAATTCAATGGGAATATTGATGCTTTGTACCTAGATCTGAATGGAAATATAGATGCTTTGAGTACTCATGTCAAACAGTTGGACGCTCAAGTCGCACAGACTGTTGGGTATGCAAAGAGGCAAGATAGAACTCTTCCTGGAAGGACATATGTGAATCCGACGTATCATTGTAATTCCATTACGTTGAGAAGTGGTAGAGAGGCCACTCGTGTGCCTAAAAAGAGTCTGAGTTTGGATGAAATCGTGTAATTGGAAGAAATGGAAGATGAGATTCACAAATTACAGAGTGCGCTGATACACCCCTGCATCGGTCAATGCACGAAAGAAATCTCAACACTTCTTTGATTTTTGACGTAAATCAAAATAAGGGAGTCACGGACAATGTTGGTCGACGCAGTTGAGCCGTACATCAATCGATCCACACCTAACGTTGATTGATGCAAGGGTCGTGTCCAGACACCAGACACAGATAAGCTCAAGTCTGTGAAAAACAAGCTCTACAAACTGAAAGTTCTTTTCCCTAAGAACTCTAGGAAGTCAAAGTATGAGCTTCAATTGGCTAAGTGCAAAGCCATGATGAGTAAGGTTCTTAGTGAAGTCCCTTTGATTGATGTTATTATGACCACTCCAGTGATGAAGAGATGTCTGAAGGACATGATTTCAAGCAACATGACTGATAAACAAGGTGTAGTGATGTTCTTTAAAGTATGCAATACTGTGATTCAAGGTAGAATTCCTGAGAAATTAAAGGATCTAAGGAGTTTTGTGTTGGATTATTTTATCTACAGAGAAGATTTGAGAGGTGATTGTATGATCTTGGTTCAGTGTGAACTTCATGCCCTTCTCTGTTGGTAAGAAGCTCGGGACAACAAATTTTATGCCTATTAGAATCTCATTGGTTCTAGCAAATATGAGTGTCAGGATACCAGAGGGAGTGTTGGAAGATGTTCCAATAAAGATTGGCAACTGCATGATCCCTACAAACTTTGTAGTTCTACATTATGGAGAAGAGACAAGGGATCCACTTATCTTAGGTAGACTCTTTTTGGCTACTATTGGAGCGATGATTGACTGCAAGAAGGGGACAATTATTCTGAATGTTGGTGATCTAAAGATAAACTTCGACATGGACAAGCTTGTGAAGAGACCTACCATCAACGAACAGATCATCTATGTGGGCACTCTCACTAATATGGCAGAGGAGTTCATTCACTTGATACATGTTGGGGATCCATTGGAGAGAGCTCTGCTAAGCTCTGTACAAGAATTTGAACATTTGGAGGACGAATCAGACATTGGTTAAGCGATGTTGATGGACTCTTTTGAGCATGTAATGAAACTATCTACGCAGGAAGAGTCACTGCATCAATCGACATATCTTGTGAAGGAATTTCTAGCAGATCCTAATCCAATTAGGAAATCCTGGTCTGAATTCCGAGCCTAGAATCTAGGGTTCATATAATTGAATCATAAGGATCTCGAAATTACCTGGTGATTAGCAGCGGAAGATTTGCAGATAATTGAGATCTAGAGCGCCTCAAATGCTGCGCCTCTACTGGTATCCACACGCACACAAACTGAACAGGAGGGATGCTAGTGCATGTAAGAGATCTAATCTCTAGAGAGGTTTCTATCTCGTTCTGGTGGCTGTAAATTAGGTTGGAAATCAGTTTAGGTCGACCATATATCTTATATATGTCGACTTAAACCATAACGGAATTAACCAACGATTAAACCGAATTAATATGATTAATCCGCGAGTTGCATCGATCGATGCACTATCTGCATCGATCGACACTGCCCCAGAATATTGATATCGAATGCATATCAAATATGCATTCACTGGATCATTACATTAATGATCAACCTCGTCTTTAACGCCCAGTTTGCTTAGGTGTGTGACCCTGTAGGATCATGTAACACTAGCAATGAGTTCTAAACTCATTGATCATAAGTGGTTTCTAGCAAAGCATTATGACTACCTAGTATTATATGATTGTCTCATCTCGACAATACAACTATCACTTAGAGCAAGTACAATAGATTTCAGGACATTCCCAACAATCTCCCACTTGTACTGGAATCATCTATTCCCATAATCCCTTCGTCACTATATCTCGATCTGGCATAAGGCAAGATCTGTGTCACCCTTATTTAGCCAAGATCATGTTCATCGAATTCCGATTTATACTGACAAGACAAACGACTGACAATCACCTCGTTTGAGTGTGGCCACACATTTCTCAGTATCAAATCTTCGATGGGCCCTGAGATATTTATCTCCTGTTATATAGGAGGGACAAATCCCATCTTGTTCCATCCCTGTTTCTTCACACACTTCATGATACGCCCAATCAATGCCTTTATAGTCACCAGTTACGGCTGACGTTTGACAAGGTTAAAGCGGACCAATTCATATGTAAGAAAACATGATGAACTCAGGTCTAAGGACTATACTCTATAGTCGTAATGAAAACTCTCATGACACTTATATAACTATCCTGTAGAGTTCTCATCAGTGGGTCATGTCCGATCATGTGTTCTCCAACACATATCTATGTGATTGACTTTAATACTCTTATTAATGATTCCATGAAACTTAGTCATCAGTCACCTCACATACTAGTCTCACGCGGTTGTTAATGTCCCATTTTAACAACCTTGACCAGGGACCAATCATAATTTATGTCATTTATTATCTATAGGGTTTCATGATCAAGTCACATACTTGATGACCTATAAAATGTCATAAATTACTTTGGGACTATTATTTAATAACCATACAGATGTCAGATTTCAATAACATAATCAAATTATGTTTATACGAACATCATATCATAACTAAAATTAATAACAATGACTCCCACTAAAATTAAGATCACATCTTAAGACATCTAATGCCTTTAGCAGTAGTCTGACCCTTATTTGCCCTTGCTCAGCGTGTGTCGAAAGACACAGCGTCTTGCTAAGAGTAATACCAAGAGTCATTTGCACAAAGTCCTTCTTGGAATCCTGCATATTGGACATGTGCAAGGCCTTATCACTATAAGTATCTTGACACAATCCAATTAGCTTATCCAATCTATCTCTATAGATTCTTATTCCAAGAGTGTATACGGTTTCTCCCATAATTTTATCGAAAAACAACTTTCGAATCAAGTCTTAACAGACTGAAACAATGGAACTTCATTTCCGAGAAGTGGTATGTTATCAACATACAATACCAGAAATGCAACTGTGCTCCCACTAGTCATCTTGTAAACATTCAGTTCCTCTTCGTTCTTGACGAAGTCAAACCTTTTGACTGCTTCATCAAAACGAAGATTCCAACTCCGAGATGCTTGCTTTAGTCCATAAATGGACCGATGAAGCTTGCATATCTTCCTAGCTTCATTAGGATTAATGAAAACTTCAGATTATGTCATGTACACATTCTTTTCCAGAATTCCATTAAGGAAAACTGTTTTCACATCCATCTGCCAGATCTCATAACCATTATGAGTGGCGGTTGCTAGGAGAATCCGAATGGACACAAGCATGGTGTCTGGGAATATGTTTCTTCATAGTCAATACCATGAATTTACTTGAAACCTTTTGCCACCAACCTAGCTTTGTATATCTGAATATAACCATTTTCGGATTCAGCGGCTTTCAGCCATTTTCGGAGTCAATGCCCATCATTGCTTCTTCAAAATTCGCAGGCCCGTCACTTTCAATGATCAGTAGATCACGGCAATTGGTTACGAGAAATCCATATTTCTCGGGTTCGTGACGGATCCTTTCGGATCTGCGAGCTTCAGTTTTCTGTAAAAGTCGCGCACACATATCTCATATGTATACTTTTACCACGACCTAATTAACCAAGATTTAAAGCGTAGTTAATTAAGTCATAAACCAAAATCAACATTTGGTTCGCGATCTGTGTCGATCGATGCAACTTTTGTGTCGATCGACACTTCTTCAGTAACTCGCCATTTAAATGTATATCGAATATACATTCACCAGATCCCTTTTAAACTCTAGGCACCACAGGTGTAGGTTCTACAACTCTTTGTAGATCCAACTGCTGCTCTACCTCATCAGGTTGAGCAGTCTCCTGTGATTTTCAAATTTCTTCGAGTTGTACTTTTACTCCCACTGTTCTTCTTGGAAAGTAAGTCTTTCTCAAGAAAACATAGTTCCGAGCAACAAACAATTTGTTCTCGAACTGGTTGTAAAGTAACATGCCTTGGTTTTGTTAGGACAACCAATGAAGTAGCACTTATCAGATTTGGGTGTGAGCTTATCAGAGATTAAACGTTTTATATAAGTCTCGCAACTCCAAATCTCCATGATGGATAAATCAGAAACATTTACATTCCACATCTCATGTGGTATCTCTGTAACTGATTTTGATGGAACTCTTTTTAAAGTAAACTCAGACATTTCTAGAGCGTATTCTTAGAAGGATAATGGAAGATCTAAGTGACTCATCATTGATCGAACCATATCTAATAAAGTCCGATACAGGAGGAGTGAATTGTGAAGCACTTCACAATCTCTCAGATGATCACTAAATTCTTGACCTAAGTATTCACCTCCATGATCTCATCGTAGAGGTTTAATACCTTTGCCAAATTGATTCTGTACTTCATTTTGGAACTCTTTGAACTTTTCAAAGATTCTGACTTATGCCTTATAAATAAGGCATAACCGTACCTTCTGAAAATATCAGTAAAGGTAATGAAGTACTGAAAATTTCCTCTAGCATTTGCGCTTATCGGGCCATGTACATCCGTATGTATAAAGCCCAATAATCCTCTGGCCCTTTCATTTTATCCGTTCGTTCGCAACCTGTATCGATCGTTGCATACATGCATCGATCGACACTACCTTTGTTGAAAGGGGCCTCTGTCGTTTTTCCAATAAACAAGATTCACTTTACTCATTTTGATTCATAATCAGATGAGCCCGAAAGCCCATCACTATGGAGTTTCTGAATCTGTTTCTCATTTATGTGGTTCAAAACGACAATGCCAGAGAAAGAGTTTGATTCGTATCTTTTGACTTGAATCTCTTGGTACTAATGTTATAGTTAGGCATGTTCTGGTTTAGAACATAAAGTCCATTCTCTAATGGATTGCTACTATAAAATATATCACTGTAATCAAATGAATAACACTTATTCTTGATTTGAAAACTGATATCCTTCCATATCCAAACAAGGAATAGAAATAATCTTTCTGCTCATAGCAGGTACATAGTAGCAGTCTTAAGTTCAAAACATGCCATAAAAGGGAAAAACAAATGAAATACTCCTACGGTTAATGCAGCAACTCTTGCTCCATTCCCACTCATAGGTCCACTTGTCCTTTCTCCACAGTCCTACTTTTGCTCAGGCTCTGCACATTTTCACAAAATATGAGTACCACGGCTGGTATCCAATACCCAATAAGTAGGACTATAAGAAGTAACATTTACTTCTATAACATAATACCTGAAGAAGAAGTCTCGTACGTCTTCTTCAGCTTCTCATAATCTTCCAAGAATTTATTGCAGTTTCTTTTCAAATGCCCATAACCATTACAATAACGGCACTTAACATCTTCAGAAGGACCGGTTTTAACCTTAGGAACATGGCCAGACTCGCTTGGATTCACAATCGAGCTCGTCTTGCCATCACCTTTGTTCTTACCAAGTTTCTTAAACTTTTTACCCTTTTGTACCATAAGGACATTTGGGGTGTCCTTCTTGATGTTAGGTTCAGCAGTCTTAAGCATCCCATGCAATTCAGTCAACGTCTTCGTCAAGTTGTTCATGTTATAGTTCATAACAAATTGATCATAGCTTGACGGCAGTGACTGCAGAATGATGTCAATAGCCAACTCTTGGCTAATGGGACAGTCCAGTTTCCCCAGGTTATCAATATAACCCATCATCTTAATGACATGAGGACTAACTGGTTCGCCCTTTGGTAGCTTGCACTCAATCAGAGACCTTACCGTCAGGTATCTCTGAGTTCGTGCCTGCTCCTGAAACATACTTTTCAGGCCAGTGATCATCTCTTTTGGCGACTCCACGTACTCATATTGCTTCTGCAATTCCGAGTTCATGGTAGCCAACATGAGACAACTCACATCCACCGCATCATTAGAATGCTTATCCCAAGCATCCTTATCTGACTGCCAGGCATTGGCTCGGTACTTCTTGGGGAAAACTTTCTCAAGGACATAGTCCTTTTTCTCCTGTTTGAGAACAATTCTCAAGTTCCGATACCATTCAAGAAAGTTGGATCCATTTAACTTGTCCTTCTCAAGGACGGATCGCAGGGAGAAATTGTTACGATGGTTTGTGCTAGACATAGCTGAAAAACAAGGGAGGTTTTAGTTATGATGTTCAAGAAATGAGAAGTCTTAACTATTAAGAAGACTCGCATTATATTCAAACAATGTTTCCTCAGATGAATATAATGATCCAAGACCCATACTTCACTAAACTTGAGTGAGTCACTGGCTATCATCCAAATTTAGCTATCTAGGTAAGCAACAACTTTGCTAGTTATATCCAATATAACTCTTGGTTGTGGATTGACATCTCATGTCAAATCCACCTGATGTCTCTGAGCCCAAAACGATTTTGATGGCCCAGTCAAGTAAACCAATCTCTTTAGTCATGTAATTGTCGATGTCTTGCACTGCAAATCCATCAACACGATTACCTCTGTCTTACTCATGTAATTGTGAACATCTTGCACTGCAAGTCTATCACACAATTAAATGGGTCTTGACAGTTGACAAGATTGGAAAGACATCAAGTATCACTTGATATTTGATTGAGGAACAGAACCATTTAAAACGTTTAGTTTTAATATGTTTTAATTCTTCTAATTAAATGATTTTTCTTGGTTTGGTTATGTGGTTTCAGGTTCCATAACCTAAAACATCGAATCTGATGTCGACCGACACTACTATAGTGTTGATCGATACAGAATAACCAAAGCAATTTCGCGATAACCGATCAATCCAATTGATCCGGTTTTGAATACCGGTCAGCGTCGATCGATGCTACATTAGCATCGGTCGATGCCAACCTAATCAAACCAATCGCAATTAAACCATTCACAGTGTTCGACCATTATTAACCAAGCTCGATAACCAGTCCAATCCAATTGAACCGATTCATCAATCTCGCAAGGTTTGTGTCGATCGATGCAACGCTTGTGTCGGTCGATACTAGGCGAAAACTAAGGTTTATTCGGGTTTTCGCCCTGCATCGATCGATGTCGGATTGGCATCGATCGACACCATGCGAAAAACCCTAAATTTCATTCGGGTTTTCGCCCTGTGTCGATCGATCCCGGATTGGCAACGATCGACACCATGCGAAAAACCCTAAGACGTTTTTCGAACAAACCATAAACTAGGTTTTTCATGAAAACGAATTTTAGCAAGTTTGTATCAACCATACACAGATTCAGATTCAACTAATCTAATCAACATGCTACAGATTCAATGGAACCCCAAAGCTCTGATACCACTAAAGGAATTTCTAGCAGATCCTAATCCAATTAGGCAATCCTGGTCTGAATTCCGAGCCTAGAATCTAGGGTTCATATAATTGAATCATAAGGATCTCGAAATTACCTGGTGATTAGCAGCGGAAGATTTTCAGATAATCGAGATCTAGAGCGCCTCAAATGTTGCGCATCTACTGGTATCCACACGCACACAAACTGAACAGGAGGGATGCTAGTGCCTGTAAGAGATCTAATCTCTAGAGAGGTTTCTATCTCGTTCTGGTGGCTGTAAATTAGGTTGGAAATCAGTTTAGGTCGACCATATATCTTATATATGTCGACTTAACCCATAACGGAATTAACCAACGATTAAACCGAATTAATCTGATTAATCCGCGAGTTGCATCGATCGATGCACTATCTGCATCGATCGACACTGCCCCAGAATATTGATATCGAATGCATATCAAATATGCATTCACTGGATCATTACATTAATGATCAACCTCGTCTTTAACGCCCAGTTTGCTTAGGTGTGTGACCCTGTAGGATCATGTAACACTAGCAATGAGTTCTAAACTCATTGATCATAAGTGGCTTCTAGCAAAGCATTATGACTACCTAGTATTATATGATTGTCTCATCTCGACAATACAACTATCACTTAGAGCAAGTACAATAGATTTCAGGACATTCCCAACATCTTGTGCATCGGTCAATTCATATCACAGACAGTGACTGAAGCGAGGAAAAAGCTCCAAAATTTGAGCTCAAACAACTCCCTTTCAGGTTAAGGTACGCATTTCTTGGACCGAATTCCACATATCCTATTATCATTAATGCTTCCTTAAAAACGCATAGACTTCCTTACTGTTGAGCAATCTGCGAAAGTACAACAAAACTCTTGGATATTCTCTTGATGATATTTCAGGTATCTATCTGAATATGTGCATGCATAGGATACATCTGGAGGATGAGACAAAGTCGTCAATTGAGCACTAGAGGAGGCTGAATCCGAATCTGAAGGAAGTGGTGAAGAAGGAGATTCTGAAACTGTTGGACGCTAAGATCATTTGCCCTATCTCCGACAGTTATTTGGTCAGTTCAGTGCATGTGGTGCCGAAGAAAAAAGGTGTCACAGTGGTCAAGAAAGAAAATAACTAGATGATTCCTACAAGGATTGTTATTGGACACATGATGTGCATTGGTTATAAAAAGTTGAATGTTGCAACAAGGAAAGACCACTTCTCGTTGTCATTCATTGATCAGATGCTTGAGAGGTTAGCTAATCACCCCTACTGCTGCTTCCTAGATGGGTACTTGATATACCATGGATTTTAGGGTTTTTAACCATGGTATATGTGTTATTTATCGAGTCTTTTACTATGTTTTGGAGTCTTTTCAGGTGTTTTACAGGTTTAAGGACATCTGGAGCCTAATTGGACGTTTTGGGAGCATTTGGAGCAATTCTGCACTATTTAGAGATCTCACAGAGTTCACTGGCTGTGTTTTCGCAGTGCAACGATCGTTGTAGTTCTGCACTAGGTCGACGCAGTTCTGCGCCCAAAAATCTGCATTTTGGAGAAATTACAGTTTTTGCCCAGAAACTTCCCAGACTTGAAAAAGGCCCCCAGCCGACTTTAGACCAATATATTAGGGTTTTTAAGCCATTGTTTAGGCTACGCTTTTACAACGCTTTTCTTAAGTTTTATTTTATTTCAGAGAGCCTTAGGGGTTGATCTTGTTCTCGAAAGAGACTTGATTTTGAACCCCTGTTGATTATTCTATTTTATGATATTTGGTTTTCTACTTATGATATCTTCTGTTTCGATGAATATGTCTGAGTAGACTACCTGTTAAGTTTAGGGATTCTGATTAGGGATTTCATGGAATTATAGTTTAATTAATCTGTAGGGATTCATATCTTCTAGTTCTTCGTCTAGGATTGTTCTTAATGCTTAATCTGAACTGGCCACTTAGATTATTGATGTTAGGTTGATTGATGCAACGAAAGTTGGTTAATTAGCTAGAAAGAACCTAGATGAGCAATTTAACTTCTCGCAAATGAAAGTTTGGTTTAATTAGATTGTGAACATATTGAACTTGGAATTAATGTTGGTTTAATCTGTTAGTTCCCGCAAACGAAAGTTTGGTTTGCTGCACTTAGACTTAGAGAATTCTCGCAAAGAAATTTGGTTAATTCTATATCTGTGTTTGAGTTCTAGAACAGTTTTGTATTAGATCCAGACTGATTGATTGCTTGTGTTCCTGATTTCCTGAGAACTCCCTAGACTTAACGCTTCGCTTCCTTGCTCACAAACCACTCATGCTACTGATTTACTTTTCTACTCTGCTTTTAGTTTAATCACCTTTGCTTTCTCCTAGTTTAATCTTTTCTGTTCTTATCTATCGTTGACCGGAGTCCCTGTGGATTCGATACCCTAAGTACTACAATTACATCACTGTGCACTTGCAGTTAGAATAGGGTTAAAACTACACCTATCAAGTTTTTGGCGCCGTTGCCGGGGACTCTTTTGAGTCCTCGATAGATTTGAACTTAGGGTTTAGACTAGGTTTTTCGTTTTTGTTTTTGGTTACTAATTTTTTTTTCTTTTTCTGTTCTTGCGTTTCAGGTACGCCTGTAATCGCCTTGCATCGATTGACACGGTCCTGTGTGTCGATCGTCACATCATCGCGCTTGCATTGATCGACGCTTCCACTGCATCGATCGACACATATCGTAAGAAAGATGTACGATTTCTTTAGTCCAGGGATTGATAATTCACAGATAGCTGGGTTGAAGAGTAAAGTTGACCATCTGCATAGTCTTCTACTTAGAAAGTATACACAAGAAGCTATCAACAGCGTTGGAGGGAATGAATTCTACAGTCAGGAATCAGCTTTCCAGGGACCTTTCCAGCAACAGGGCAATGCCTTCTCGAGGAACTATGGTGTTTCTTCTTACCAAACACCGCCTGCACCTACACATAAGAGCAGATTAGAAGCTATGATGGAACAGTTTCTTGAGAGAGAACAACAGATCACTGTGTCCTTCAACTCAAGGATGGATGCATTGCATGAAGATCTGAATGAGAAGTTTGAATACTTGAGCACACATATGAAAAAGCTAGATGTCCGAGTTCAAACAGCTGAAACAATGCAAAGGCATAATGAAGCTAAGAGAGCTGAACGGAAGTTGCACATCAAAGCTGTGACCTTAGGGGATGAGATTGAGTTGCTAGGTGAAGAAGAGAGCATAATCTCGGATTTTCTGGATGAATATTGTCTGCCTGATACATGCATCGATCGACACCCCCTATGTGTCGGTCGACACGCCGTTCTGACGGCAATTTCGAGTTCTTTCGAGAAACAGAATCGCCTTGCATCGATCGACACACATCATGCAACGATCGACACAGAACGCAGACATGACCAGAAACCTGCAACAGTCCCAGAACGAATGTATAAGCCCCCAGTGCCATATCCTAAGGTTCCTAAACCTTCCAAACAAGAGCTAGAAGTGGCTAACTGCGTGAAAGTGATGGATAAGAAGGTGAATAAAACACCACCAGTTGAAACTTCGCGAGTTCATGCAAAGAAGTTGATCTCCACTGATGGTCATCTGAAAGAAGAATTTCAGATTGGTGGAACTACATTATCTGATAGTGGAAAGAAGAAGATGGCAGTTCCTCTTGAACCTGCTCTAACATCTTCAGTATCTGCAACTGCTCATAAGCAGAAAACTCCAGACATCAGATCTTCACCAAAGGTAAGGTATAAATCATCTAAGCTAAAACCTACTAACCACATTGCTTTGAACGCAGGAAAACGCAGCATTCCACCCAACCTTTGCTCCCGCCCTGATTCTGTTTACTCATTCCTTGGAAAGCCTCATGATCCGACAGCATACACACCTCCTTGGATGAAGAGATATTCACCTCATGATCCGACAGCATACACACCTCCTTGGATGAAGAGATATTCACAGAGACACTCAAAGTCTCTGTTGAAGCCTCCATGAGTCAAATCTCTGTGCCATAGTCAAGCTAATGACTAAAAACAAGCGCTGAGTGGGAGGCAACCCACTATAGAGTTAGTTTTCGTTTTTGTTTTTCATTTTTCAGTCTTTGCTGTTTTGATTTTTTCTTTTTAGTGTTTTCAGCCGAGAGAACATGTTCAAAATCGTCTAGCATCGATCGACACAACTGTGTGTCGATCGACACAGTGCGATTACATAAATGAATCGAGCAAATGCGCCTTGCGTCGATCGATGCGGTCCTGTGCATCGATCGACACAGTGCGACGAGAGGTACGTAACTCTGATTTTTCAACTCTTTTCAATTTGATTATTATTCTCACCGAGCTCATGCCTTGATTACACTGGGGACAGTGTAGTTTAAGTGTGGGGGAGGAAGCTACTGACGCACGCTTTTGTTTCCTTTGTTTTTCAAAAACATTGTTTTATTGAGTCAAAATTTGTATGAAACTATGATTTTTCGAGGAAAATTTTCGCTTGAACAGGAGCTAAGTGACCATTGGACAGACTTACAGAGCCTCTATGACTATTAGAAAACCCAGACACAGATCAGCCTACTGAGGACACCCACATTACTTCAGGTATCAGAGGATCCTTTTACTGACTTCAACCTTAATACTGACTTAGATTTCTCACCTAAGGGCTTGGTATACTTTGTGTCGGATTCCCTTGTTAGTTCTGACACAGCCTGTCAACCTATCCTATTTAGTCCCCTTCTCCCCTTCCATAAAAAAAAAGGTAATAAACTGAGGATGAGTTAGTAACTCCGAAGTGGTCATGGGAATAGTAGCAAACACTATTATCTCTTATGCGATCCATGGAATGTGTCCAAAGTACACCCCTTAACGGGAAGAACACTGATAAAATAAAAATAAAATGATACCCAGTGGGGAAAAATCAGTTGTTAAGGAAGGGAAAGAGAAGAAAGGGACTAGAGAAAGATAGTATGGTGGTCTAGAGCTGATAAGGTAAGAATCCATGTGCCTTTGATCGATACTCCTTAGGTGAGACCGCACTTAAATACTTGCAGAAGTCAGTAGGGTGAATTTGAATGCTTGAATGTGATTGTGGAGTTTACTTGGGACAGTTGCTAAGTGTGGGGGAAGTACATTATGGTCTTGAGTTCTGTAGGAAAGTTTTCAGTGGATTACTAAGTGAATGTGAATGCGAAAGTCCTAAGACGAAATGAGTTTCTGTGTTTTCAAACTTCTTTACTTATGCTTTGGTTCTTTACTTGCTTGAGGACAAGCAAGAGCTAAGTGTGGGGGAGTTGATATACCATGGATTTTAGGGTTTTTAACCATGGTATATGTGTTATTTATCGAGTCTTTTACTATGTTTTGGAGTCTTTTCAGGTGTTTTACAGGTTTAAGGACATCTGGAGCCTAATTGGACGTTTTGGGAGCATTTGGAGCAATTCTGCACTATTTAGAGATCTCACAGAGTTCACTGGCTGTGTTTTCGCAGTGCAACGATCGTTGCAGTTCTGCACTAGGTCGACGCAGTTCTGCGCCAAAAAATCTGCATTTTGGAGAAATTACAGTTTTTGCCCAGAAACTTCCCAGACTTGCAAAAAGGCCCCCAGCCGACTTTAGACCAATATATTAGGGTTTTTAAGCCATTGTTTAGGCTACTCTTTTACAACGCTTTTCTTAAGTTTTATTTTATTTCAGAGAGCCTTAGGGGCTGATCTTGTTCTCGAAAGAGACTTGATTTCGAACCCCTGTTGATTATTTTGTTTTATGATATTTGGTTTTCTACTTATGATATCTTCTGTTTCGATGAATATGTCTGAGTAGACTGCCTGTTAAGTTTAGGGATTCTGATTAGGGATTTCATGGAATTATAGTTTAATTAATCTGTAGGGATTCATATCTGCTAGTTCTTCGTCTAGGATTGTTCTTAATGCTTAATCTGAACTGGCCACTTAGATTATTGATGTTAGGTTGATTGATGCAACGAAAGTTGGTTAATTAGCTAGAAAGAACCTAGATGAACAATTTAACTTCTCGCAAACGAAAGTTTGGTCTAATTAGATTGTGAACATATTGAACTTGGAATTAATGCTGGTTTAATCTGTTAGTTCTCGCAAACGAAAGTTTCGTTTGCTGCACTTAGACTTAGAGAATTCTCGCAAAGAAATTTGGTTAATTCTATATCTGTGTTTGAGTTCTAGAACAGTTTCTGATTAGATCCAGACTGATTGATTGCTTGTGTTCATGATTTCCTGAGAACTCCCTAGACTTAACGCTTCGCTTCCTTGCTCACAAACCACTCCTGCTACTGATTTACTTTTCTACTCTGCTTTTAGTTTAATCACCTTTGCTTTCTCCTAGTTTAATCTTTTCTGTTCTTATCTATCGTTGACCGGAGTCCATGTGGATTCGATACCCTAAGTACTACAATTACATCACTGTGCACTTGCAGTTAGAATAGGGTTAAAACTACACCTATCAGTACTCTGTTTTCTTTCAGATTCTCATTCATCCATAGAATCAAGGGAAGACCACTTTTACTTTGTCCATGTGGTACTTTTGCATACCGCAGAATGCCATTTGGACTTTGTAATGCTCTTTCTACCTTTCAAATATGCATGATGCCAATCTTTACAAGCATTATTGAGGACTTGATGAAGATATTTATGAATTAATTTTGTGTTTATGGGTCATTCTATCATGAGTGTTTGGACAACCTTTGAAAAGTTCTAGCTCGATGTGAAGAGAAGCACTTGGTTCTAAATTGGGAGAAATGTTACTTCATGGTCAGAGATGGCATTGTTCTTGGGCACTGAGTTTCAGAGCTATGGATCGAGGTGGATCGTGTGAAGAATGAGGTCATGACTAGTCTGCAGGCGCCTGATTCAGTGAATTCTGTGAGGAATTTTCTGGGACATGTCGGTTTCTATAGGAGGTTCATCAAAGATTTCAGTAAGATTGCTAGACCAATAACTGCTTTCCTGTGTAAAGATGTGAATTTTGAGTTCACTGCAGATTGGCAAGATGCATTAGAATAAATCAAGAAAGCATTAGTGAGTGCTCCTATAGTGCAACCACTAGATTGGGATGGCCTTTTGAGGTGATGTGTGAAGTCAGTGATTTTGCAGAAGGAGCTTTACTGGGGTAGAAGAAGGCAAAAAATTCATGCTATCTATTATGCAAGCAAAACACTAGATGATACACAAAAGAAATATGCCACTACAAATAAGGAGTTGTTGGCATAAAGTTTGAGAAGTTTTGTCCCTATCTGGTTGGATCGAAAGTGATAATACATAAAGAACACTCACCTCTGAAGTACTTGATGCAGGAGAAGGATGCAAAGACAAGGATTTTGAGATGGATTCTTCTTTTACAGAAATTTGAAATTAAGGTAAGAGATAAGAAAGGAGTTGAAAATGGTGTTGTTGATCATCTTTCCATGATCATGATTAAAGAAGGTGTTCCCATTGATGAGTTTGTTGCATGAGCGAACATCAATTTGTTTGAGGCAGTGTTAGGGTTGGGCCTAGACATAAATTTGCAGAACTACCGAATTACAGAACCTGCGTCAATCGATGCCCATATTGGATTGGTCGATGCACATTTCGAGAGTGCAACGATCGACACCTCTCTCTGTGTCGGTTGATGCATGGCGTCTACGAACCTGGAACCTTATAAGGTTCAAATTTGCCACTACAACATGGATGTCTACGAGTTTTCTACTCATGACATGATCGACCATGGTTTGCATATATTGTGAATTATCTTATTGGGGAGGTTGTACCAGAGGAATTAAAAGGTATGCAAAGAAGAAGTTCTTGAGAGATTTGAGGAGATTCTAGTGGAATGAGCCATATATGTACAAGCAGTGCTCATATGGTGTTTATAAGAGATGAATTGTTGAGTATGTGGTTCCAGATGTGATATTTCACTGTCATGGATCAGATTATGTTCGACACTTTGCTACATTCAAAACAGTGTCTAAGGCTTCATAATCAGGTTTCTGGTATGTTCAGGGATGCTCTGGTATTTGTCTCTCACTGTGATGTCTGCCAGAGGAGGGGGGGAAATGAGTAAGAAGCATGAGATGCCACATAACTTCATCCTTGAAGTTGAGGTTTTCAATTGCATAGGCATTGATTTCATGGGTCTTTTTCTCTCATCATATGGGACTATGTGTCTAAGTGGGTGGAAGCAATAGCTAGTCTGACCAATGATGCTTTGGTGGTGCTTAATCAGTTTAAGACCATCATTTTTCTAGATTTCGAGTTCCTCGGATTGTGATAAGTGACGAAGGATCTCACTTTATCAACCAGATCTTTGAGAAGCTATTGAGGAAACATGGTGTTCATCATAGTGTGGCAACTCCTTATCATCCTCAGACAAGTAGGCAAGTAGAGGTCTCTAACAATCAGATTTAGAAGATCTTGGAGAAGACAGTTGGGAAGACAAGGAAAGATTGGTCTGCAAAGCTGGATGATTTTCTATGGGCCTACATGACTGAGTTTAAGACAACACTAGGGACTACACCGTTTAATATTATATATGGGAAAGCATTCCACCTTCCAATTGAGCTTGAGCATAAGGCATCATGGGTTGTAAAGCAGATGAATTTTGATCTGAAGTCGGCTGTAGAGAGACGATTGGTACATCTGAACGTGCTAGATGAGATTAGGCATCATGCCAATGAAAATTCAAAGTTGTACAAGGAGAGGATTGAGACTTATCATGACAAGAAGATAGTCTCCAAACACTTTGAGCCAAATGTTCAAGTAAATTGCGCTCTAGATGGTAAGGTCCTTTTACAATCAAGGAGGTGCGTCTATATGGTGATGTTGTCTTGATTAGCCCTGAAGGTAAGTTTTTTACTTTCAATGGACAGAGGGTGAAGCACTACTGAGCTAAATCCAAAATTTTAAGAGGTCACATTTCCCTCTGGATGATGCACCCACTACCTGATTGCAGTATACTCAAGATAATGGCGTTAAACGAGCGCATGATGGGAGGCAGCCCACTAGTAAGTCTGTAAATATTCAATTTGGTGTTTTCTTTTAATTTTACCTTGGTTTTTTTGTTTTTGCACCGTGTTAAGTCTGTACTGATTAAGATTGTCGAGTATAACAGATTGCATCGATCGACGCGATCTTGTATGTCGGCTTGATGCAGAGGTCGAATAAAAAGTGCGTCAAGAAGTCGTAAGTTAAACGACCGTGGAAATTGGGCAAACAAGCTCGATATTAACACTCGTTATTTCCTCCACTCGCGACAAATCCGAACAAAATTGCCCCAAATTCAAAATTCTTCATTTCTTAACCGATTTTGGTTATTCAAAAGCCTATTCCACACAAATTATTCCCCTCATTCCACTTATATCATCCATTTCATCGATCTGGGAGGTATGTGGTTCGAATTCCATGTTTTTAGATTTTGGCTCTAAGATAAAAACTCTTAAATTGGCCACGATTGATAGATTCTAGATATATTCATGCCTAATTAGGGTTTGTGGTAGTGATTTCGAGTTTTTCCTGAGTTTTCGTGTGCAAATTCGTAGATTTTTCGAAAATCCTTGATTTGATGACGAACACTTGCAATTCTGCGATTCTGCTGGAATTAGGACAAAATTTAGAGGAATTGTGGTTGCATTTGGTGTTGTGAATTATTACATTTGATTATTTGCATTATTTGACAGCATTTGTTAATCTTATAGCCTTGTCTTAATTTGCGAGAGTTGGTTTTCTTATGTCTTTGATTGCAAATGACTCCAAAGAAGCGCGCGTGTAAACAGGCAGGAGAGGCTTCGACTTCTAACACTCTTGTTGCTTTCAGAACATGAGCTTCGTCTCCTCCTATGGCATATTAGAATCATGGTGGACTGATAAGACCTCCTTGGCTAAAAGGTGAGCGTGATATGATCCCAATGCACATTTTTTAGGAACACGGTCACAAGACAGAGAACGAGGATGACAAGTACACCAAGCAATAGATATCATAGGATTAGGAAGAGTACGCTACACTTTTCTATAATGCTCGGTTGTCAGTGTATATGGAACCCACAAGGCTCATTGAATACAGGACGGTGAAGAACATCGTGATCTTATCTGAGGTAGAGAAGATAATGAAGAAGGTAGGCTTGGAAACAATGCCTATGAAGTCATATGAGCTTATTCCTAACTTGGTTAGACAGATGCTTGCGACTTGGCGTGTCTACTACACGAATGAGCCGCAAAAGATATGACATGAAGGTGTCATGACCTTCATGTGTATGGGAGTTAGATATCGCATCTCACTTATGGATCTATGCGGTATCTATGGATATCAGTAAGTAGCTTATTCTCTGTGTTCTGATTTCTGAGTGGGCTGATGTAGACGTTCAGACCTTCTGGTCACACTTTGGGACCGGGATATACCATTCCCGTCACACCAACCATACATCAATTCCTATGTCATGCGTATTTGGAGAACACCATACTATATAAGGCTGAACCGAGGAAGATGAGGAAGTCATAGCTTATGTTGATCTACACCGATATTGGCCACCTATTCTTTGGGGATGTGTTAGTTTACCCGTTCCCCCAACCTGAACATGGGGGTAGTCTTCGCAGAGCATCCCTGCACTCTGAAGACTAAGGGATTCAGAAGGAAGAAGACATGGACATTAGGCAGCTTGTTGGCTCCCAATTTCAGATATTTGGGATTAACACATATGGGTGTGAGATTATTGATAACAAGGATTTTACAATCCTTTGAGTTACCAATTCCTCAAGCTTATCGTGTAGCTTTGAGGTATCGAACCTTTTTGGGAATGGAATAGAGCCGATAAGAATACACTAAACCCAAACAGTCAAGCAATACCAATTTGAGTTGAAATTCTAATATCCTAAGTGCAATTAACAATATCAAGCAATAAAATCAAGCAAGAGAGAACAAACAAGATAATTCAAATAGATGATTAAATATTAAGCTCTTGGGTAAGCAACTAAGCATTAAATCAAGATGTCAAATACAACATTAAAATGCTAATCCTTTAGCTTAGGAACACTAATTCAAGTTAATACACTCTCATGTCATTAACCCTATGCTAATCAAGCATTAAACATCAACTTTCATTGGCTAATCACAAGCAAGCATGCATTGAACACAAGTCCTTTAGCTACTAAACACCTTACACATCAATTGCCATTGGATAAGAATGCAAAGCTCTCATTAAATCCTAGCTAGCATTTCATCGAACACCTTATGTGCAATAAAATCCCAAAGTTCTAGATCAAGGATAGCTAAGCCTAATCTAGCATTAAGAGCCTCTAATGAGAAAGGATCAATCAAATTTAAGCCCTATACATCAAGATTCAACCCCTAATCACTTAAATCTTCCTAACCCAAAAGCTCAAAAGGAGACTACTCACTAATCATCTTGTGATCAACAAAACCCAAAGAGATAGTGTTAATCATTGGAGATTATCTCCATGGATTTTGTTAATCATATGATGATTAGTGAGTAGTTCTTCATAGGGCTTATGGGTTAGGCAGGATTAGGTTGATTAGGGGTGATCAATGAATTTCTAATGTTTAACTTTTTAAAATCTCATCTATCAAAGTGTGTTTAGTGCCTAATTAGCCTTGATCACGTTGATTACGATGTTTAGTATTTCTTGCTCACCATGTGTTCGATGAAATTCCAGTTTCTAGCTTTGATAGGACTTTCACATTCTAGCACATGAAAATGTATGTTTGGAGTGATTGTTGGCTGATTAGAACTTGTTTGAATGCTTGCTTGATTTTAATTCACAAATGAGAATTTGCTCTTGGATTAGGATTAAGTAAAGAGGTTAGTATTAAGAGATTAAACTAATCGACTTGTTTTGTTCCATGCTAGGAGGTTAGCTTCTATGAAGTTTGAATTAGGATCCTTGATCATCCCAAGTCACCTGTCCGTTGACCTTAACCTTTAGGCCTTATCTTTATCATTGATTGAATTCACTTCGTTTATTTGCTTGTTTCTGTTTACTTCTATTTGAATTGTTTTCGTTAGGATTGTTAGAAACAAAAATTCAATTGTCTGATTTTACTCTAGAGGTTGGTGTGTTCTTATTGGTCTTATCCGTCCCAAAAAGGTTTGATACCTCAAGACTACACGATAAGCTTGAGGAATTGGTACCTCAAAGGATTGTAAAATCCTTGTTATCAATTATCACTAAGAGGTTATGGATGGATGAGACTCATATAAGGAGCACTACCTGGATGAAAGCAGGTAATCTTTGGGCCTTCACAAATGCACAGGTCGGAGAGTTATGTTTTAAGCTCCCATTAAGAGAGCTCAGGACTATTAGGGCTGCTTTGGACTTGAGCTTCCAGCCCAACGAGAACTTGTTGCGACATGTTTCTAGGAACAAGCTTCGCAAGGGAGCTTCTTCTTATGCTACCCAAAATATGCAGAGACTGAGTTCTTTCAAATTCCTTATGGTGACCTACCGACTCCTCTAGCAGAGATGGCACCTGCAGCATTCCAAATGATTCGTGCTGTCGCGCCCCGAGAGTCTATGTTTCTGGTTTTGCACCTCGTCGCAGACGCTCCCTTACTCATGATTATGGTGGTTTTGATCTGTATGTTGGGATTGACGATGAGGACTCTTCGTAGTTCTCATTTTTGTTTCATATTATTTGACACTTCGATTATGAACTTTTCCCTTTCTTTTTCTTTTCTTTTGAGTCACTTTTATGTTTCTCTTGAGTCTATGTCAGTCCCTTTTCATTGGAACTTATGTACTATTGACTTTGGATGATTACTATGTGATTTGATATTGTGTTGTCTTTGTTCTTTATAGCTCACATGTGATTTTTAGTGTGCAGACAGAAATCAGTTGTTGTCTACTAAAATATGCACGTACAAACACACATTGCATCGATCGATTCACCCATTGAGTTGCAGCCTTTCAAAAACTTGTGTCGACAGTTGCACCCTTTGCGTAGACCGTTTCACCCTTTGCGTCGACCGTTGCAGCCTTTGCGTTGGTCGATGCAAGTCGTCGGGTCAGTATCTCACGAGTTCACAAGTACATTTCATTCCATATTATCTTTTACCAAGCCCAAGCTCCGATTCCACTAGGGACAATGTGTTTTAAGTGTGGGGGAGGTGGTACTAACATCATCTATTTCTATTCCTAGAGTCAGTCTGAGTCATGTTATTGATTCAAAACCTTGAGTAGGAAACTATGAATTTTTGAAGAAATCACCACATTCTCAGGAACTTAAGTGATCATTGGATGAGCCTGTCTACGATCGCTGACTATTAGAAAATCCCACACAGATTAACCTACCAAGGACACTCATATCACTTCAGTTATTCAGAGGATCCATTACTGACTTCAACCCTAACTTGACTTACTTTTTATCAACCATGGGATTGGTATACTTTGGATCGGATTCCTCCGTCGATCCTGAAAGTCTTATAAACCTATTTGAGTATGGTTCCCTTCTCCCATCCCTTCAAAAAAAAAGAGCAATAAATTGGATAAGCTAGTAGTTTCGAATTGATCACGGGAGTGGTAGAGACCCCAATTACCTCATGGACTTCATGGAATGTGTCCAAAGTAATACCCCAATAAAAAGAAAGAGCAGATGATAAAACTCTCAGATTTCGAATGTAGTCTAGTGTTAGACTCTCAGACTTCGTGTTCCTCGTACTACAATGAAATTTTATGACTCATTAGCACATAATAAGCCCCAACTCCAGCCTCTTTCGAGAGTCATCTGGATCAACCTTAAACCAAGCACCTGAAAAAACAAAAACATAGAGCTCTTGCATTAGTTAGCAAACAAATCTCCAAGAAATGGATAATAAAGGATTGTTTGAGAAAATCAAATTGTATAACCAAAAGTCTATGTCAAAAGTCTCAATTAGTTCAGTTAAAAAACATTTGAAAACACTAAATCAGAACAGATCCACTCACCTATTTTGCAGCTCAAAGAGAATCAACTATGAATCACATACATAAGAACTCATATGAGAGAATAAGCTTGAGAACCTTTTTGGATGAGAAATTTGAGAGAGGTTTTACAAAAGAGAGAGAAAGATAGGTTGTAAAAGAAGGAAGAACGTGAAGATTTTTTTCTGGCTGTTATATGTGTGTAAAATATTAGATTCAGATAAGAGGAGAGAAATTGGAGAGAAATTTTGCCGCCAAATTTTTAATAATTAAAAATTGTAAAATATCCGGTATCAGACTTTATATGCAGTTTGAGAAGGAACTTCTGAATTGTGCGGGAATTCTGAAATTTTGAGGCACAAATTTCCCGCTTTTTTGAAAAAAATTCGTGTGAACATTTTCAAAAATATTTAAATTTCAGACTTCATATGCAGTTGGTATATTATGGTTTTTCCAGGTTTTCAACCATGATATAATTGTGTATATTGAGTCTTTAACCAGGTTTTTTGTGTCTATCGAGTCTTTTACAGGTAAGCTTGTGTTTGGAGCAAAGAGCGGAGTTTTGGGACGTTTCTAGCGATTTCCGCAAGGAGCTGAAGTTGGTGTCTCGACCACGAGTGGATGTTGACCGACATCTATCTTGGTGTCGGTCGACACTGATGGCGACATAGACTTATGCGACATCTTTTGAAGAATTGCAAAGTTTCCCTAGAAGTTCAGCCTCATAACGTGTTTAATGGTTTTTAATTAGGTTTTTGAGAGCAGTAACTCTTATCTTTTTCTTTGTTCTTGCTTTGTTCTGGAGATTGAAAGATTTTGGCTTGGGGCTGTTCTTGCTACTTGTAATCTTTGAGAGAAGGATTCCGAACCCATGTTATTTATCTATTCAGTCTCGTTTTCTATTTAAACATGTGTTATTCATTTGATTCTATGTCTGAGTAGTAATCATAGTTAGATTTAGGGATTCTCATAGGGATTTCATGCCTTGTTAGATCACCGAATGATTAGGATTCTGAATCTATATGTTCGTCACCTAATTTGAGATTTAAAACTGAATTCTGGACTGATCACCTAGGGTTTAGATCTTAGATTGTTAATTTGGCATGAGAGTGTGAGTTATAATCTGAAAGAACTTAGTGTGAGAAATTTGACTAGATACAAAGAGATTTGGTTTAGGAGAACTGTGAACTTAAGAACTTACTATTAGTGCTTGTCTAGAACTCTAAGATTGCAAAGAGATTTGAATCGTTAGGTTTCTAGGCTTAGATAGTAATTGCAGCGAGAGTTGAATTATTATACATTAAGATTCTAGTTCTTGAACATGTGCTTAACCTGAATCCTGATTAGCTAAGTGTCTACATTGCATGATTTCCTGAGAACACCCTAAGTCTAGCGTTTTTCTCCTATCGAAACACACTTTTACATTTCTGCATCGTTTACTGCTTTCTCATTTGATTGATTTAGCTAAGTTCGAAAACATATAATCTATTGCGTGATCTTGAGTCTATGTGGATACGATACTCTTTATACTACAATCGCATAACTGTGCACTTACAGTAGAATAGGGATATTTCTTGACCTATCAAGTTTTTGGCGCTGTTGTTGGGGACTCATTTAAGTTAGCCAATAGATTTTGTTCTAGAATTTAGACTAAGTCATTTTTATTTTCTTTGATAATGACAATTTTCTATTGTCTTGCTTTTTTGTTGCTGCAGAAATCGACATGTACACTCATTGTCGACTGACATCCTTCCAGTGTCGATCGACATCGAGCTCGGACCCATGCTTTGATTCCAGTGTATGCATAATCGTCACACCAGAAGTAACCCGAGCGAAGATCTTTTGAACCTCAGACTTGAGGTGCTTGCTAGACTTAAGAGAACGAACTGAAAAGCGCAAAGATCTTTGAGGATTATGGATCCAAATACTTTTGTGTTGATCCAAGACGCGGAAGGTGTTCTGAGAGATCTGCAGAACAATCCCTACAATGATCAGGGACGTAGGATTGATGCTGATGGGAATGAGATGCAGGTTGCTAACCATGGAGCTAATACGCCACCTCTGCCACCTAATCCTCCAGCTGAGAGGACTCTTGCTGACTACAACAGGCCTGATGAGTTCTACGCCAACAGGTCTGCGATTGTGCCTCCTCCTTTTGAAAGGAATGAGTTCGAGCTTAAGACTGCATATTATGCACTTGTGAGGCAGTACCCTTTTCATGGACTTCCCCATGAGCAGCCAATGGATCACATTGAGGATTTTGAAACCTTCGTCACTCGGATGAAGCCCAATGGAGTGGATTATGACTTTCTGCACCTCAAACTCCTCCCATACTCTCTCGCTGGAGAGGTTTCAGCTTGGCTCAAGCAACTTCCACCTGGGAAGCTAACCACTTGGGATGTAGTGAAGAGAGAGTTCTTGAGGCCATTCTACGATGATGATCGTTCCGATCAACTCAGACATGATCTTCTGACATTCACTCAGGGACCTACAGAGTCTCTTAAATCTGCTTGGGTGAGGTTTAAGATGTACCAACGAGACTGTCCTCATCATGGATTCTCTGAAGTTCAGCTGGTGGACATTTTCTTCAGAGGTGTTGATCCTTGGTACCAATCAGCGTTGGATGCTGCCAGCAATGGCAATTTCAACACCAAGACTCCTGAGCAGGCCATGATATTGATTAAGAACTTGGTGAGTAGCAACATCACTAAGAAAGCTGATAGGAAGAGAAAAGCGTCTGGTGGAAAGGCTGACAACTTCCAGATTACTGAGATGAAGAATAAGCTGAACACTTTTCATAGTTTGCTGACTGGAAAGAAGGCTGTTCACTTTGCTCAAGAGGTTGAGGAGTTTGAACCTGAAGATGGCTGCCAAGAAGAGGATGTGAACTACATCGGTGGATCTGGATTTCAAGGAAACAGGTTTGGAAATCAGCAAGGTAACAAGTTCTACACTGGTGGTCAGAATAGTGTTTCACAAGCAATCAAAACTCTTCTGGATATGGTCAAAATGCTTGTTTCTAGAAACCTTTTCAGCAGAACAACTCCTATCAGAGGACATATGTATCATCTTCTTATCAGACCCCTCCTGTTTCTAATGCTCATGAGAGCAAGTTGGAAGCTATGATGGAGCAGATACTTGAGGGGTAGACAAAGACTAATGTGGATTTAAACAAGAAGATGGATGCCATCTACACTGATATGAATGGGAATTTTGAGTCTTTGAGCACACATATGAAGCAGTTGGATACTCATGTTGCTCAAACTGCTGGAGCTATTAAGAGGCAAGTCGGATTCCTTCTTGGAAGTGATAGAATAGGAAATAGAATAATAGCCTTATTATTTTAGGATACAATATATTATGTAATTACTGCAAATTGATCCCTTGTACTGCTTTATATTCACGTTGCAATGTACAGACAGAGGCACGAGGTGTGCTCTTCTATTCAATCTCTCTTGCACTCAAACATGGTATCAGAGCCATTGCTTTGAACCTAATAGTCTCTGCCGTCTTTCTCATCTCTATCAAACGTTTCTGCTCTGTTATTCTCTCTGTCTGCAATTTTCTGGAATTATTTCTTCTTCTCTGTATCCCTGTCTTTCTTCTTCTACGTTTTTTTTTTCTTTTTCACGCCTATCTCCTTCTAAAAATCTGCTTCTATCCTCTTCTCATCTCTGCCTCTCTCTGTTACTATTGGATCCTCTCAACTCTGATATTCTCTGCTTCTCAATATGGCGGCTCTTACCAATCCAGCATCTGCTGCAAACCTCACGCAGATCCGCGCACATATCCCCATCATTCTGGATATGAACAAGATGAACTATGATTCATGGCGTATACTGTTCGAAACTCAATGTTTCAGTTTCTCTCTCATAGGCCACATTGATGGCACATCTCGACCCACAGGAGAGACAGACATGGCTTGGAAACAACTGCACAACACTGTCAAGATGTGGATTTACGGTACGATTTCGGAATCGCTCCTCTCCACTGTTCTCAAAACTCAGTGCACTGCGCATGACCTCTGGATCATGATCGAGAATTTGTTCCGCGACAACAAAGAGGCTCGTGCAATACAACTGGAAAATGAGCTCCGCACACTCACGATTGGTGATCTCTCGGTTCATGACTACGGCCAAAAGCTCAAATCACTCTCTGACACGCTTGCTAATGTCGACTCACCGATCACAGACCGCAACCTGGTTATGCACCTCCTTAATGGTCTGAGCTCGAAATTTGATAACATTATCAACGTTATCAAGCATCGATCACCACCGTGCAAGTTCAATGATGCCAGGTCTATGCTCATCGACGAGGAATCGAGACTCCGCACCAAACGTCCAGTTGTCCCCACCAATGACGACAACACCTCTTCTCCACAGCTTCTTCTCGCTACCACTCCTCACCAACAAAATTCTTCACATGACTCCAATCATCAACGCTCATACAACAACAACTACCGTGGCAACAACCGCAACAACAAAGGATATCGTGGACGCAACAATCGTGGTCGCAATAATTTTCACAGCAATTGGAACCCACGGCACAATTCTCAGCCACAATGGTACTATCAAAATCAACAACCTCTGGTCTGGTCTCAACAATACTCTTCTCCAGCACCGTTCCAACCTCCGTACCCCCCTGCTCAGCCTGGGATTCTTGGCGCAACACCTCAACGTCCTGCTAATGTTGCGTACTTAACTCAGACTCATCAGTCTCATATGCAACCGGACAACACCCAGCAGTTCATTCCAACTGCCTTGGCTACTGCGTTTAACACTATGACGCTCCATGACCCCAATGATTCTGGTTGGTACATGGACACTGGGGCCACTGCCCATCTCACTTCGCAGCCAGGTACACTTTCTCTTCGCCCTTTGTCTACCTCATCTATGTTATCTTTGCCTCTTGTAACAGTTGGGAATGGCTCTCATATGCCTGCCACGGGTATCGGAAATACATCCATCCCTAATTCATCTCGTCCTCTCCACCTTCATAATGTTTTAGTGTGCCCTGGAATTTTAAAAAATCTTGTCTTTGTTCGTCAGTTTACAAAAGATAATATTTGCTCTATTGAATTTGACCCATTCGGTTTTCTTATCAAGGATCTTCACACTCGCACTCCTCTGCTCCGATGTGATAGCTCAGGCCCTCTCTATGCTCTCACTCCATCTTCTTCATCTCTACATCAAGCTTTTACTTCAACAACAGAATCTGCTTCTTCTTTCTCGCAAGTTTCTTCAGTCTTTGATATTGTACACTCTGATATTTGGACCTCTCCAGTTTCAAGTGTTAGTGGAATACGATATTATGTCATTTTTCTAGATCAATATAGTCATTTCTTATGGGTCTATCCTTTGCGTAATAAGAGTGAAGTGTTTTCAAAATTTCTGCATTTTTTCAAATATGTTCAAACGCAGTTTAACAAAACGATCAAAGCTTTTCAATGTGACAATGGTGGTGAATACACCAGTCATGAATTTCAAAATTTTCTCGCTTCTCATGGCATTCAGTCTCGTTTCTCTTGCCCACATACCTCTCAGCAAAATGGCCGTGCTGAACGCACTCTTCGAACTCTAAACAATCTCATTCGTGTCTTTCTTATCCATGCTCATATGCCTCCCACCTACTGGGTTGAAGCTCTTCATATGGCTGCTCATATTTTTAACATTCTTCCTTCCTCTTCAATCAACAATGACATTCCATTCACTCGTCTATTCCAAAAACCAACTACTTATGATCATCTTCGCATTTTCGGTTGCTTGTGCTACCCAAACATTCTACCTACAACCACTCATAAGCTTGCTCCTAGGTCCATACGTTGTGTGTTCCTCGGTTACCCGACAAACCACCGCGGTTATAGATGCTTAGATCTCACAACAAAGCGTATCATTATCTCTCGCCATGTTGTCTTTGATGAAACCATCTTTCCTTTTCAATCTGATAGTTCTTCATCATCCCCACCAACACCAACTCCAATATCCACATCTTATTACCCGCTTCTTAAAAATCTGTCACCACCCACCATCACTTCTTCTGTCCCTACTTCATCTCCCATTGCACCTTCTTCTTCTCATACCGTCCATCCCGATCCACCAATGCAACCGTCTGATGTCGTTCCACCTGTGAATGCATCAACGACAGCTGGGCCGACTACTTCAAGCACTGCAATTCCTCCTATGATTGCACCAACGTCATCAACTGTCACTGCCTCCCTGTAGGAACTGTTTAGTTGATCCTAATGTAATTCACAGATTCATATCAACCTAAACATACAGATCTAGGTTCTCTTGATTAGAAACATTAGATGATCTCACCTTTTACCTGTTTGTTGCAGCGGAAGGAATAGAACAGGTCAGAGATCAGAAAGATGCACCGAGGGATGAATCCTCCAAAGGTTCACACACGCGATCACAGAAAACGGCTGCTAGACCGAGCTGATGGGAGGCGCAGAGAGGAGAGGAAAATCGCGGCCAGGGTTAGAGTTAGGAGAAAGAGATTTGGCTTTTAGTTTATTAAAAGCCTTCTCTTTCCCTTTTGGGCTTATGGGCCCAAAACACCAATCTGATTAAATCCCATTTAATCAGACCCATTAATCTTTCTCTCTTAGTACGACAAATGCCTGGCACTTTTGTCATACTTCTGCTAAGCCGTTCCAACACATTTTCCTGTTAGCTTAGGCGTGTGACCCATATGGGATCATATAATAAAGGCAATAAGTCCAAGACTTATAGATCATGAGCGGACTCTAGCAAGCCATCATGACCCCCAGTATTATATGACTTATGTCTGATCATTGACATACTCTTACTTTCTAGAGACAGTACCGAGATTACTGGACACAATTCCAACAATCTCCCACTTGTACTGGAATCTCTCTGTATTCATAATCCTTTTGTCTCAATATCTCGATTAGTCATAAGGCAAGATTGGTGTCATCCTTATAAAGCCTAATCTTGTTCATCGGACTCTGATTTGATACTGACAATCCAAACGACTCGGGACAGTCCGTTTGAGCATGGCCATGCATTTTCCAGTATTCAAATCTCCGATTGGCCTAGAGATATTCACTCCATTTATATTGGAGGGACAAATCCCGTCTTGTTCCATCACTGTAAACTACGCATTTCATAATACACCCAAACAAGGTCCTTATAACTATCGCAGAATGATAGCGTTAGACAATGATCAAAGTGCATCAGTCCATGTGCAGTCACATGCATGCGAACTCAGGTCTAAGGACTATACTCTATAGTCGTAGTAAGAATCTCTTATGACACAGATATAAATATCCTGAAGAGTTCTTATAAGCGGGTCTTGTCCGGTCGTATGTTCCCAAACATACACCTATGTACTGACTTTGATGCCGCGCATCTATGACACACTGAGACTTTGTCATAAGTCACGTACCAATCCAGTCTCACACGGTTGTTGGTGTTCCAATTTCAACAACCTTCGACTAGGGACAGGATGATATAAAACATTTATCAAATATAGGGTCTCATGATCAAGCTAAATGACTTCGATGACTCAAGATCAAGTCATTTACTTCGATGACCTATAAAATGGTTTATATCACTTTGGAACGATTATTTCATCACAGTTAAAATAATCTTGAAATAATAATTTCATTAAACATCTTAAATGTTATTTCAAGAACATATCCAATAACTAAATAAAGCCCTTTAATAACTCCCACTGAAATTAAGACTACATCTTAATTTCACTTATCCTACAGCAACAGTCCGCGACTCGTGCTTAGGCCTAAGGAGTGGCTTCGTTAATAGATTAGCAACGTTCTCATTCGTTGAAACTTGCTGATCTACTTAACTTCTCTGTCATTTATCTTACGGAATAGGTTATACCTATCCTCAAGGTGTTTGGACCTCTGATGTGCAGCTAGTCTCATCTATGCTGGAAATCACATCAAGTTCAGTGACGAACTCTTCTTTCCAAACAACCTCTTTCGCCACTTCCCAAGTTGCGAAATATTCAGCTTAAGTCATGGAGTCTGCAACAGTGCCTTGCACCGCCAGATAGACACAAGATATAACCGGACTGTGATCGGAAATCATCTTTGTCTATTGGAAACTTGCCTTTCAGACTCTATCGACTTATAGCACCTCACTTTCTCCGTAAATCAAGAACTTATCCTTAGTATTCCTCAAATACTTTAGGACATACTTTAGGAAAATTGATTCTTTGCTGGATTTGACTGGTCTTTATTTGTCTTGCTTAACATTAAAGCAACATCAAACAAGTATGTTTCATGGCATACATGATAGATCCAATTGCCGACGCATATGGAATCTTATCCATGCATTTAAGCTCAGCAGTTATCGTAGGATACTGTATCTTGCTTTACTTAATGCCATGTGACATTGGCATAAAACCCTTCTTGGATTGCTCAAAATGTGTAGGACTTTGTCAATTTAAGAATCCTGACTTTGTCCTACCAGCTCTTTTGGATCTCTATCTTTAGATCCAAAATCCAAGAACTACGTGGCTTTACCCATGTCAATCATTAAACCAACTCCCAAGCTAGTCCTTTACCGACTACAGCGTTGGGACGTTATATCCGAGAATCAGTATGTCATCGACATACACTTTGAGAAATGCAATATCGCTCCCACTAATCTATTAGTAAACACACAGTTCCAACTCCGATATGTTTGCTTCCATCCATGAATGGATCGATGAAGCTAACTTACATAAAATGTAATTTTTTTCGGAGTCCTGGCTCACTTTCGCTTCTTTGAAGAACAGATTCGTCGCTTTCAATGATCATCAGATCATGCGAACATTCAATGATCATCAGGCTGAACTAATAACGAGAATTCACTCTCGGATTAGTGACTGATTCTTTCATATCTGCGAACTTCAGGCTCCACAGGTGTAGATTCTACAGAAATCTGTAAATCCTTCCGCTGCTCTCCCTCAATAGGTTAAGCAGCCTCCTGTATTTCTCGAATTTCTTCGAGTTGTACTTTTACTCCCACTGTTCTTCTTGGAAAGTAACTTCCCTTCTTAGAAAACAGAATGGTCGTAAAAATACTTTTTACTCCCACTGTTCTTCTTGGAAAGTAATTTTCCTTCTTAGAAAACATAATGGTCATAAAAGTACCGAGCCTTGGTTTCCCTAAGAAAACTTCGAGTTATGCTTTTACTCCCACTGTTCTTCTTGGAAAATAACTTCCCTTCTTAGAAAACAGATTGGACGTAAAAATAACAAGTCTTAGTTTCTCTAGGACAACCAGCGAAGTAGCACAACTACAAATACTCAGTAAAGACAAATTTGGATCGATTTCAATCCACATTAACGTGGTGTCTTTCAACTGATATTTGTGGAACTATTTCAGCGTAAACTTAGATATTTTAGAGCGTTATTCTTTAATAATATCATGGAAGATTCGTGTGACTCATCTTTAATCATTTCTAATAAGATCTGATTCTTTCTCACAGAAACACCTTCAGGTTTTCAGGAGAAATGAGCTGTGAAACGATTTCACACTTCTTTAAGATGATCACACAATCAATGACTTAAGTATTCTCACTCGTGATTTAATCCAGAGTCTTAATAGTTTTGTCATTCAGATTCTATACTTCATTCTGGAACTCTTTCGACCATGTCAAAGAATTCCGACTTGTGTCTCATCAAATGAACACAGTCACACTCACTGAAGTAATCAGTAGAGACAATGAAGTACAGGAAATTTTCTCTGGCATTACTGCTCATTGGGCCACATACATCAGTATGTTCCAGGTCCAATAAGCCTTTGGGCCTTTCTCTAGCTCGGCTAAGATAGGCCCTTTTCCTTTTGGTCCAGTAAACAGAATTCAAGTCTCATAAGATATCTTATCAAATGAGCCCAACAGTCCATAACTATGGGATTTCTGAATCCGACTTACTCTATGTGACCAAGACTTTTATGCCAAGAAAAATCAGGTTTAATTCATTAGATTTAAACCAATTCGGTATTTATGTTACATTTAGGCACTCTTTGGTTTAAAATATAAAACCCATTCCATGAATAGGGTGCTACAATTAATATTTCATTAAGATCAAAAGAAACAAAACTTGTCTTTTATCAAAATGAAAAACATTCAAATTCTTACAAGAAAATGAAAGACAATTCTGCTTAAAGCAGGTACATTGTAGCAATTACTTAATACAAAACCAAGCCTAAAAGGGATCTATAAGTGAAAACCCTACGACTGAGGCAGCATCCCAAGCTCCTTCCAGACATGTAGTTTTACTTGCCCTTCCTTCAACGTTCTACTGTTGCTTAGGTTCTGCATATTATCACAAATATCAGTGCCACAACCAGTATCCAATACCTTTAAGGACGTTCTACTGTTGCTTAGGCTCTGCATATTATCACAAATATCAGTGCCACAACCAGTATCCAATACCTTTAAGGTAGAACTTGAAGTAATAACATGAATACCTGAGGAAGTAGTCTCATACATCGACTTTAACTCCTCATCATCTTCCATGAATTTAATGCAATCTCTCTTCCAATGCCCTGTCTCCTTACAGTAGCAGCACTTACCAACGTAAGAGGTATCTGACTCGGGCTCAGAAGACACACGCTTGCCATGATTCAAAATCTGGACAACTTTGTCTTCACCCTTGTCAGCATTAGGTTTAGTAAACCTACCCTTATCATTCATGAGATTGTACAGGGTACTCTTCACGCTTGGCTCAACTGTCTTGAGCATATCATGCAGTTCAGTCAGCGTCTTCGTTAAGCCTTTCTTGATATAGTTCTTTCTGAACTTATCATAGCTTGACGGCAGTGACTGCAGAATGATTTCAGTTGCCAACGCTTGGCCAACTGGATAATCCAGTTTCCTCAGGTTATCTATGTAACCCATCATTTTACTGACATGAGGACTCACTGGATTATCATTTGGTAGCTTGCAGCCAGTGAGAGACTTAACCAACTGGTGTCTCTCCACCCTTATCTGCTCCTGAAATTTCAATTTCAGGCTGCTGATCATCTCTATTGGCGACTCCATGTTCTCATATTGCTTTCGCAAGTCTGAGTCCATGGTAGCCAATATCAGACCACGCACATCTACCGCATCATTATAATGCTTATTCCAAGCATCATATACTGCATGAGAAGCATTGGACCCGATCCTCACGGGGAGAGCTCTCTCAAGGACATAGTCCTTTCTCTCCTGTCTGAGAACTAGCCTCAGGTTCCGCGACCAAGTCAAGAAATTTGATCCGTTCAGCTTGTCCATCTTAAGGACAGACCGGATCGAGAAAGTGTTTTGATTGTTTGTGCTAGTCATAACTGAAAATTAAGATAAAAGGATTTTAGTTAACATGTTCAATATGATTAATCTCGTATTAAATTTAATATGATTAATCACGCATTATATTCAATAACATCAGTTACCCTCAATAGAATATAATGATTCCAAGATCCACATATAACTAGGATTAAAGTGGGCCACTGGCCGTCACCCAACCTTAGCTTATATCGGTAAGCCCTATATCGGCTAATTATATCCGTGATATAACTCTTGGTTGTGAATCTGGGCCCGAGGCCCAATCCACTCTGATGTCTCAAGGCCCGGGACTCCCGATGGCCTAGTCAAGAAAACCAGACTATACAGTCATGTAATCATTAATGTCTGGGACTCCCAATGACATTTATGAATCACAAACCGTCTTACCCACGCAAAAGCAGACATCCTCACACTGTAAGGCCATGAATACAATTGAATGGGCTTCGACAGCTGACATAGCCTGGACAAGACATCCAACGCTTGATATTCACTTGAGATTTGTAGGTTTATTTTAAAATTCATTCCCAATATAGAAGATTACTATTTTGGGAAACTTTCCATTTTTGGAAACCTACTATTTTTGGAAACTTTCTAAAATTGGAAACTTTCTAAAAACGGAAACTTTCTAACTTTAGAAATTTCTTAAAAATCCAAAACCCGCAAATCCAGAAACTTCTATTTTAAGAAACTTTCTAATTTCAAAATTTCGGAAACTTTAATTTAAAATCGATTTTATAAATTTATAAAATAAATTTTAAATTGATCTGAAGAAAGACTCAAATAATTGGCCCAATTGTTTTAACTTCTTGGCCCGAGGCCCAAGAATTGGTCCATGTCCAAGACATGACCCAATTGTCCAATTATTTGACATAACCGGTCTGGTTCATTAAAATTGGTCTAACCAAATTTTAATTACTACGATGACCACAATTGTCAACCGGTTATTTACTAAACCGGAATTTCTCAATTTATTTGGTCCAACCAAATCAAATTAGAAATTCCTGGTTTAGGCACTAAATCCAATATTTCTTTCGACATTGGATTTCTTATCCCGGTTTAACCAGATTTAATAAATTTATTAAATCTGTTTATTAAACTGAGACGTTTGATTTAAATCAAAATTCTAAACCGAACCATTAACCGAACCGAACCGATTGAACCGTGATCACGTTGCCCTAGCTTTGCGATCAAGGAACGATCGTCCAGCCGCAAGCCGTGCGCCAACGATCCGAGATCGAGACGACAGCCGGACGGGACGATCCATCGGGACGGGATGGTGCTCGGGTCAGGCGGGATGATGCTCGGCGTGAGGTGCACACGATCGTATTGATCCATGCTCAAAGCACGCGATCAGCTCGTCGATCGGCTCATCACTCGCCGTGAGCTTCAAGCGATCGGCATGATCACGCGATCGATCCGCGATCGACCCGTGCATCAAACGATCCGCTCGGCAGTGATCATGCGATCGATCATGGATCGACCCATGCATCAAAACCGTCGGCCGATCACAAAAACATGTCATATAGCATGTTTTGCGATTTGATTAATGTGTTTAGGGTTCAATTCGTTTCTTAAGTGTTTTATCTTATCAATAGTTGATTCAAAACACTTCTAAACAGATTAAACAACCTAAACATGAATCTAAAACAAGAAATCCTAAGAACCAATGGCTCTGATACCACTGTAGGAACTGTTTAGTTGATCCTAATGTAATTCACAGATTCATATCAACCTAAACATACAGATCTAGGTTCTCTTGATTAGAAACATTAGATGATCTCACCTTTTACCTGTTTGTTGCAGCGGAAGGAATAGAACAGGTCAGAGAACAGAAAGATGCACCGAGGGATGAATCCTCCAAAGGTTCACACACGCGATCACAGAAAACGGCTGCTAGACCGAGCTGATGGGAGGCGCAGAGAGGAGAGGAAAATCGCGGCCAGGGTTAGAGTTAGGAGAAAGAGATTTGGCTTTTAGTTTATTAAAAGCCTTCTCTTTCCCTTTTGGGCTTATGGGCCCAAAACACCAATCTGATTAAATCCCATTTAATCAGACCCATTAATCTTTCTCTCTTAGTACGACAAATGCCTGGCACTTTTGTCATACTTCTGCTAAGCCGTTCCAACACATTTTCCTGTTAGCTTAGGCGTGTGACCCATATGGGATCATATAATAAAGGCAATAAGTCCAAGACTTATAGATCATGAGCGGACTCTAGCAAGCCATCATGACCCCCAGTATTATATGACTTATGTCTGATCATTGACATACTCTTACTTTCTAGAGACAGTACCGAGATTACTGGACACAATTCCAACACTCCCTTCCTCCCCAAGGCATACACACTCGGAGTCGTAGCGGCATTACCAAAAAGAGAAAAATCTTCTCTCTTCATACAGATACGATCTCTCCTCTCCCTTTATCTCATGTTCAAGCCAAGAATGATCCAAACTGGAACAATGCTATGCAGGTTGAATATGATGCTCAAATCGAAAGTGGCACGTGGATCATTGTTCCACGGCCACCCAACACTAACATCGTGCGTTCTATGTGGCTGTTTAGACATAAATTTGATGCAGGTGGTCGACTATCCAGATACAAAGCACGACTTGTCGCAAACGGGAAATCACAACAAATAGGCATTGATTGCGATGAGACATTCAGTCCCGTCGTCAAACCAGCCACAATTCGCACCGTTCTTCATGTCGCTCTCTCAAATAATTGGCCAATCCATCAACTTGACGTCAAAAATGCATTCCTATACGGCGATCTCGACGAAACAGTGTATATGCATCAACCTCCAGGCTATGTTGATCCGACTCGGCCCACACATGTTTGTCTCCTCAAGAAATCTCTCTACGGATTAAAACAGGCTCCACGAGCTTGGTATCATCGCTTCACCACATTTGCAAACAAAATTGGGTTCAAACAAAGCAAATCCGATGCCTCGTTATTTATCCTATCTCGTGGCCCTGAATTTGCTTACCTTCTCCTCTACGTTGACGACATCGGCCTTACTGCATCCTCTTCCACACTCTTACGGTCGATCATAACATCTTTAAATTCTGAATTCTCTATGTCTGATCTTGGCGAACTTCACTATTTTCTTGGAATTGCCATTAACAGGAACTCTACTGGAATGTTTCTTAGTCAACAAAACTACGCGGCTGACATTATTCACCGTGCCGGGATGACCAGCTGCAACACCAGTACCACACCTGTCGACACAGCAACGAAACTTGAAGCCGGCATTGGTAAACCGATTGCAGACCCAACACAATATCGAAGCCTCGCAGGAGCTCTTCAGTATCTCACGTTTACGCGCCCGGATATCGCATACGCTGTCCAACAAATTTGCCTCTATATGCACGATCCCCGTGAGCCACACTTCAATGCGCTAAAACGTATCATCCGCTACATCAAAGGCACCATCACTCACGGTCTCCATCTCACACCAACCACCACAATGAAGATCACTGCATACACAGACGCAGATTGGGCTGGTTGCACCACCACTAGACGATCCACCTCTGGTTACGCTATATTCCTTGGTGACAACCTTGTCTCTTGGTCCTCCAAACGCCAGCCGACAGTCTCTAGATCCAGCGCAGAAGCTGAATATCGCGGCGTCGCCAATGCTGTCGCAGAAACGACATGGCTCCGCAACCTCCTTCTCGAGCTCCGGTGTCCCATCTCTACTGCAACAATTGTGTACTGCGACAACGTCAGCGCTGTCTACCTATCCACAAACCCTGTTCAACACCAACGCACAAAACATGTTGAAATCGATATCCACTTCATCCGTGAACGTGTCGCCCTTGGTCATGTACGCGTGCTTCATGTTCCCTCCGCTCACCAATACGCGGACATTTTCACCAAAGGACTCCCTACTTCCCTCTTTAACAGCTTTCGATCCAGTCTTCGCATTCTTCCTCATCATGCTTCGACTGCGGGGGAGTGATAGAATAGGAAATAGAATAATAGCCTTATTATTTTAGGATACAATATATTATGTAATTACTGCAAATTGATCCCTTGTACTGCTTTATATTCACGTTGCAATGTACAGACAGAGGCACGAGGTGTGCTCTTCTATTCAATCTCTCTTGCACTCAAACAGGAAGTACAGATACCAATCCTAAGCATCACTGCAATGCGATATCACTAAGGAGTGGGAAAAGGCTGCAAACTATCCCCAACATGCAGGTGAGTGATGAAGAACTTGAGGAGTTAGAAGAATTGGATGAAGAAATTGAAGCTGAAAGAGAGTGTCGACCGACGCTGATACCCAATGCCGACCGACTCTAAATTCTTCGAGTGCTCGTGACGAAAATAAATCGACTGAGGTCGATTATGGAGTCGACAACAATGGAAAATCGATCGACGTCGACCGACACCAACCTAGTGTTGACCGACATCCTTCGCGGACAGAATCTGATACTGTGAAAAAGGCTCTTGTTGCTGCTCGGAAAGTGTATAAAGCCAAGGTACCTTTCCCAAGAAACCCAAAACAGTCCAAGTTTGAACGGTTCAAGGCTAAATACATGGCTATGCTGAGCAAGCTCACTCTTCCAATGCCATTGATGGATGCTATCAACAACAACCTAGTGATGAGGAGGTGTTTGAAGCAGATGTTGGCTTCTGACATGGGAGATGAGTAGTGTGTGATGATGATCACTGAATTCTGTAGCGCTCTCATTCTGAACAGGGTTCCAGAGAAGCATAAGGATCCAGGAAGCTTTATCTTGGACTGTACCATCTTCAAAGACAAATTTGAGAGATCATTGTGTGATTTGGGCTCAAGTGTTAATCTAATGTCGTATTCAGTTGCTAAGCAGATGGGAATGACATATTTCACACCTACTAGGATCTCTTTGATTCTAGCTGACTGCTCCATAAGGATTCCTGAAGGTGTCTTGGAGGATATACCGGTAAAGATTGGTGAATGCGTTATCCTAACTGACTTTGTTGTCTTGCAGTACAATGATGAGCCCAAAGATCCTCTTATCTTGGGCAGGTCATTCTTGGCTACAGCTGGTGCTATCATCGACATGAAGAGAGGGAAAATTGGACTCAATGTGGGTGATTTGGTGATGACTTCGACATGGACAAGCTGATCAGACACCCCTGCATTGATGGACAGACCTTCTATGTGGACACATTGGAGAATCTAGCTGCTGATTTCTTCAATCATATGCATCCAGCTGATCCTTTGGAGAGAGTTTGATGAGCTTTGAGCAGGATTTGGAGCTATAGGATGCTTTTGCTGCTGGGTATTTGAGGCTGATGGATGCTACTGAGCATGTGATGCAAGTGGTAGCTCAAGAGGAACCGGTTGGCGTTTCGCAGAAAGCTGACAAACTTGGAGACTAGAGCGAGGAAAAAGCTCCAAAGATTGAGCTGAAGCAGCTCCATGCATGCCTCAAATATGCATTTCTAGGTCAAAATTCTACCTATCATGTTATTGTCAATGCTCATTTGAATAACGCATAACTCATTTTACTGCTAAGCAAGTTGCGAAAGCATCGCAAGGCTATTGGCTATTCTCTTGATTATATTTCAGGTATTTCCCCAGACTTGTGCATGCATATGATACACCTTCAGGATGAGAGCATGTTGTCAATTGAGAATCAGAGGCGTATGAATCCTAACCTGAAAGAGGTTATGAAGAAGGAGATAATGAAGTTGCTGAATGGTGGGATTATTTATCCTATCTCATATAGTGATTGGGTCAGTCCGGTTCATGTGGTTCCTAAGAAAGGAGAAGTCACAGTGGTGAAGAACGACAAGAATGAGCTGATTCCTACAAGGACAATCACTGGTCATAAGATGTGCATAGACTACAGAAAGTTGAATGCAGCCACCAAAAAAGACCACTTTCCACTCCCTTTCATTGATCAGATGCTGGAACGATTGGCAAATCATCCATACTACTGCTTTTTGGATGGTTATTCTGGTTTCTTTCAGATCCCTAGATCCCTATCCACCAAGAGGACCAGGAGAAGACCACATTTTCTTGTCCTTATGGCACCTTTGCATACCGCAGAATGCCATGTGGACTGTGTAATGCTCCTGCAACTTTTCAGAGGTGCATGATGTCTATCTTCACATACATGATAAAGGATTTTATGGAGGTCTTCATGGATGATTTTTCTGTTTACGTACCATCTTACCATGCTTGTCTAGATAATCTTTGCAAGGTGCTAGCTAGATGTGAGGAAAAGCACCTGATTTTAAATTGGAAGAAATGCCATTTTATGGTCAAGGATGGCATTGGACTTTGACACAAAGTATCTGAGGCATTAATTGAAGTGGATAGAGCTAAGATTGAGGTAATGACAGGGCTACAGGTGCCAGACTCAGTCAAAGGAGTGAGGACTTTCCTTGGGCATGCTGGATTTTACAGGAGGTTTATTAAAGACTTTAGCAAGATAGCTAGATCACTCACTGCACTTCTATGCAAGGATGTGAAGTTTGAGTTCACAAATGAGTGTCATACTGCATTCCAGAAACTCCGGACTGGGATCTACCTTTTGAGGTAATGTGTGATGCTAGTGACTATGCAGTAGGAGTTGTACTTGGTCAGAAGAAAGACAAGAAGCTCCATGCCATCTACTATGCTAGTAGAACTCTTGATGATGCGCAAAGAAACTATGCAACAACTGAGAAGGAGTTGCTAGCAGTTGTGTTTGCATTTGAGAAATTTCGCCCATATCTGATCGGGTCCAAAGTAGTTATGCACACTGACCATTTTGCGCTTAAGTATCTAATGCAGAAGAAAGATGCCAAACCAAGGCAATTACGATCGATTATGTTGCTCCAAGAGTTTGACATCGAGGTAAGATATAAGAAAGGAGTGGAAAACGGTGTTGCTGATCATCTTTCCAGGATTAGGATCGATGAGGACGTTCGTACATTTGTAAGGTGGAGACAAGATTTCAGGCAATTTTTGGGAGTTCACTGCGTTCTGCACGAGACACAGAACATGTGTTTTTCGACATTCACTTCATGTCGGTCGACACTCTGTTCGAAGTATTTGACTGCTGGAGCATCGACTTCATGGGACCGTTTCCATCTTCTTATGGGAACAAGTATATCTTGGTTGTTGTGGACTATGCATCTAAGTGGGTTGAAGCACTTGCTAGTCCAATCAATGACTCTTTGGTGGTTCTTAAGCTGTTTAAGACCATCATCTTCCCCAAATTTGGAGTGCCTAGGATTGTGATAAGTGATGGCGGTTCTCACTTCATCAACAAAGTCTTATAAAAGTTTCTTAAGAAGCATGGTGTTAACCATCGTGTTGCTACTCCATATAACCCTCAGACTAGTGGTCGGGTTGAGGTTTTCAAACCGACAGATCAAGGAGATTTTGGAGAAGACAGTGGGAAAGACTAGGAAGGACTGGTCTGCTAAGCTGGATGATGTGTTGTGAGCCTACAGGACTGCGTTCAAGACGCCACTTGGGACTACACCGTTTCACCTGCTCTATAGGAAAGCTAGCCACCTTCCAGTTGAGCTCGAGCACAAGGCTAGATAGGCTGTCAAACAGATGAACTTCGATCTCAAGTCTGCAGGTGAGAGACGTCTAATACAGCTTAATGAGTTAGATGACATTTGCCACCATGCATACGAGAACTCAAAGTTGTACAAGGAGTGTACTAAGGCGTATCATGATAAGAAGATTATCTCACGCAACTTCGAACCCAATGACCAGGTACTCCTCTATAACTCTCGCTTGCAACAGTTTCTTGGCAATTTGCGTGAGCGGTGGTCAGGTCCATTCACCGTCAAGGAAGCTAGACCACACAGAGCTGTTACTTGGTGAATTCCAAAGGAGAAGAGTTCACAGTCAATGGGCAAAGGGTGAAACACCATTGGGCGAAGGCCAAGATCCCAGAAGGCGACATTTTCCATCTGGATGATCCACCCACTGCCTATTCACAGTACAGTTAAGCTATTGACGTTAAACGAGTGATGAGTGGGAGGCAACCCACTGTAGGGTCAATTTTCTTTTCTTTTTGGTCTTTAGTCTTGAGTCTTTTGATTTTTCTGGTTTTTGTGTGTTAGAAACGTGAAGAACAGGTTGCAGACAACAGTGTCGATAGACGTTCCTTAGCGTCGGTCGACACCAAACTCGAAAACGCGGACATAAATCGAGCACACTCGATTCAGAGCAGATGAGTGTCGACCAAAGCCATGTGTCGTTCGACACTGGTCGGGTGTCGGTCGACACTCAACACGCCTGAAGGTACGGTTTCTGACAATGTGTTCTGTTTTCTTATTGTCAGTCCTTTTGTTTCTCTTTGGTTTTCAAATTGTTTTATTGAGTCAAAATTGGTATGAAACTATGATTTTCGAGGAAATTTTTCGCTGGAACAAGAACTAAGTGACCATTGGACCGACCTGCAGTAGCTCTATGACTGTTAGAAAACCCCACACGGATTAACCTACCAAGGACACCCATATCTTCTCATGTATTCATAGGATCCATCACTAACTTCACCTCTAATCTTAATTGAATTTTCTCACTTATGGGCTTGGTATCTCTAGATCGGATTCCTCTGATGTGCTTGACATAGCCTATGATCCTTTCTGAATATGATTCCATTTTCCCCTCCCTTGAAAGTAAAAAAAAAAAAAAAAAGAGATAAACTGTGGATAAGCTAGTAGCTTCGAAGTGGTCACGGGAGTAGTAGAGACCCCTATTACCTCATGTGCATCCATGGAAACATGTCCAAAGTTACACCCCCGAATAAAAAGGGAAGAGCACTGATAGAAAAAATAAAATGATACCCAGTGGGGAAAAAACAGTGCTAAGGGAAAAAGGGAAAAGAAAGAAACCAGAAACCGACAGTTTGGTGGACAGGTACTTGCTAAGTTGAGTCCATGTGTCCTCTGATCGATACTCCCTTGGTGAGACCGAACTTAATTGTATACAGAGGTTAGTGTGGTGAATTTGGATGCTCTGTCTAGATTGGAGTTTACTTGGGATAGTTGCTAAGTGTGGGGGAATTACATTGTGGTCTTGATCTCTGCAGGAATATTTTCAGTGGTTTACTAAGTGAATGTGAATGCGAAAGTTCCTAAGACAAAATGAGTTTCTGATTTTTCAAACCTCTTTCATATACTTTGGTTCTTTATTTGGTTGAGGGCAAGCAAGAGCTAAGTGTGGGGGAGTTGATATATCATGGTTTTTCCAGGTTTTCAACCATGATATAATTGTGTATATTGAGTCTTTAACCAAGTTTTTCGAGTCTATCGAGTCTTTTACAAGTAAGCATACGTTTGGAGCAAAGAGCGGAGTTTATGGACGAATCTGACGATTTGTGCAAGAAGCTGAAGTTGGTGTCTCGACCACGAGGTCGACATCCATCTTGGTGTCGGTCGACACTGATGGCGACAGAGACTTATGCGATATCTTTTGAAGAATTGCAAAGTTACCCCAGAAGTTTCCCTAAATCTAATTCAGCCCCAGAACGTGTTTAGTGGTTTTTAATTAGGTTTTCGAGTGCATTAACTCTTGTCTTGTTCTTTGTTATTGCTTTGTTCTGGAGATTGAGAGATTTTGGCTTGGGGCTTTTCTTGCTCCTTGTAACCTTTGAGAGAAGGATTTCGAACCCCCGTTATTTATCTATTCAGTCTCTTTTTCTATTCAAACATGTGTTATTCATTTGATTTCATGTCTGAGTAGTAACCTTAGTTAGATTTAGGGATTCTAATAGGGATTTCATGCCTTGTTAGATCACTTAATGATTAGGATTCTGAATTTATTTGTTCATCACCTAAGTTGAGATTTAAAATTGAATTCTGGACTGATCACCTAGGGTTTAGATCTTAGATTGTTAATTTGGCACGAGAGTGTGAGTTATAATCTGAAAGATTTTAGTGTGAGCAATTTGTCTAGATACAAAGAGATTTGGTTTAGGAGAATTGTGAACTTAAGAACTTGCTGTTAATGCTTGTCTAGAACTCTAAGATTGCAAAGAGATTTGAATCGTTAGGTTGCTAGACATAGGTAGTAATTGCAGCGAGAGTTGAATTATTATACATTGTGATTCTAGTTCTTGAACATGTGCTTAACCTGAATCTTGATTAGCTAAGTGTCTACATTGCATGATTTCCTGAGAACACCCTGAGTCTAACGCTTTTCTCCTATCGAAACACACTTTTACATTTCTGCATTGTTTACTGGTTTCTCATCTGATCGATTTAGCTAAGTTCGAAAACATATAATATATTGCGTGATCTTAAGTCTCTGTGGATATGATACTCTTTATACTACAATCGCATAACTGTGCACTTGCAGTAGAATAAGGATATTTCTTGACATATTAGCAGTCTGAAATAAAACTTCATGACAAGTTTAAATACTTGAACCAGATTTACCTGGAAGTCTCAGAAACCCTAAATCTAATAATTACTACTTAAATACCATCATATTCTATAGAAAACTTATAATAAACATCAAACTCGTTAAAAATAATCACAAACTAACTACTATAAGTAACAATATGAATGAAAATTCACAAACTCTCAATCTAACCCTACAGATGAAACATAATATTCAACTTCATATGTGAAATATAGATCAAACTACATGGTGTTTTGAACCATTGATATCTTTAATGCTTAAATTTGATCAAAGTTTATGTTATTTTAATTTATATACATAAAAAATGCTTATGCTTAATTTATGTATCAAAATTTATATCAGATTATTTTTATAATTTTTAAATTTAATTTTTAAACTTAAATACGTCTTAGACTTCTAAGAAACCACAAAATTCAGACTTCGTCGTGAAGTCTAAGAAACTCTAAACATAATATTTATCACTTATACAAAGCATATGTAAATGTTCCTTAGAACATTTCAAATGTAGATTTGGTAAACCATGAATCTAACCCTAAAGTTATATGTAAATGTTCCATTACAAAGCATGTTTTGAGATTTAGAACTTATTATACCTTACATATTGTTTAGTTTGACTCAATTTTACCAAATTTTAATTTATATATTAAATTGTTTATATTTAATTTTTTTATATAAATCTTTTGACAAAATATTTTTTTATAACTTTAAAATTTAAATTTACTAATTTATTTTGTATCAAACTTCTAGGAAAATTCTGATAAAGTCATTTAAACTTCTTTTAGAGTCTCACTAATCAAACTTCTGTAGAAGTCTGAAGCAGACGAAGGTTATAATGGTAATTGCGGTTTTTGTTTTTTTGTTTGGTCATAAAGACTCCGCGGTAATTTCCTTAGGCCAAAAACAACTTTTACATTTGATTTAATTTCAGAATATACTTTTATTTAAAACCAATTTTAAAGGCATTTTTTAGCAATATCTTTAAACTTATTTAGAAATGAATAAAAAGATATCAATAGTCCAATATTACCTGACGCATATACAGAGACCACATGCATAGTATATTATCTTACAACCAATATAATCTAAATTGTGAGAGATGTTAAGGTATTATTGATTGTTGTGATTCTTTTTATATTCTTAATTATTTAAGATCAATTATTTTATAATGTTTTTTTAACAAATTTTATCATTTTTATTTTATGTGTGTTAAATGTATTTTTAAAATTATTTTAGGTGAAAAATGAAGCATACCTTTAACACACATATATAGTAAAAACTATAATTTTTGTATAAAAATTAATTTCTTATGAAATAATTGATCATAATTATGACAGAATCTTTAAATTTAAATGTGTATTGTTTGGCCTCCAAATGAGTTTATTGTTTAAGACATCATGTAATGAGATGCTCTCGGGCACGTCTGAAGATGCAATGAGCTGGAGCATGAGTTACGACAGATGTTGAATCAAGCAACGTGTGCATCAACGACTAAGTCAACGATAGAGAGCGTGAGCTGGAACTGAAAATTAGGAAAGTATGGATACAAGGAGCTTAACAAGGATGAACTAAAGGAAGAGTAGCTGAGCTGGACGTGTAGAACAGTGAAGATACCCATGGAATATGCACTTAAAAGAATTTAGGAAAATATGCTTTTCTCTAAATAAAGAAAAATGGAAATATACCTAAGAGAGTTTAGGAAATATGTCAAAAAAAAATTAGGAAATTGTACGATGATCTATGGGTATAAATAGATCATCTAGGGCATCTGTGCTTGGTGCGCCTTTAGAGAGAGAGATTGCTTTTAGCAAAAGTGATGAGTTCTCAAGAGAGAATCATACTTGGTGTTAAGGGTGAATTTAGAAGGCTTTGAGATCATTGTTAGATCGAAAAGAAAGAGAGAAAAGGTTGTTAAGGTGAAACGTGTAAGTTTGCTTTGCAATAAAAAGTCTTGTGAAAAAACCCTTGTGTTACTTTGTGTTCTAGTTCCTGTGTCAAGTAGTCCTTGCACTTTCAATTGGTATCAGAGCGGGCACTTGTGAGTATTGCAAACAGGTGAGATCCTGTGTAAAAGATGGGGGACTACTCATTAGAGATTCTGAATGAATGGAACTATGGATGTTGGAAGTCAAGGTTGAAATCGATCATAAAAGGCATAGACGCTCGTGCTTGGGGAGCTGTTATATCCGGATGGAAGGAGCCAAAAACCAAAACTCAATCAGGAGATGAAATTAATAAGCCAGAAGAGGAATGGACCGAGGATGAAAGAAGACAGTCAAAGTTCAACGCTAGGGCACTCACGGCTATTCATGAAAGTGTATCAAGGATACAATTTGAGTTGATTCAAGGATGTGATAGTGCAAAGGAAGCATGGGACATTCTGCAAATACACTTTGAAGGAACTGAGAAGGTACAAAATTCAAGAAAAGATCTATTGGCTTCTAGATTCGAAAATCTTAAGATGGATGAATATGAGTCAATCTCTGAGTATAGTTCGAAAATATGCTCTCTAGCTCAGGAGGCTTTGACTCTTGGAAAGAAATACAAAGATAAGAAGTTAGTCAAGAAGCTGTTGAGAGGTTTACCTCAGAGATTTCATGTAATAAAGACTGTGATGGAAGTTTTCCTTGACACAAATAATATGACTTTTGATGAGTTAGTTGGAAGGTTACAAGTTCATGAATTGGGGTTACCATCTATTGTATCAGACGACTGTGGGATCGATGTCAACTCAGTTAGTGACAATGGAGAGAACGTGGGGTTCTATAAAATAGAAGATCTTCAGGATATTGTGGAGAAGAAAGTCGAAGAAGTACTGAAAAGAAAAAGAAGAATCAAGTGTGATACTTTCAAAGGAGATGACAACACCAAATATAAGGGTGTTAAGTTAAAAGGGAGGAATAAGGATGTTCTTAATCATTCCAACAATGAAGAGTCAGAAAGAGAGACACATAAAGAGGGGATTTCTAACATTGTGGCGTTATTTGGATCAGCTAAAGTTACACCTGACTCTGTTGTCGCACATTCGAATAATACAGACGCTAGCTCAACAAGTAGCTCAAGACGTGAGGATTCTGATCTTCAATATGCGGATTTTCTGGAAACCTGCAAAGCTCTAGTAGAACAAAGGAAGAGATGGCAAATCAAGGTTGAAAAGCTTGAAGAAGAACTTGACTATGAGAAGAAGCATTCAAAGGCTTTAGAGAATGCATTAAACAATAACAAGAAGAGTATGAGAAGAAAGGAGAATGCTCACATGGATTGCAGAAGAAACAAATCAGGACTTGAAGCAACTCAGAAATCTACTGCAAAAGAAGTGATAACAGCAACTGAATCTGAGGAACGCTTGCTAACAAAGGCAAACACAGAAACTGTAACAAACACTGCTACAGGTGGTAATACACGATCTGGATCAGGAGGAAGTGTCAAGAAGATGATCAAGCATCATTCACATACAAAGTGCAGAGCAAATCTTGTTGATACATGTGGTGATACAACAAGAGTTGAGTCAAACATAAGAAGTACAAGATCAAATTGGCATCAATCTACTCAATGTTACTACTGTGGTAAATATGGTCATATCAAAGCACATTGTTACAGATTTCTACATCATACACATCAGATTTGGAGGAGAAATAGATATGTTTCCAATTGTGTGATGTTCAGAAAGGCGTGGATAAAGAAGCCTAAAGTTTATGGTGAATATTCAAGGCATGTGGGACAAAATCAAGGATTGATCAAGAAGGAGAACCACATAAGAGGTATCAATGTGAAATATGATGATTCAGGTCAATGGAGGAATCGATCAGTACATAGATATTGATCTGGGTGAAGTCGACAACAGACAAGAATACAAACATGGGAGAAAAGAAAGAAACTTGTCTGTTTTGACGACTGTTGCAGGTCTTGTGCTAAAGGCTGTAGTAGATCCTGCAACAACATGGAAACCCGAGTTATTTTGAAGAGAACGTTAGTTGTGGTATGTTTTTAACTTAGTTGTGCACTCAAGCAGGGGGAGAGGTCAGCACAGGGCGGAGCTTAACTCATGGGGGAGTTTTCTGATTTTAAAGATGTGATATGACTTAGATGCTGATTCAGGCGGAGCTTGACTCGTGGGGGAGTTTTCTGATTTTGAAGATGTGATATGAAGAATTGCTCTATTTGGTATATGTTCGTAAGGGATTGAAGTTTATCAAGAACCAACAATGCTTGAGTTCAAACTAAGCTAAAAAGGGGGAGATTGAAGATGCAATGAGCTGGAGCATGAGTTACGACAGATGTTGAATCAAGCAACGTGTGCATCAACGACTAAGTCAACGATAGAGAGCGTGAGCTGGAACTGAAAATTAGGAAAGTATGGATACAAGGAGCTTAACAAGGATGAACTAAAGGAAGAGTAGCTGAGCTGAACGTGTAGAACAGTGAAGATACCCATGGAATATGCACTTAAAAGAATTTAGGAAAATATGATTTTCTCTAAATAAAGAAAAATGGAAATATACCTAAGAGAGTTTAGGAAATATGTCAAAAAGAAATTAGGAAATTGTACGATGATCTATGGGTATAAATAGATCATCTAGGGCATCTGTGCTTGGTGCGCCTTTAGAGAGAGAGATTGCTTTTAGCAAAAGTGATGAGTTCTCAAGAGAGAATCATACTTGGTGTTAAGGGTGAATCTAGAAGGCTTTGAGATCATTGTTAGATCGAAAAGAAAGAGAGACAAGGTTGTTAAGGTGAAACGTGTAAGTTTGCTTTGCAATAAAAAGTCTTGTGAAAAAACCCTTGTGTTACTTTGTGTTCTAGTTCCTGTGTCAAGTAATCCTTGCACTTTCAACGTCTTCCAAGGAGGGTCTCAACCACCTAGTTTATGTTTTCCATGTCTCCAAATCCTGCCCGTTTTTTCTCCCTAAAATGAGCTTGTTTTTCAACAAAAAAAAAAAATGATGTTCTTGTCACCCATCACCACACCCCTCTTCCGTTCTGAGCGTCTATCAAGTCTAAATCAATGGCTCATCTAGCTGTTGCAGTACCTACTGCTTTCGTGTATCACACTAACTCTGCACCATTGAGCCTAACGCCTCAGCTCTGCGTTCTCTTAGTCGGCATCTACTCCTCAACTTGATAGCAACTTCTCTCAAAGTCTTGTCACATCCGCAACCTACCAACTCTATACCTTTTCATCCCTACCAAAATTGGAGCTTAATACCTACTTTTTCCCTTGTGGAAGTTGTTAAAACGAAGTGATCCCACTACTCGATTCTAGTGTGTGCAAAGATTTTTCAAGCATTCTCATCTCTATATCTTCCAGTCTCTCTCACACTGGAAACCTAACACCAATCTAATGGCACACACAAGCAACAACAACGATTTAAAGAGGCCAATTGAAAATGAAGAAGAATTGTCATTTTACCTAATGTGGACAACTCACACCTCATCCAACGCTACAACCGGAGTCTTGTGGGCAGAATGTTCAATAGAGAGGGTAGAATCACTGAAGCCCTCATTGCTTTCATGTCAAACCCCAAAATCTGGGATGATGAAGGACGGGTGTGTGGCATAGACCTAGGAAAATCCAGATTTCAATTCGATTTTGACTTTGAAGCTGATATCCAGAAGGTCCTCAACAAGAGACTTTGCCATTTCACCAAATTGTCTTTGCCCTCGAAAGACTGATTCCACATGTCCATGAACTTCTAAACACCATGACCTTCTGGATCTTGATTTCAGGAATTCCCACCCATTTTTGGATGGAGCAAATATTCAAAGTGTTGGGGAGAGCCTTGGGAGAAGTGAAGAAGGTTGATACAAAAGATGCAAAAATGGAGAGAACACTCTAGAGTTTGGGCTGAAAGCTAAACTACCTACTGGAGAAGTGGTTAAGGTCACTTTGAAATATGACAAACTACATAGATGGTGCTTCACCTGTGGACACCTCTCCCATGATGAAAGTTTATGCCCTCTCGACTCCTGACCAGAGAAAGGAGAAGATGATTCTTAGAGAAGCTGCTGGAGATCCCTCTGGTTTTTCGAAAAAACAGTCAAAAGCTGCAGACAATTGAGAAAGAAGATCTCTTAGAGAATATCAAAACAAACAACATTCATCACCCCTCTCGTGCAAGGAGACATGAAGAAAATGTGGATACCTCAAAACTCTTCTCACAGGGCAAGCACTGACAGGAGAGTGGAAACTTTCGGTTCCAGACATGGAGATGATGGTCAAGAATACCACAACAGTGACAGAGAAATAGACTTCCATGGAAGAGAGACAGTGTCTGGAGGTGTTTGGTTTCAAAAAAAAGATCGCAGACCTGATCAAAGATATCCACCCTGTTTTGGAAGCAGCTATCACCATGGTGAATCATCAAGAAATCCACCTCTTGAAGATCGAAAGAGACACTGAGGACTTTTCTGCTACAAAACATCGTGAGAAGTCATTGAAAGAAAAGAAGAACAACAAAGAATCCCAAGTTGTACCTTTGATGTTAATATAGGAAGACGAGGTGAAATCCCTAGCATAAGAAGTGCATAACAAACATGAGAAGTGGAAAAAGTTAATGGATGTACATTTATTTTTTAACAATAAACTAGTTTCTGATCCGCGCTAAGCGCAGATTAATTATTAATTTATATATCAAATTTAACATTTTTGGATTATAGTTAGACAATCAAATCAATTATTTTTATAAAACTGATTAACTTTGTTTTTAGATTTTATTTTATAAATTTTGTTTTATTAAACATCATATGTATTCTTTTTTTTTGTTAGTGTTGAATGTGGGACATTAGTTTAATTAAATTTTATTTGTTTTTATTAGTGTTTTTGATTTGTTGATTGTTATGTTGATTTTTAGTGATAAATAGTTTTATTATTTTCATTCTATAAAGGGCTCTCTTCTATAAATATAAAAATTAATTATGTTTTCGTATAATTTAAGATTGTGTATTTGAGCTTTGTTTAATAATTAAAAATTCCAAATATTATAATTAAAAATTAAAATTTATAAAGATGACATATAATTTTAAATATATAAACATGTCGTTATAGAATTTTAAAGTATATTCTATAGTATTTTACAGATAAATTAAAATAATATTGAATATATATTTCAATTTAGATCTATGTGGCCTAATTTTCTTTGTGCATCAAAAGTTTGACATGCGCTTAGCACGAATGTTTTTAATTATTAAGATAAGATTTGTAAATATTTTGAACAACAATTTTTTTTCTTTGTAAAAGTTTTGGAGAATAATTGTCAATTCTAACATACAATTAAGTGTTTTTTGTAGCAAGTTAATATTTTGTTTAGGTTTTTTATTTTATATTTGTTTAAGTTTATTTTTTTAACCGTGGTTTATTTGTATTACATATTTATAAAATTATTTTTTTAAATATCATCAATTTGTTTTTATTTATTTTTAATAATATTATTTTATTTTGGGATTTTTATTTTGGATTATAGTCATATATAACTTGATTATTATGATTTCTAAATACAAAAACTATCTTGTGGTTGAATAATATTATTTTTTGTTATAATTTTTCAGAATAAAAATATTTTATATTATAATTTTATAATAGAGAATAATATTACTATATCGAATTTATATAAAGTCATAGTTAAATTATAGTATATATGTAGATATAGAAAAGAATATTAACAATACATTGTTACATTTATTGTAATAGAGTAAATAAAATATAATAGATTGTGTTAAATATAACGATTATCAATATTATTATTTAGTTTAAACTATTACTTCAATATTATATACTACTTTTTTATTTTAATAATAATTTATTAATTTTAATGATTATATAATTTATAAAATAATTATGTATTAAATTATATAATTATATGTACCAATTGATTTAGTAACTTAATTATGCTTGATTTTATTTCTATAAGTCAAATTTTGGTTAATAATAATTTATAATATTTATTTTAATATTAATTTTGAAATTAATTATTATTTTACTAAATTTTTGAAAAAGATTTTTGTTAGATATGATTAGGATAGAAAAAGGAAAACAAAAGATATTATAAGATATTATGAATAAATCAAATATAAATTCTTTTACAGTTTTATCTTTAATGAAAAAATACAATTCGTAACAACATCAAGGGCAAATATTAGAAATACAACATTTATGTACCACGGTCAATATTCTTTGTACTTCTGTTTTAATATAATAGATGGATGATTTTGGGTGCAAATGGATGTACATTGAAAAAATGAGTGGAACCAGAGGAATATGTATTAATGGAATAAAAATTAGTGGAATAGTGGTAGTTAAGAGGAATAAAATAAATCAGAGGAATAGAAGTAGAAAAATTAATATTTAGCTAAATAGTAACAATGTAGAGGAATAGAGAGGAAACACAAAATTAGTATTAAATATATTTATTGAATATAAAATCAGAATTATTCTTAATATTAATTTTGAATAATTACAAAACTCTGTAATAAATAAATAACTATTGTTGTATTAAAATTACACATCATAAATATAAAATATATTATTTAAAATAAAAGGTTTTATGATATAAAAAACAAAATTTTAAAACAATATTATTTAAAATAAATATATTTATAATATTATTTTGTTTTAAAACATTTGTTTTATGATATATAGAAAAATTATTATTTAAAACAAATTTTTTTTTATAAAATCTTAAATATTATTTCTTAACTTTGAATCTATTTTATGGTATATAAAATATTTTGTTTTGCGTTTATGGTGAAATATTTTCCATCATAGTATATTTATTGGAATTAAATGTTTATGTGATTTTATCTAATTTTTAATTAATTATTAAATGATTTAAAATGTAAAATCTAAAAATCTAAAATTTTTACTTTGTTATAATTGAGTTATTGATTATTCAAAAAAATTGAATTTTATATAAATATAATAAGAAAATTGATGTTTTCTTTTAATTATAATAAATATTAAAGAGAAAAAAACAAAAAAATTATAAAACTTGTTACGCTGAAGTTTTCCTCTTCCGTATAAGAGAGGACTAAATTTCAGCAGAATATTAACTTTCTCCACTAAAAAATTGGGTCCCATCATATTCCACTAAAAAAATAAATGGATGATTTTGAGAGGAGTTGAGTGTAATCCTTAGTTCCACTAGAATTTAGTCTTCTAGATGTCCATCCATTTGCACCCATTGATGATCTGGATTTTGATTGGGAAAAAAATCGAGGTTGGGGATGATTTGCTGATCGACGATGATGAACTGGCCAAGGTTGAAGACAGCTGGATGGACGGAGACGATCTCTGAGACGACATCTCTCCAACCAAAGAAATGGCTATCGTACAACCAGATGAGCTAATGATGTAGGAGATGATTGAACCCCTGATAAACCAGGACCTCCAATCGCCGATGGAGGAAGTTGAAAGAGCCATCACTATACCTCTGAATCGACTGTCCCCACATAGCCCTTGACTGAAATCGGGCAACGAGTTGACAAAGAAGATGCCGGCAAAGAAATCGACCCATCACGGCGGAGCAAGGGAGAAGATTCCTCACAGTCCAAAGATTTGGTTTTGGGACAAAGAATATGTTGTTGGGCTTGGTCTGTATCTCAGCCAAAAAGAAAAGCAAAGGAATTTCATCTGGGCCGGGAGTAAGCCCAAGGCAAAAAAGACTGGACCCGGACAACCGTTCAGAACCTTTTCAAAAAATCTAAAAGAGTTTGACCAGGTAAACCGGAAGGGCGATGACGGGGAAAACGGCCAATTAATACCTGGACATTTTAACATGGTACCGATTAGATCCTACACAATTTTGGTGTGCAAATTCATATCTAAACATTTAATTATTTGAATATTCATGCCCATACAATTTTTTTTGGCCAAAACATACATTGACTAAATTCCATTAGTCAACTCCGTCAATTTACTAACAGAAAATCCGAGCTGGCATTTTAAATCCGAGTTGGCACTACTAAACCAAAACGATGTCGTTTTGATAAATTAAAAAATAACCAACTTATGCACCTTGAACAGTTGACCTCTTGCTTCCATAGCTTAAGCTTTACCAACCCAGCTAAGCGATTATTTAAGTTTTAGGTATCAAATATAGTTTATATGTATCGCGTAGAAGGAAATCACAAATGTTGAAACTCAAAAGAAACGATTCTTTGTTACTCGAAGCTTGAAAGTGTTCGAACAAATAATTTGTGACAAAAAAATTTGAACAAATAATAAGCAGAAGAATCAGTTCGATAATCATGAATCAAATATAAAAGTCATGAAGAACGAAACAAAATCATCCAAATTCAGGATTCATGTAGATAGATAAATGGGTTGATCTTGTTACCCAGAAATGGAATCAGAACAAAAATCGCTTAAATCTGTTTGAATATTGGGAATTTCAATCAAAAACATTGGAAACTACCAATACAAAAACAGAGATTATTAGAACTGAAAAGAAAATCAAACATCAGCATACCGATTTCCTTCTCCGGAATAAAAAACATTTAAAAAGTGTCAAAACTCTCTCTGACTCGACTTCCCATGCAAAATAAGTGGTTTCCGGAGGGGCTCCCCTCCTCCCCTCCCCCGCCGGTCACTCCCCGTGACAGTCCTCCCCCGAGACCACCGGATCCTCCAGACCCTTGTCTCCAGCTAGCCAACTTTCCTCCTCTCTCGTCTGGTGCTCTAAAGCTCCAACACACTGCTCATCTACAGTCTTTTACTGCTCATCTACAGTCTTTTCCAAATCAGAAAGCTGTGTTTTCGAGCCCTCCTATTTCATTTGGCTCCATCTCTGCTGCTCCTTTGGAGGTAATCAACTTTGGGAAAGCATACACTGCTACTCAGACAAAAACTATTCACCCTGGATCTGGATCTAGATCTGAAGAAACAGTGGAAAAGAACTATACTGTAGTCCAGCCAAAAGTCTCTTCCCCTTTGAAAACTAATCCAGCTGCGAGAAAGAACTTAAGCTCACCTATTATCAAGGTAGCCTCTACTCTTGACTCTACTATGAATGATGCTCCTCAGGACCAGGTAAAGGATAATGCAAAAGTGAACCGTACATCTACTAGGTTTGGTCCTCAAGCTACCCCTAGTACTGCTGAACAGACTAAACCTTCTACTCCTGTTAATCCCCAACTGAAAAAGACCGGATCCTCCCTGGTTGAGAAAATCAGGAAAACCGTTGACAGAAGCCTGAAACGTCAAGGGTCTGCTGTGTTACACACTGATGGGGCTCCAAGAGTTGTAATCCCTGATGAAGTCTATCAAAGAGGTGCTGACCTTCACAAGGAATTCCTTATTTGTTACTTCTGTGGTAGAGCTCCACCCTACAAGCAGATTCAAAGCGTGGTTAATCACATGTGGGGAAAGGGAAAGCACATTGAAGTTCATCTAAACTCTCTATCCAACTCCATGATGGTTAGAATCCCTAATGACTATATAAGAGAAAAGGTTTTAGAAAAACGTATATGGTACATTGGAGATTCTATGTTCCATGTTCACCAATGGGGATCTCATCATTCTACTGATACCCCTCCTCTTAAGGCCATTCCTATTTGGGCTCATCTGCGCAATGTACCTCTTGACCTTCGCTCTTTGGAAGGGCTAGGCTGGGTGTCAGGCGCATTAGGTGAACCTATAGAAACTGATGACTTCACCATTAACATGGTTAGTCTTGCTTTGTCGCATGTCAAAGTGGAGGTCGACCTAACTAAGCCCTTACCTCGCACCATTGAGCTTCCTAGAAGGAGTGGAGTTGTTGTCTCTGTTGAAGTGGATTACCCCTGGGTTCCTCCTTCGTGTGCTAATTTTCTCTGTGCATCAAAAGTTTGACATGCGCTTAGCGCGGATGTTTTTAATTATTAAGATAAGATTTGTAAATATTTTGAACAACAATTTTTTTTCTTTGTAAAAGTTTTGGAGAATAATTGTCAATTCTAACATACAATTAAGTGTTTTTTTTTGTAGCAAGTTAATATTTTGTTTAGGTTTTTTATTTTATATTTGTTTAAGTTTATTTTTTTAACCGTGGTTTATTTGTATTACATATTTATAAAAAAAAATTTAAATATCATCAATTTGTTTTTATTTATTTTTTAATAATATTATTTTATTTCGGGATTTTTATTTTGGATTATAGTCATATATAACTTGATTATTATGATTTCTAAATACAAAAACTATCTTGTGGTTGAATAATATTATTTTTTTTGTTATAATATTTCAGAATAAAAATATTTTATATTATAATTTTATAATGAAGAATAATATTACTATATCGAATTTATATAAAGTCATAGTTAAATTATAGTATATATATGTAGATATAGAAAAGAATATTAACAATACATGGTTACATTTATTGTAATTGAGTAAATAAAATATAATAGATTATGTTAAATATAATGATTATCAATATTATTATTTAGTTTAAACTATTATTTCAATATTATATACTACTTTATTATTTTAATAATAATTTATTAATTTTAATGATTATATAATTTATAAAATAATTATGTATTAAATTATATAATTATATGTACCAATTGATTTAGTAACTTAATTATGCTTGATTTTATTTCTATAAGTCAAATTTTGGTTAATAAAAATTTATAATATTTATTTTAATATTAATTTTGAAATTAATTATTATTTTACTAAATTTTTGAAAAAGATTTTTGTTAGATATGATTATGATAGAAAAAGGAAAACAAAAGATATTATAAGATATTATGAATAAATCAAATATAAATTCTTTTACAGTTTTATCTTTAATGAAAAAAATACAATTGCTAACAACATCAAGGGCAAATATTGGAAATACAACATTTATGTACCACGGTCAATATCCTTTGTACTTCTGTTTTAATATAATAGATGGATGATTTTGGGTGCAAATGGATGTACATTGAAAAAATGAGTGGAACCAGAGGAATATGTATTAATGGAATAAAAATTAGTGGAATAGTGGTAGTTAAGAGGAATAAAATAAATCAGAGGAATAGAAGTAGAAAAATTAATATTTAGCTAAATAGTAACAATGTAGAGGAATAGAGAGGAAACACAAAATTAGTATTAAATATATTTATTGAATATAAAATCAGAATTATTCTTAATATTAATTTTGAATAATTACAAAACTCTGTAATAAATAAATAACTATTGTTGTATTAAAATTACACATCATAAATATAAAATATATTATTTAAAATAAAAGGTTTTATGATATAAAAAACAAAATTTTAAAACAATATTATTTAAAATAAATATATTTATAATATTATTTTGTTTTAAAACATTTGTTTTATGATATATAGAAAAATTATTATTTAAAACAAATTTTTTTTTATAAAATCTTAAATATTATTTCTTAACTTTGAATCTATTTTATGGTATATAAAATATTTTGTTTTGCGTTTATGGTGAAATATTTTCCATCATAGTATATTTATTGGAATTAAATGTTTATGTGATTTTATCTAATTTTTAATTAATTATTAAATGATTTAAAATGTAAAATCTAAAAATCTAAAATTTTTACTTTGTTATAATTGAGTTATTGATTATTCAAAAAAATTGAATTTTATATAAATATAATAAGAAAATTGATGTTTTCTTTTAATTATAATAAATATTAAAGAGAAAAAACAAAAAAATTATAAAACTTGTTACGCTGAAGTTTTCCTCTTCCGTATAAGAGAGGACTAAATTTCAGCAGAATATTAACTTTCTCCACTAAAAAATTGGGTCCCATCATATTCCACTAGAAAAATAAATGGATGATTTTGAGAGGAGTTGAGTGTAATCCTTAGTTCCACTAGAATTTAGTCTTCTAGATGTCCATCCATTTGCACCCATTGATGATCTGGATTTTGATTGGGAAAAAAATCGAGGTTGGGGATGATTTGCTGATCGACGATGATGAACTGGCCAAGGTTGAAGACAACTGGATGGACGGAGACGATCTCTGAGACGACATCTCTCCAACCAACGAAATGGCTATCGTACAGCTAGATGAGCTAATGATGTAGGAGATGATTGAACCCCTGATAAACCAGGACCTCCAATCGCCGATGGAGGAAGTTGAAAGAGCCATCACTACCTCTGAATCGACTGTCCCCACACAGCCCTTGACTGAAATCGGGCAACGAGTTGACAAAGAAGATGCCGGCAAAGAAATCGACCCATCACGGCGGAGCAAGGGAGAAGATTCCTCACAGTCCAAAGATTTGGTTTTGGGACAAAGAATATGTTGTTGGGCTTGGTCTGTATCTCAGCCAAAAAGAAAAGCAAAGGAATTTCATATGGGCCGGGAGTAAGCCCAAGGCAAAAAAGACTGGACCCGGACAACTGTTCAGAACCTTTTCAAAAAATCTAAAAGAGTTTGACCAGGTAAACCGGAAGGGCGATGACGGGGAAAACGGCCAATTAATACCTGGACATTTTAACATGGTACCGATTAGATCCTACACAATTTTGGTGTGAAAATTCATATCTAAACATTTAATTATTTGAATATTCATGCCCATACAATTTGTTTTGGCCAAAACATACATTGACTAAATTCCGTTAGTCAACTCCGTCAATTTACTAACAGAAAATCCGAACTGGCATTTTAAATCCGAGTTGGCACTACTAAACCAAAACGATGTCGTTTTGATAAATTAAAAAATAACCAACTTATGCACCTTGAACAGTTGACCTCTTGCTTCCATAGCTTAAGCTTTACCAACCCAGCTAAGCGATTATTTAAGTTTTAGGTACCAAATATAGTTTATATGTATCGCGTAGAAGGAAATCACAAATGTTGAAACTCAAAAGAAACGATTCTTTGTTACTCGAAGCTTGAAAGTGTTCGAACAAATAATTTGTGACAAAAAAATTTGAACAAATAATAAGCAGAAGAATCAGTTCGATAATCATGAATCAAATATAAAAGTCATGAAGAACGAAACAAAATCATCCAAATTCACGATTCACGTAGATAGATAAATGGGTTGATCTTGTTACCCAGAAATGGAATCAGAACAAAAATTGCTTAAATCTGTTTGAATATTGGGAATTTCAATCAAAAACATTGGAAACTACCAATACAAAAACAGAGATTATTAGAACTGAAAAGAAAATCAAACATCAGCATACCGATTTCCTTCTCCGGAATAAAAATCATTTAAAAAGTGTCAAAACTCTCTCTGACTCGACTTCCCATGCAAAATAAGTGGTTTCCGGAGGGGCTCCCCTCCTCCCCTCCTCCGCCGGTCACTCCCCGTGACAGTCCTCCCCCGAGACCACCGGATCCTCCAGACCCTGGTCTCCAGCTAGCCAACTTTCCTCCTCTCTCGTCTGGTGCTCTAAAGCTCCAACACACTGCTCATCTACAGTCTTTTACTGCTCATCTACAGTCTTTCCCAAATCAGAAAGCTGTGTTTTCGAGCCCTCCTCTTTCATTTTGCTCCATCTCTGCTTCTCCTTTGGAGGTAATCAACTTTGGGAAAGCATACACTGCTACTCAGACAAATACTATTCACCCTGGATCTGGATCTAGATCTGAAGAAACAGTGGAAAAGAACTATACTGTAGTCCCGCCAAAAGTCTCTTCCCCTTTGAAAACTAATCCAGCTGCGAGAAAGAACTTAAGCTCACCTATTATCAAGGTAGCCTCTACTCTTGACTCTACTATGAATGATGCTCCTCAGGACCAGGTAAAGGATAATGCAAAAGTGAACCGTACAGCTACTAGGTTTGGTCCTCAAGCTACCCCTAGTACTGCTGAACAGACTAAACCTTCTACTCCTGTTAATCCCCAACTGAACAAGACCGGATCCTCCCTGGTTGAGAAAATTAGGAAAACCATTGACAGAAGCCTGAAACGTCAAGGGCCTGCTGTGTTACACACTGATGGGGCTCCAAGAGTTGTACTCCCTGATGAATTCTATCAAAGAGGTGTTGAGCTTCACAAGGAATTCCTTATTTGTTACTTATGTGGTAGAGCTCCACCCTACAAGCAGATTCAAAGCGTGGTTAATCACATGTGGGGAAAGGGAAAGCACATTGAAGTTCATCTAAACTCTCTATCCAACTCCATGATGGTTAGAATCCCTAATGACTATATAAGAGAAAAGGTTTTAGAAAAACGTATCTGGTACATTGGAGATTCTATGTTCCATGTTCACCAATGGGGATCTCATCACTCTACTGATACCCCTCCTCTTAAGGCCATTCCTATTTGGGCTCATCTGCGTAATGTACCTCTTGACCTTCGCTCTTTGGAAGGGCTAGGCTGGGTGTCAGGCGCATTAGGTGAACCTATAGAAACTGATGACTTCACCATTAACATGGTTAGTTTTGCTTTGTCGCATGTCAAAGTGGAGGTCGACCTAACTAAGCCCTTACCTCGCACCATTGAGCTTCCTAGAAGGAGTGGAGTTGTTGTCTATGTTGAAGTGGATTACCCCTGGGTTCCTCCTTGGTGTGCTAACTGCAGAGAACTTGTCCATATTACATGGAACTGTCTTCTTCCTAAGAAAACAGCCCCAGAGGGAACCGCAAATGGAAACCCAGTTAATGGGGATACTACTAAAGCAAACAATCAGGTTATTGAGAACTTACCTACTGCGAACGTAACAACTGATGTCTCGATGTCCCCTCCAGGTTCTCCCAAGAAAGATAACATAGTGAATGCTCCTATGGAAAATGATCCTGAGAACCAACCACTAGCGGTCTCTACTGTTATAGCCAATGAGCAAGATCTGTCAAAAGAACTAGTGGAGCTATCCCCACCCACTATGCAGAATGAGATGAATGCATCAGTGAATGAATCTCTCGATTCTTTGGGATCCACTCTCTCTATGGGGAAGAAAAATCTGGTGAATCATATTATTGTTACCTCAGAAGAGCCATGCATCAAGAATTCCAACGCTCTTGTCAAGCTTTCAGATCCCTCTCAGATTGAATTTCAAATACAACATGTGCTTCCAGTGAATGAGAGATGGGAAACGGCTTATTCCAAGGATCCCCTCTTGGTTTCCTATGTTGTCGGGCTTCCTGCATCCATAACTGAATCAGGCGAGCCTTATCCGCATAGTCCTCCCTATGAACATAACCCTAATTACAAGGCTAAGAAGTACAAGCACCACTTACCAAAGCTGGCAAGCCCCCCTTTGCCTTCTGAGGTGGCTGGCTCCCCTATGAAAGATAGCATTGATCATTTGGATCCTTTTGTTGATGGTTGTCTCTCCACCGCAGGGGTTCCTTGGATCTGGTATATGGCTCTCTGGCTCTGTCCGCTGGCCCCTGCCTGGAACTTTTTGTCTTGGCTCCTGCCTCTTTTGGCTCCCGGTACTAGTCGATTCTCTCTCTCCCGGTAGCTCCCGTCGCAAATCGGGCTATGGTGGCTGGACTCTGCTCCTCTGTGTGATTTACTTAGAGACTACCTCTCCTTTTTCTCTGGAGTTGTCGTAGCCCTTATTAGCGGGTTTCTCTACTATCTGCGGTGGATACCATGGATCTGGCTCTTTGGCTCTCTGTTTCTTCAGCTTGCCCCTGCCTGGTACCATCCTTTCTCTCTGGATTTCTCCGATTTCTTATCGGATCGTCTCATTGTGTGCTCTCTGGCTCTATGGTTCGCTACTGGTCTCTTGGATTTCTGCTTGCATGCGTCTCTTGGGTTCTCGATCGGCCCTCGCTCTCTTTTCAATCTGGAGTAGCTGGTGTGGCTCGATCCGCTCGCTGGGGAGTTGGTCAATTACTGCACAGTCGGCTCTGGATTTGTAGGTGGATGGTTCGCTCATGGGGGGAGTTGATCATCCATCCTACATTGGCTCCTCTACTTCCTCGCGTTACTTTTTCATCTGATTACTGATGATCAATTTCTTCTGGGTTCATATTTTGTCTCTTATAATTGGGTTTGGGTCTGTAATGGGCTTTAGTTAAAAATACATTGTTGGGCTGTAATATCTTTGGTCATTTTTTTTAATAGAAGAAAGTCTTCAAAAAAAATAATAATAAATCGGCCAAGATGGTGGGTCTTCAAGGAGGAAGAAGGAGAAAAGATGAGCAGAAGAATCAGCTAGAGGTGGAACATCAGGTGCTCTCAAATGGGGAAGATGATATAAAATTAGTAACATATATAAACTATATTTGATCAAGTATTAACAAAAGGATTGCTTCGCTTGGTTGGTAAGGTGTAAGTAATGTTAGCAAGAGGTTATGGGTTCAAGTCCTATAACTGTTTTCTTTTAATTTATCAAATTATCAAAACGACATCGTTATGGTTTAGTAGTGCCAACTCGGATTTTCTGTTAGTAAATTGACGGAGTTGACTAACGGAATTTAGTCAATGTATGTTTTGGCCAAAAAAAATTGTATGGGCATGAATATTCAAATAATTAAATGTTTAGATATGAATTTTCACACCAAAATTGTGTAGGATCTAATCGGTACCATGTTAAAATGTCCAGGTATTAATTGGCCGTTTTCCCGGCGATGACGGAGTAGAGGACGTCGAACCAATCACCGAATGTGATTGTGTGGAATTACCAAGGGGTGGGATCCAAATTGTCTAAAGAACACCTCAAAGAACTCCATCATTGCTTTCATCCTATTTTCTTTTTTTTATCAGAAACAAAAAAAATCATCTTTATTTTTTGCAAGATCTTTAAATTTTTTCGATATGAGAATGTTTACACCGTTGAACCAATAGTCCGTAGCGGGATTAAGCTCTTTTTATATGAGTGAACCTAATGATTAAATTAAATATTCATATGAGGACATGATTGCTATTGAGATTACTTTTGAATGTCAAAAAAGTTATATGATCTTTATTTACGGAGATCCGGTTGTGAAGAACCGAAATTATGTATGGGAATTACTCACACGGATGAGTCTTCATCGGCAAAATGTCTGGCTCATGATAGAATATTTCAATGAGATTATGGTTAACCATGAAAAGAGAAGTGAGCAGAAGAGATCTGAGGCATCATTTCTCCCTTTCCGCAAAATGGACGAAAATTGTGGTATGATATTATTTTCTTTTTAAAGGAAATTCACTCTCATGGATAAGAAGAAGAAAGTCTGGAAAAGTGAAATGTCGGCTTGATAATGCAATGGGGAATGAGGATTGGCATATGATATTCTCCCACACTATGGTGGTGTATCTGAAGATTTGTGGATCAGATCATAGACCAGTATTAGATAGTTTCCAAGCAACACCCCAACGAAAAAAGAAAAACATTCGGTTTGACAAACGATGATAGGAAAACCATGACTTAAGTCAGTGGTGATAGCCAGATGGGGAGACCCCGACGGAATCCCACGCCGGGAGTTCCAACAGAAGATCGCCTCATGTCGATACCACATCTCATGATGGAAGAGTTTTCCGAGAAATAAATCAACACTTATTGAAGAATTGAAGATCCAAATTGACTTAGCTCACGATGATATTAATACGACAGTAGAAGAAATAGAGGACTTGAGAAGACAACTCTACAAAGATTTCAGGGAAGAAGAGACTTTTTGGAGATTGAAAAGTAGAGTCTAGAGACACATAGACGGGGATAAGAACAACAAAATTATTCCACTCTTTTACCAAAAAGATATGTGCATGCAATCACATCATTTGCCTTAAGGATGATAATGGTCGATGGGTAGAAGATACTAAAAGGAATGAGAATGTTGCCTTTAGCTATTTTAGTGATCTTTCACCACATTAAACCCATCAGATTTTAGAGAATCACTCTGGTACATAACCGAGAAAGTCTCAGACAAAATTAATATTAATATGGCGAAAGATAACTCAGATGAAAAAAATCATAAAAGTCATTTTCGACATAAACTCAGACAAAGCCATGGGGCCGGTAGCATGACAAGTAAATTCTATCAATAATTTTGGTCAGTCCTCGGCCAAGGCATCGTAAGATTAGTTAAGGATTTTTCATCACTGGAGAATTTGACCTAGACTGAATCGAACCAACATTTGTCTCATCCCCAAGAAAGACAGACCCAGAGCCATGACTGAGTTTAGAAGAATTAGCCTTTGCAACATTAGCTACTAGATAAGCTCCAAAATCTTGTGTAAATGGCTAAAAACCTTCCTCCTGAATCTGATCTCGGAGATGCAACCAGCCTTCGTGGCTAGAAGACTTATTACATATAATATATTCCTCGTACAAAAAAATTCCATGCTCTTCTCACAAATCCAATGTGCATATCAAAATTTATGGCCATCAGAACGGACGTGAGTAAAGCTTATGATAAGATCGAATGGAGTTTCCTTGAAGCCTTGCTTCTAAAAATGGTTTTTGCAGAAAATATGTTAAACTTTTGATGTTTTGCATCTCCTCGGTTTATTGCCAGATTATAATTATCGGAGAAGCAAAATAAAGGATTCGACCTTCACGAGAACTTAGACAAAAAGACCCCTTATCACCTTCCATGTTTATCCTTTGCACAGAGACCCTCATCTCCTTGTTGAATGGATCAGAAGCTGAAAACACATTACTGGCCTAAGGATAGCTCGGGTTAGCCCCACCATTTCTCACCTTCTCTTTGATGATGATTGACTTTTCTTCTGCAAAGCTGAAGTCCTGCAATGTGCAAAGATTGTAAAAATTATTAAGACTTACAGCAACCCATCATGCCAGAAACTCAGTAACTCGAAATCTTCAATTGTTTTTTGAGATAAAGTACCCCCAAAAACCCGACGAGACATCAAACAAACTATTTCCAATACAAATGAAGAAGGAATGGGCATGTACTTAAGCCTGCCAGAACATATTTGTGGACCAAATAAAAGGTATTTGCTTTTGTTCGTGATCGCCTTAATGGCCGCGTAATAATTGGAATTCAAAACTCCTTTCCAAGGGAGGGAAAGATGTCCAAATCAAATCAGTAGCACAAGCAGTACCGACATATGCGATGTCATGTTACCTCCTCCCAAAAGATACTACAAATAAGTTGAAGAGTGCCATTTAAAATTTCTTGTGGAGTTCAAAACAAGATAGCAGAGGTTTACACTAGATAGTATGGGATAAGATATGCATCCCCCAGGAAATAGGAGGCTTGGGATTCAGAGACTTAAGAGATCAAAATCATGACTATTTGTGAAACAGTTATGGAGACTACTCCAGTACCCATCATCCTTACTATCGCGTGTCCTACGTGGGAGATACTACAAACAATCAAATCCCTTAGAAGATAGAGAGGTTCATTCTCCGTCCTTCGGGTGGCACAACATCACGGATGCACGACAGACGCTCAGACAAGGTCTAGGGAAGACCATTGGATTGGGGTACAATACGAGAGTCTGATGGAAGACGTGGGTCCCATATACTCAAGCTCGACCACCAATAGGAAGAGATAACACAACATATAGACTCGTTACTACTCGTCCACACTTTGATTAGACAAAATACATAGTGGAATTAAACAGCACTCCATGAGCTGTTTCATCCTGATGATATCCCACTTATCCTAGGGAAATCCGACACAGTCGAGAAGTTAAACCAAATGGTTTCGCTTGGAATTATACTGAATCTGGTAAGTATACGGTAAAGTTTGGGTATGAACTCATCATGAATCGGAATCTGAAGTGTGAACCAATAAATCTTAGAAACCAGTACAATTGGCCTAAAATCAATGCCTGGGAAACCCAAGCTCCAAGAAAAATCAAATACTTCATGTGGCAGACAATATCAGGATTTTTCCAACTTGTCAACGCCTAGCATTCAGACACTTAGGGATAGATTTATCATGCCCCTGATGTGGAGCCCAAGAGGAAACGATAAACCATCTCATGTTTGAATGCCCCCTTCTTTATAAGTTTGGGCTCTTTTGGACTTTCCGTCCATTCCGGGTTGCTTCTCGAGTACATATCCTTTGGAGGAAAAAAGACATGGGTCTCTCAGACCCACAAAAAAATAATTACCCTTTGAGTTTATGGTATATTTGGAAGGCCCGCAATTGCAAGTTCTTTTAGGGGAAATAAGTGTCCCTTGTGGAGATGCTTCAGTTAGCAACCATAGAGGCAGAATGTTGGAGGGATGCAAACAAGAAGGAACAAGGGGGAGGGAAAAGGGGAAGGAACAAACGAAGATCTATTTATGTGATCGATAAGAGACCTCAGCCCTACCATTATGCCTTCTACCATCCCGACGTGTCAAATAGACGCCTCATGGGTGGATCATGGCATGACAAGTATCCTAGGATGATTCTTCATAGATCTTTTTGGACGGACATGCACATGAGTACAAGGATGTAGACGGAGCCTATCACCACTACATACTGAATTAGACGGATTACTTTGGGCAATGTTGTGTCTCCTAGAAGGGAGGATGTTATATGTGAAAATCGAGACAAACTGTTCGAACTTACTTGTTATGGCAGAAGAACCTTATGAATGTCCGGGTTTCAAGACAGAATTGGAGCTTTAATTTAACTTCCCTTAGAAATGTGTTTTGGTCTTTTGTTTTGTCTTAATTTCTAGGAGTGCAAATGTGTGTGATGATTCTTTGCGAAAAGGGCGACAGTAAATAATCTTATCATTTTCCATGTAAGTCATAACGAGTCGGATCGGATAATTTTTCGGGATGAACATCTGAACCGAGCAACATTGATTTACTATGGAATTTTGTTGATAACAATAATAATAGTAATTAGGTTAATAAAAAAATATCAAGAATCACAAAAATGAAAATAATTTAACATGTATCACAGTTTATATAATATTGGTTGTGAGATAACATACCATATATGTGGTTTCTCAATAGGCATATGCAATATTGGACTATTTGGTACCTTTTTATTCAATTATAAACAAGTTTATAGTTTTTTTTCAATACTCTTCTGATAATGGTCGGAAAAGGAATATCCGAGAAGACCACTTTCGGCTATTTTTCAATTAATTTTTAAAAGTTTAAATAAATAAATAAAAAATAAAAATGAAAAGATCTAGCTTTGATGAAAAATAATAATTTATTTTAAGTGATGTATAATGTACCATAATTTCTTTTTTTCAACATTATTTTTAACATTTTACATCATTTGTCACCTAAAAATCAATATATTAAACACATATAGTAAAAATGATAAATTTTGATGTAAATTTTTTTTTTTGATTTATTAAGAAATAATTGATCTTAAATAATTAAGATAATATTAAAATATAATAATAATTTAACAAATGTCAACGGATAGATTATATTGGTTGTGAGATAACATTCTATATACTGGTCTCTCAATATGTGTCATGTGATATTGGAATATTAGTACGACAAAAAAAAGAATATTACTACATTTTTATTTATTTCTTAGTAAGTTTATCAATTTTTGAAAACCCGCATTATATAGGTCAGAAAAAATGAACACCCTAAAAGACCACTTTCATCTATTTTTCAATTATTTTTTAACATTTGGATTAAAAAAAATTAAAAGGACAGAGCTTTGATGAATACTTTTACCTTAAGTGGTATAGAATGTACAATAGTTTTTTTATTCAATATATGTTTTCTAAACATTTTACATTATTTTTCACGTAGAAGTTTTTTTTCCGACAATGAGTAATTATATTAAAGGCCTAAAGGGCTGAAACAGTATATGGCTACAGAGCAGAAGTATAAAAATTAAACAAAGCATATGGGTCAAAGCCCTAAAAAAGAAAACGGCCCAATTTGAATTCGGATAGGCTCGAACAAGACGCGTGGAAACCGACTCGGACACATGTCGAAGAAGCAGAAATGAGCTTTATGCAGAGCTCCGTCGAATTTTTCCGGCACCGCCTTCCTGCTGCTATCGCTTCTGCACCGCCGTCCTGCCGATCTTCTCCATCAAACCATTCCGACCACCGCATAGAGAATTCTGTCACTTATTCGATTCTTAGCGTCTACCGTTACTTCGCGCTACTGAAAGGGGAATCAAAAGATTAACCACCATGAACTGAAGATCTGGATGGGTCCGTTCAAATCGATCGGACTCTAGAGCCAACATCCGGTGAGCGCGCGGCGAATGGAAAGAAGGACCAAGGAGATCTGCAGCTTTGGGATGGCGAAGCACCATGGTAGAGATCGGAAATCCCGGATCTGTCCGGGAAGAGTACCCGACACACAAATTGGGAGTATAACCAAGCATAAAGCTCGGAGTTTTTTAGCTGAAAGAAAACCGATTTCATCTCTAATAAACAAGTAAAATCGAGATGAAATCGGAAAAGCAAAAACAAAAGCTACAAAAATAACCCGACCATCGGCTTGGCAACTGCCGCCAGGAGAAGAAAACGATAAACGGCCGACGAGAGAGTAGAGAGAAAAGTTGAAGAGAGAGAGAGAGAGAGAGAGAGAGAGAGAGAGAGAGAGAGAGAGAGAGAGAGAGAGAGAGAGAGAGAGAGAGAGAGAGAGAGAGAGAGAGAGAGAGAGAGAGAGAGAGAGAAGAGAGAGCGGCTCTCACGTAGAAGTTCAACATACATTAACACACACATATAAAATAGTTCTATAAAAAAAAATTACTATAAAATAAATAATATTATTAAAATAATATAAAAATATCAAGAATCACAACATCAAAAATAAATTAACATGTGTGGCAATTTAGATTATATTGTTATAGGATAATATACTGTATATATGGTTTCTCAATATGTGTCATATCGTATTGTACTATTAGTATCTTTTTATTCAGTTCTAAAATATTTACAGTTTTTTCAACACCCTCATTATGTAAGAAAAGAAATATCCGAAAAGACCACTTTTGTTTATTTTTTACAATTAAATATTTTAACATTTGGATAAATAAATAGAAAAATTTAAAAAGACTCAGATTTGATGAAATTTTTTTTTGTCTTAACCGATATTCGATGTAGAATGTACTATTGTCTTTTTATTCAACATTATTTTTTTAACATTTTACATCATTTTCACCCAAAAATCAACATAAATTTAACAATCATATATATTTAAAGTGATAGATTTTGATATAAAAAAATTATAATTTAATTTATTACGAAATAATTGATCTAACATAATTAAGAAAATATAAAAATATAAAGAATCACAACAATCAATAATAACTTAACATGTGTCACAATTTATATTAACATATTATATATATGGTCTCTCAATATGCGCCATGTGATATTGGACTATTTATACATTTTTATTCAATTTTAAATAAATTTACAGTTTTTTCAACACTCTCATTATATAGATCGGAGAAAAGAATACCCAAAAAACCACATTCGTCTATTTTTCATTAAATATTTTAATATTTGGATGACTAAATAAAAATTAAAATGACTCATATTTGAAGAAATTTTTTTTTGTCTTAACGGATGTAGAATGTACAATGGTATGTTTATTCAACATTTTTTTTAACATCTTACATCATTTTTTCACCTAAAATTCAACACACAAATAACACACATATAATAGGTAAATGATATATTTTGGTGTATAAAATAAAAAAATTATTATAAAATAATTAATGTTAAATAATTAGGATAATATAAAATATTATAAGAAACACAACAATCAATAATAACTTAACACAATGTAGACTATATTGGTTGGGGGTAACATATCATATATGTGGTCTCTCAATATGCGTCATGTGGTATTGGACAATTGGTACTTTTTAATTCAATTCTAAATAAGTTACAGTTTTTTCATCATTTTTTATATAGGTCAGAAAAACAAATACATGAGAAGACCACTTTCGTCTATTTTAATTAAATATTTTAAAATTTAAGTAAATAAAAATATATTAAAAGAACTTATATTTAATGAATTTTTTTTATCTTAAAGGATACAAAAATGAATCATGGTCTTTTATTAATTTTTGTAACATCTTACATAATTACTTACACCTAAAAATTCAAGATACATTTAAAAACACATATAGTAAGTAAATGGTAGATTTTGGTTTACAAATAAAAAAATTATTATAAATAATTAGGGATATATGAAAATATCAAAAATCACAACAATCAATAATAACTTAACATGTGTCACAATTTAGATTATATTGTGTTGGGATTATGTCCTGAAATCACATTGTACTCACTCTAGAGATAGTTGTATTGTCGAGATCGGACAATTCATGTGATACTGGGTAATCATAATGTTTTGCTAGAAACCGCTTATGACAAATGAGTTGTAACTTATTTCCAGTATCGTGTGAACCTACAGGGTCACACACCTAAGCAAGTTGGACATACTTCGTATGGGATTGATCATTGGCATATGGTCTGGTCGATGTGTATTGGATACACATCGTATATAAGTTTTAAAGAGGTGTGTTGATCGACACCATTGGGTGCGTCGGTCGACACAAGACGTGTGTCGATCGACACCATTAAGTGTGTCGGTCGACACAAGGCCGAAACCGAGACTGAAGTTTCGGTTTTTGTCGAGGTCTGTATATAAGTGATCTTATACATTCCACCTAAACAGACGTGCGCCGCCCAGACAGTTTTCTCAGAGAGAAAACACAGAAACCTCTAGAAACTGAGTTCCCAGGAGATCCGAGCACCGGTACTAGCATCCCGGCGGATTCCAGCTTGTGTGCGTGTGGACTACAGTAGAGGCGCAGCATCTGAGGCGCTGTAGATCTTGTTTATCTGTCCATCTTCCGCTGCTAATCTCCAGGTAAACAGAGATCAGATCCTTGATTCAATTAACTAGACCCTAGATCCTAGGCTATCGGGAACCTGACAGCAATTTTGAATCCAGTAGAATTGGCTCTAAGTTCCATCAGTGGTATCAGAGCCTTAGGGTTTAAATATTGAATCTTAAGCATATAATTCGAAAACTGATGTGTTTGAATAGATCTATGCTTGGTGTTTCATGTTTTAATTTAGAAAAACTCGGTTTTGTCTGTGAATTGAAACGATGAACTGCTGTTTTCGCATGGTGTCGATCGACACACTGGGTGTGTCGGTCGACACAGAATCGCGAATTCGACAGAGTCGGCGGCTAGGGTTTTTCGCGAAGAAAAAACTGAAAGCCTTCTGTGTCGATCGACACAGGCTGAGTGTCGGTCGATACAGAGCAGACTCGGTCGAGTGTCGATCGACACAGCTTGAGTGTCGGTCGACACAGAACAGAATCGGTCCAGTGTCGATCGACACAGGTTAGTGTCTGTCGACACATACCTAGCGAATGGTTAATTGGTTCAATTAGATTGGACCGGTTATCATGCTTGGTTAAGTTCGAATAGATCGGTTTAAATTGGATGAATTGGTTCAATTGGATTGAACTGATTATCTCAATTAGAATGAACCGATGAGTTGAATCGTTTTGATTGGATAAGTCGATTCAATTGAATTGGATCGGTTATCGCAATTAGTTGAAACTGATTAAAACGGTTTAAATTGGATGAATTGGTTCAATTGGATTGAACTGATCATCGCAATTAGTATAAACCAATTTGAATGGTTAAGATCAGTTTAATCTGATAAGTCGGTTCAATTGGATTGAACCGGTTATCAAAACTGTCATCGGTTAAGGTCTATGTCAAACGTCACACACGGGTTGTGTCGATCGACATGACCGGTTCGATGAACCGGGTTAATTGGATTAACCGGTTATTGAAGTCTGGTTTTGTTTGGTGGTGTCGATCGACAGACAGAGTCTGCGTCGATCGACACAGTGCTCGAAATTCTGGTTATTGAACCTTGAATATACAGAAACCAAACTCGACCTAAACCTTGATCAAAGCTTAGCTTCAATATGGTCAACTGTCAAGACTCATTTCATTGTGTGATGGTCTAGCCAAGAGCTTGGTGTCCACAATTACGTGAGTAAGGCATGTAGTTATGTTGATGGATTTGCAGTGCTAAACATCAACAATTACATAACCTAAGAGATTGATTTGCTGGACTTTTGGGTTTAGTTTCCTTAACTAAATATCAAGTAACCTTGATGTCTTGCCCAATCTTGTCTACTGTCAATACTCGTATCGTTTGTTGGATAGTCTTGGAGTCCTTGGTATCCACTGCAACATGAGTAAGGCAGATGATCATTGACAGACTTGCAGTGCGATTGTCAATAATCATAAGACAGAAAAGATTGGTTATACTTGACTGGGCTATCAGAAGTTCTGGGCCCAGAGACATCAGAGTGGATTAGACATAGTTTGTCTCATCCACAACCAAGAGTTGTACTGAGTACAATTAGCAATGATTTGCTTACCTAGATAACTAAAGTTTGGGTAATAGCGAGTCGCCCACTCAGATTTTGGTGAAGTATGGATCTTGGATCATTGTATTCATAGAGGAAACATTGTTTGAATATAATGCGAGTTCTCTTATTAGATAAGATTTCTCATCATATACATAACTAAATCTTTGTTTTTCTTGGATTTCAGCTTATGTCTATGACTACTTTCTCGTTGCGATCCGTCCTTGAGAAGGACAGGTTAAATGGATCCAACTTCCTGGATTGGTATCGGAATCTGAGATTCATTCTCAAGCAGGAGAGCAAGGACTATGTCCTCTTCCAGAAAGGCTTGGGACCAATCGCTCGCATGTAGTATATAATGCTTGGAATAAGAATTATATTTATGTGGTAGATGTGCGTGGTCTGATATTGGCTACCATGAACTCGGACTTGAAAAGTCAATACGAGAACGTGGAGTCGCCAATAGAGATGATCACCAGCCTGAAACTGAAGTTTCAGAATCTGGCACGAGTTGAGAGATTCCATATGGTGAAGTCTCTCACTGGGTGCAAGCTACCAGAGGATGCTCCAGTGAGTCCTCATGTCATTAAAATGATGGGTTACATTGATAACCTGGGGAAACTGGAATGTCCTGTCAGCTTAGAGTTGGCCACTGACATCATTCTGCAGTCACTGCCGTCTAGTTATGATAAGTTTATCAAAAGCTATACCAAGAATAACTTGACGAAGACGTTGACTGAGCTGCATGGCATGCTCAAAACAGCAGAGCAAGACATCATAAAGGGTAAAAGATTTGAGAAATCTTGTGTTGGCAAGGGTAGAGGCAGGGCTGTCCAGATTTGGAATCAGGATAAGCCTGTGTCATCTTATAAGCTCAAGTCAGGCCCATCTGGTGTTAGAAAATGCTTCTACTGCGATGAGTCAGGGCATTGGAAGAGAGATTGCATTAAGTTCTTGGAAGATTCACAAGAGATGAAGGAGATGTATGGTACTTCTTCTTCAGGTATTGTGTTATTAATTCAAGTTCTACATTAGTATTGGATACTAGTTGTGGTACTGATATTTTGGAAATATGCAGGACCTAAGCAACAGTAGAACGTTGAAGAAAGGACAAGTGGAACTGCGTGTCTGGTATGAAGCAATGGTTGCTGCATTAGCCGTAGAGATTCTCCACTTGTAGGAGCCTTTCATACTTGGTTTTAGAAATTAAGTAATTGCTACTATGTATCTGCCTTGAGCAGAAATGTCTTTCATTTTCTTGTAAGAATTTGAATGTTTTTCATTTTGATAAAAGACAAGTTTTGTTCTTTAGATCTTAATGAAATATCATATGGTAGCACCCCATTTGGAATGGGTTTTATATCTTAAACCAATGTACGCTTGTACACATAACATAAATACCAAATACTTTAATTCTGATGACTTGAAGTCGATTTTTCCTTAGCATAGTCATTTAACCACACAAAGTGAAGCGGATTCAGAAGTTCCATAGTTTTGGACTCATTTGATTATTAATTATTTGAGATATGAATTCTGCTCACTGGGCCAAATGACTAAGGCCCTTTTAGCAGAGCTAAAGGAAACGGGCCAGAGGCTTGTTGGGCCTTACACATACTAATGTATGCGGCCCGATGAGCATTAGTGCAAAAGGAAATCTTCTGTACTTCATTACCTTATTGATAACATCAATAAGTATGGCTGTGTTCATTTGACGAGACACGAGCAGGAACCCCTTGAGGAATTCCAAGATGAAGTGTAGAACCGATCTGACAGAAGTATTGAGATCCTCGATTGAATCGCGGAGGAAAATACTTGAGTCAAGAATTGGGTGATCATCTAACAGAATGAATCGGATCTTATTAGATATGCTCCGATTAATTATGAGTCACCGGAATCTTCCATAATCATTTAAGAATACGCTCTAAAATGTCTATGTTTACGCTAAATAAGTTTCTATCAGAATCAGTGAAAAACACCACATTGGATGTGGACTGGGTGATTTCCAAATTTATTTTTCTGATTAATTGGGATTGCAAGGTTTGTGTAAGACAGTAGTCAACAAACAAACTTGAACCCATATCTGATAGGTTCTACCTCGCTGGTTGTCCTAAGGAAACCAAGGCTTGCTACTTTTGCAACCAATCCGAGGACAAATTATTGTTGTTCGGAACTGTGTCTTTTAAGAAAGATCGTACTTTCAAAAGGAACAGTGGGAGTAAAAGTACACATCGAAGAAATTCGATAAACACAGGAGGCTGCTCAACCTGTTGAGGGAGAGCAGCGGTGAGATCTACAAAGTGCTGTAGGATCTACACATGTGGAGCCTGAAATTCGCAGATCCGAAAGGATCCGTCACTAACTCGAGAGTGATTTCTCGTAACCGATTGTCGTGATCTGTTGATCATTGAAAAGTGACGAGCATGTGAAATTCAAATAAGCGATGGTGAGCCCCAAGTCCGAAAATTTGATGGGTATGCATGTTAGCTTCACCGATCCATTTCTGGATTGAAGCAACCATCTTGGAGTTGGAATCAACATTCTGATAATGTGGTCAAAAGCTTTGACTTGATCAGAAAGGAAAAGAAACCATGCGTTTACAAGAAGACTAGTGGGAGCGTAATTGCAATTATCACACTGTATGTAGACAACATACTTAATCTCATAAACGACGTTCCAACGCTAAAGTCTTGTCAAGATTTGGGTCGGAAGTCAAATTTAACGACAGACATGGAAGAAGGCCGTGAAAGTTCTTGGAATAAGGATCCATTGGAATGGATCAGAAAGGCTAGTTGGATCGTATCAAAATCCTTATGTTGATAAGGTATTGGACAGTTCCAATATGCATGATTCCAAGAATGGCTTCATACCAAAGGTCTTATGGTAACAATATTAGCAAGAAGAAGTGTTATTGAACACTCTCTGAACTAGTATTAATGAGTGTGATTGCTTATGCTGATGCAATAGAATCCATCATGAATGCCATGTTCGCGCTCGTCTAGATGCAGCTTACGCATAAAGCATGACGAGAAAATACCAATATGTTCCGGTAATAGTCACTGAACAGTTGCCAGAAATATCCCAAGTGTTTGAGAAGCACTAAGGATAGGTTCGTGGTGAACTGATAAAGTGACGAACCAATTGAAAGTAGTTAGACGGACAAAGACGATTCCCGGTTCCCACCTGGTTATGTCTCTTTGTCTGAATAGCGGTGCTATCTGTTGGAAAGGCTCCAAGCAGTGGACCGTAGAATAGTGCTTTTATCTGAATGGCGGTGTGGTTTGTTGGAATTGTTTCAAGCAATAACACCGCAGTCTCTCCCACAACCTAAGCACGAAATTCATTATGTTGATGTAGGTATAAGATATCTGAAGAGATGATCTTGATTCTAGTGGGAGTTATTTTAGTTATGTTATAATCTTTACATAGACATGCTATGGTAGTGTTTATGTAGGTTAAACTGACATCAGTATTATTTAATTATTGGATAATTAAATAATGATCCCAAAGTACTTTATGGTCATCATATAGGTCATCAAGTTGAGGACTTGATCATGAAACCCTATAAGTAAAAGATGACATAAATTATGATTGTCCCTAGTCGAGGTTATTGAAGTGGGGCACCAATAACCGCGCGAGACTAGTATGTGAGGTGACTGTTGGACCAAGTTCCATGGAGTCAATGATATGATTATCACAGTCAGTCACATAGATATATGTTGGTGAACATATGATCGGACATGACCCGCTCAATGAGAACTCCACAGGATAATTATATCAGTGTCATGGGAGGTTCTCATTACGACTATAGAGTATAGTCCTTAGACCTGAGTTCATCATGCTTTCTAGCATATGAATTGGTGCGTGTTGACCTTGTCAAACGTCGTTCCGTAAATGGCGGCTATAACGGCATTGCTTATGTGTATCATGAAGTATGTGTAGAAACAGGGATGGAACAAGATGGGATTTGTCCCTCCTAGAACGGGAGATAAATATCTCAGGGCCCATCGAAGATTTGATACTGAGAAAATGCATGGCCGTGCTCAAACGAGGTGATTGTCAGTCGTTTGTTTTATCAGTATAGATCAGGAATTCGATGAACATGATGTTGGCTATAATAAGGATGACACAGTCTCTTGCCTTATGCTATATCGAGATATAGAGACGAAGGGATTGTAGGAATAGGTGATTCCAGTACAAGTGGGAGATTGTTGGGATTATGTCCTGAAATCACATTGTACTCACTCTAGAGATAGTTGTATTGTCGAGATCGGACAATTCATGTGATACTGGGTAATCATAATGTTTTGCTAGAAACCGCTTATGACAAATGAGTTGTAACTTATTTCCAGTATCGTGTGAACCTACAGGGTCACACATCTAAGCAAGTTGTACATACTTCGTATGGGATTGATCATTGGCATATGGTCTGGTCGATGTGTATTGGATACACATCGTATATAAGTTTTAAAGAGGTGTGTCGATCGACACCATTGGGTGCGTCGGTCGACACAAGACGTGTGTCGATCGACACCATTAAGTGTGTCGATCGACACCATTAAGTGTGTCGGTCGACGCAAGGCCGAAACCGAGACTGAAGTTTCGGTTTATGTCGAGGTCTGTATATAAGTGATCTTATACATTCGACCTAAACAGACGTGCGCCGCCCAGACAGTTTTCTCAGAGAGAAAACACAGAAACCTCTAGAAACTGAGTTCCCAGGAGATCCGAGCACCGGTACTAGCATCCCGGCGGATTCCAGCTTGTGTGTGTGTGGACTACAGTAGAAGCGCAGCATCTTAGGCGCTGGAGATCTTGTTTATCTGACCATCTTCCGCTGTTAATCTCCAGGTAAACAGAGATCATATCCTTGATTCAATTAACTAGACCCTAGATCCTAGGCTATCGGGAACCTGACAGCAATTCTGAATCCGGTAGAATTGGCTCTAAGTTCCATCATATTGGTTGCAGGATAATATACTATATATGTGATCGATGCAGTGGCGGATAACATTGCAAGCTACCATCTTCGGCCGATTGGTTTCTCCCTACAAATGTTCTATCAAGGTTGTAACAACAGAACATATATAACTTCCACACTTACACATCACTGTATATTTTTTTTTTAAAAATCAAGGCTCCGTCTTCTATACAAATGTTATTTTCTACGAGAAACATTTACTTCATTTTACCAAGCAAACTTTATAGCTAGTATTTTATGTCTTTTAACATTTGGATTAATAAATAAAAATCAAAAGGACTTAGCTTTGATGAAATTTTTTATCTTAAAGGATGTAAAATGTACCATTGTCTTTTATTCAATATTGTTTTTAACATCCTATAGCATTTTTCGCCTAAAAACTCAACATACATTTCACACACACACATATAATAGGTAAATGATAGATTTTGGTGTCAAAATAAAAATAATAATAACTTAATTATTATAAAATAATTACTCTTTAATAAATATGATAATTTAAAAATATCAAGAATCACAACAATCAATAATAACTTAACATGTGTCATAATTTAGATTATATTGGTTGTATGATAACATACCATATATGTGGTCTCTTTGTATTGGACTATTGATATATTTTTTATTCAATTCTAAATAAGTTTACAGTTTCTCCAACACTCTTATTATACAGGTCGGAAAAAAAAAATGCCCGAGAAGACCATTTTCATCTAATTTTCAATTAAATATTTTACCATATGGATAAATAATTAAAAGACATACATTTGATGAAATTCATTTTATCTTAACCGTTGTAGAATAGAATGTACCATGGTCTTTTTATTCAACATTGTTTTTAACATCTTACATCATTTTTTCATCTAAAAATTCAATATACATCTCACACACATAGTAGGTAAATGATAGATTTTGGGATAAAAATAAATAATTAATCTTAAATAATTAGAATAATTTAAAAATATCAAGAATCACAACAATCAAATCAAATTTAGATTACATTGGTTGTTGGATAGCATACCATATATATATATATATATGTGATCTTTTTTTTTTTTTACAACTATATATATGTGATCTTTCAGTTTGTGACATGTGGTATTGGACAATTGGTACATTTTCTTTATTCAATTAAATAAATTTACAGTTTTTTAATCCATTTATTATATAAGTCAGAAAAATATTCTCATTTCTGTATCTTTTTAAATTAATATTTTTAACATATGGATAAATCAATAAAAATGTAAATTCAAAGGACTCAATTTTTTATAAAAAAAAAAATCTTCTTTTTATATAAAAAAAACATAATCTTACTCATCTTGATAAAATACAAAAAAACACATTTTCTAAAATTCAACCGAGGTCCAAAGCCTCACCATTACAAACCAAATACTCAATATGAATTTATACATCAGTTGCTTAAAAACATTTCATCCATTGACTGATTTGTTTGCGGCTGATGATGTAGTAGTTGGTTGAGTTGTTGGAAAATGTCTGAGTCATATGATTGCTCGTTTGATCCATCGTTGTGGTTACAAATAGCATTTTTTGTTACCATGGTCAGCCGCTGGACTTCTCCACTCAAAAATTCGTTCAAGGCTGTAAAAACATAGGCAATGCAGAACATATATAGATTTCAGTTACAGATTACTGTATATTTTTTATAAAAAGAAGGCCCCGTCTTCTATATAAATGTTACTATTCGACGAGAAACATTTATTTCAATCTACCGGCAGGGTAAAATTTATAGCTAGTGTTTTTTATCCTTGTATCTTGAAATGGTAACAAAGCATAAACAAGCTTGAAGTTGTTTGGAAAATTAGGTATGTCATGCATAAGCAAAGATGAATGCAAGTAACGAGATAGATCTCGTTAAAACCCTAAACCACCTGACATCCACTGTAGATTTGCAGAACAAATCAATTATTGAAAATGATTAAGATGGCGTACCATCTCTAAGTTTGGCTTTCTCCTCCATTCCTTGGATTTGAAGGCTTAGTCGCTTGTTATCTTCTTCCAGCAAAAATTTATCAGTCTGCATGGAACAACAATCTTTTAGCTAGGAACCGTTTTGAAATGATAAGTAAGTTGGTTGCTTCTCACCTGCAAAAGCATGAAAGAGTCGGTTAATTTAGCATTTTCGGTTTGAAGAGCGTGTACTTTGCTTTCCAACATGTACTTGTAATTCGCTTTCCTCTCCTTTGAACGTACGGATGCCTCCCGGTTTGCCAAGATTCTGAAATGAGGAGGATCATGTGGATAGTTAAGTGTTCTGCATACATATCATACAATTCAGTCAGTTTTACCTTTTGATTTTCTTAGGATCAGATACAACCCGCCCGTAGGCATCTCGAAATGCATTCACGTCTCCACCGATACTCGGCTTGTCAATTCTGCTCGAAGGGGCAATTCTCTTTACACCCGAAGTAGCTTTCCTCCCATTCATAGTGCCACTGCTTTTCCCACCAAAAATCCCATCCAGTGCCTTATAGGCATTGAAGATCTCGTCCATGAAATGGGGTTCTTCTCCGTGAGATTCTTTTTCTCTAGGGCCTTCCTTTGACTCATTAGCGACAACGGGCATCTCCATCGGCTTAGAATGCATAGGCATCAGAGAATTGAAATCAGAAACGCTGTGAGCCTTCCTTGCCGGCCTAGTACTGCCGGAGGCTCCCGAGGTGGTGGTAGTCCTCCTGAGCGGAAGCGGAGGCAATGCCGCTGACGGGAAGGAGAAGACAGTCGACAGAGGGAGGCTTGCTCCGGACCTGATTGGCTGACGGGTCGTTGGGATCTTGCCACTCTCGGTGTCGCCATCGCTACAAGGACTCGGGATTTCCGCGTGACGATTCATGGATATGGATATGGATCCGAAGAATCGAGTCTCTCTGCATCATATATATCGGAGTTATACTTTTCTTTATCACTCATTTTCTTACGGAAAACAAATCAAATCGACAGATAAATGGGCAACAACAACAAAAAAAAGTGACACTAGTAGTCGGAGAAACACACAAAAACCCTAGCTGCTCACTCTGGGGTATCATCAAGGATCATTGCTTGTCAATCAGAACTAATATTTCGAGAGAAAGGGAAACAAACAAGATAATGCATGATAGTAATAAAACATACAGATCTGAAAACAGAAACGTTAAGAGTTAAAGAAACTAAAAGTGACTAGTACCTCAGCAACTATGGAGTCAATGAAAGACTCCAGTTCGGAAAAAAACTAAAGCGGTATCTGGTTTGTTTCAATCACTAACTTGCATCACCTTTTATATCTGGTCAACGTTATGTCAGGACAAGAAAAGAAGAAAAACATTACACGACATCAAATGGTTATTTACAACATTCACTCCCTACTTTTGGACTTCTTCCAAGTTTCCATTAATTTTATACACAATTTTTCGAATATTATATTTATCAACAAATTAATATCAACTTTGTAGTCAAGAAAATAAAATCAATATATTATTTGGCCCGTTATTTATCTGTCGACAAATTAGTTATATTTTAATATTAAGTTTAAACTTTATAAAATAAATATATTTTATTTTTCTCAGAAAAGTGATAAGTTATTACGTAAAACACACGAAACATCATTTTCTAAAAACTATTATAAAACCGTTAACTTTTTTTTTGAATAGTAAAATCACAGATAATCATTAAGTTATATATAAACTTATGATTTCGTATGTCACACGAAAAATATTTTCAAATAAAGTAAGTATAAATTTAATGTCCTTATAAATTTATCGTAAATGATTATTATGATTCGTTAATGCGAATCTAGGTCAAATTCGAGTCATCTTATTATAATTTCAATTAGGTTAGATTTTCGGTATATCTTTCTATTTGCAAAAGCCCAAATATTATATGAATTTCGTAAATTTAATATGGATTATATTTTAGAATGTTCACGCTTAACAAAAAAATAATATAAATTTTATACTCGTGTTAGATCATGTTGCTTTTTAGATATGATTAGAATCTTTGAATTATTATGGATGTCAACTTCCAAAAACCAAAATCCACATAAATTAAGGTTGATTTCTGAAAATTTTTATTTTCAAAAGTTTAATATAATTTACTATTTAAATCGTAAAATTTGGTATTACTAAAATTTAATTGAAACTAAAAATTTATTAAGTTGATGGTGCTAAATGGTGTAATTTAAAATTTGGATGTTTTAATGATAAATAAAATAGTTGAGGTACCTTTTTAACTGAGTGAAAAGTGTGTATTAAAATGATAATATAGATTTAGTTGTATTTCTTTTTTATATGAAATTTACGTTAAATAACATTTGTATTGATATTAGTTATTAATTAACATATAGTAATTTTCATTTCCTCTTTTATAATTTCTTTACTAACCACTTTTGTCGCGGACTTACATTGTCATTAACTGCATTAGTTGAATTCAGTTTAATTTCATTAATAAAATTTTTGGTCAACAAATTTCATTAATAATTCCAAGTTATACCAAAATTCATATTAATATTGTAGATAATGTTCCCACGAAGAAAATCATTCAATTTTGTAAAAAAACAAAAATATTTCTAAGGTAAGAAAATTTGAATACAGCTGTATTAATGTAAAATATTGACTTTTAAAACAAACAAAAATGTATCTAAGGTAAGAAAATTTGAATACAGCTGTATCAATGTGAAATTTGATTTTTTTAAAAGGTTTACAGGTGAAAGGAATATAAGTTTCTTTACAAAATTACATTTACTGTAAGTGCTAAGTCTGTTATAGTCAAAACTAGAATATAATCTTGGTCAAATGGTAAAGAGAGAAACTTGGGACGCTAACACGTTTCAAATTCGATCTACCTGCTATACGAAACTAAAACACATTTTTTTGGACACTTACATGGATATGGGCACATTATTTTCAGCCCATTTAAATATCCGAAAAATGATCTATTTATTGGCTGCACCTCCACTTATAGATTAGTCTGAACTCTTTTATAGATTTGAGATACCTTCAGATTAATCAAAAAAAATATATATATGGAAAATGAGAACAAGAAACTAGCAATACCGAAAATGATACGCTCACACTTTGTTTTTTTACCACTTATGTTAATTTTTCTTTTGGTCAACTATGTGAAATATTTTTTTTTTTAATTATTTCAGTAACGTATTAAAGTTTTTTACGTTTGCGTCCAACAACAAGGGAACGCTTCTGTTATTCCCTCTGATCATTTCAAAAGAGAGTCCACTCATCTCCTAACTAATCGGTCAAACTGAAACTCGAAATCTTTGCACACGGTGGGGATTGAGACATTGACACGACACGCAGAACCCAAGTTAGCTCGTCATGACACGTGACAATATCTATCATCTTTACAAGAGATTTGCAAAAAAAAAAAAAAAATACTAGATTCGATTTTATGAAAACCAATTGAAATGGATGTCAAAGAACACATTCACAAACAACTTCACCCCAGTTTTGGTCAAGTGATAGAAAAGACTTGAAAATGTGTTAATTGTACTCCACCTCAATTCGATTCTTCTTAGATACAAGAATGTAACATGTGTGAAGTTTGAGTTTAGGCCCTGTTTAGTCCAAATAATATATCTAACAATCCAGTAACTTGTGATCCGACTTTTTCTTTGATATTAATCGGAAAGAATTTCAATTCTTTGATACGATGTGGTAGCCAATTCAGTGCATCAGTGCATCTTCTCAGATTGCTTTTCTTGTTTGCTTTACTCGACCTAAAAATTAGACTAATAAGAGAACTGTAAATTTACAAATAAACAAACCACTATTTTGATCTTTATTTTAAAAAGGCTAAAAGATTCTCTAATCCTTTTCTCTGATATTTTATTTTTCAAGCAGATCACGAGGTAACCATTTTTATAGCTAAAAAGGGGTTAAACTTAACCGTTGGGATTTCATTTTGAAGTAAAGAAAAGTTTTCTTACATTCAAAAGATAATTAACATTTCTTTCGCCATACACAACAACCAAATATGAACAAATAGAGATAAATGACCTAAGCTTAATCATTAATTAGCATACTTTAGTTTGTCGATCAAGTTTGTTGACCCAGGAGGCTTTGCTACTTGATAGTGATGTACCGGTTCGTCCCATGCCTAGCCCAATAGAACTTTAGATTAACATGACTTGAGATATCATATCCTTCAGCTGCTAAACGGCTTAGTAATCTTGAGAAAACGTTTCCGCTCATCATATCTTCTGACTGCCCCTTCGAGAATGCTTCTTGTTTGGAATTTACAGTAGTGGGTGTTGTGACAAGGTGGTTGTGCAGAAAGACGATTGCAAAGTGTTAAAATAGGATAAGCTTCTAGCTAGAAAGAAAATTATGTTAGTTACTTGGAGATAAAGTTAACTCCAAATTGATATGCTTGTACTCATCTTCGTAAGGGCAATTAGTCCGAATGAATAAACGTACACAATTTACCAAAAGATCTTAATAAATTTACATGGTATAAAAGCCTAAGATCCACTAAACCCTAAAAAACCCTAGCTACCCTACGAGGTTCTTGCGATGAAAAGGAAAGCAAAGTTAACATCAAAAGCCTTGGTACGCCTTATGAGTTATCACCATTTGATAACCCTGGAGTTTCGATTTCTTCCGTTCAGTTTACAGGAGAAAAAATATGCTGAATGGGCAAATGAGTTGGAGAACGCATTAAGAGAGAAATGCAAGTGGGGTTTCATTAACCTAAAGATGATCCGACTTCAGAAGAAGCTCGGAATACTGTGAATTCAATGGTGGGTTGATGGATTCGAGCTTCGCTCGCACCGAAAATTTGATCATCCGCCACCTACATATCAGATGCACATCAGCTTTGGGACGATCTAGTGAAACATTTTTTTATCGGAATTATGTTCGTATACATCAACTCAAGTGAAAACTTGCGGCATGTAATCAAAGTGGGATGAGCTTCTGAATTAAAAACCACTCCCGAAATGTACTTGTCCATGGAGAGAAACATATCTACATGATTATGAAAAGGAAAATGTTCACCAATTTCTAATAGGTTTGGACGACTCACGTTTTGGAAATATCGTCACCAACATTGCACTCTAACCTTTACCTGATTCGGATAGTGTTTACCAACGTGTGGTACGAGAAGAGAGGAGACTTGATTCTGTACGGAATGAAACAAAAACAGTCGTGGTTGGGTTTGTAGCAAAGGCATATTCTGATCGCGATTTGGAGAGTAGATCCAATTTAGCTGCAACAAATCGATCAACCTCACCCTTGGTATGTTTCCCATTTCATCCGCAGGGGGCATGACACTAAGGAGTGGTGGCAAGAAATCAGGTTTCCCGACTGGTGGGTGGAAAAATATGGAGATCAAGGTCGTGGATCAAGTACACGAGGACGTGGTTTGTCTTCTGGTCAAAGTCGTGGACGAGGACATATATGATCCAGCACCATACAAGCAACACAATCTGCTGGCACTCAACAAACAATTCCAAATTTTACAACAGAGCAGTGGGCGTCGTTAACAAAATATTGCTGGAGCAGCAAAAGACGATCCCATCCCTGATCGTTTGAATGGTAAGAAGAAGACATATGAAGTAATTATTGACACTGGAGAGTCACATCATATGACAGGTGATGCGGTCATCAGAATTAGACCAGGTCAGGCGCTGACTGACTCAATCACTAACTCAACCACTACGTCAAACAGCGCAAAGAAACCAAGAGAAGTCAAGGCCACAATGATTTCTGATCCAAAACCAACCAGGCATAGAACTGGTTATACATCCAACAATCAATCCTAAGAAGACATATGACCCAGGAGGAATCATAACACATGGAGAAGAGATTATAGAGCCGAGAAGATCTAACAAGGCATATGAGCTTATCTTAGCTCAAGTGGAGACCAAGGTCAAGACATCTAGCTCAGCCCATCATCAGCACGCCACTAAGAAGAATCATTCTCCAAAAGATGACCCAAGAAGAAGATACTGAGAAGGAGCTAGCCATATGTAGCATCACAACTAGCTCAGCAGATAACATCACGACTAGCTCAACAGACTTGCCATATATGGAAGCACTCACATTTGGAAGGTCAATTCAGCACCAAACCTTTACCTATCAAAACTACAATGTTTTGAGCTCCTTTCCATCAAGTCCATACGTCCTCAGCTGCACAAGACCACAAAAGATTCTCCATAACTACAACAAGTCATACTTACCATTTTTGGAGAAGAAAGAGATCAAACACCAACGGCTTCTTTCCAAGAATGCAAGCTGCGAGTTATTTGTCAATCAAACTGTTCCAAGGATCCTCACTTACCCCCTAAAGCCATCCAGATACAAAGAAAGCAACAAGAGCTTGGATCCTTACCATTTTCAGCCTAACGGCTAGTTTCTCATTAAGTCTCGATTTCTTTATGATTTTTAGTCAATAGGACCGTTTGTAAAGAGCCTATAAAGGCATAGTTTAGCACATTATATTATTCACCTTTCAACCTTTCAAGCAAAGTATTATTCAGTTTCTTCAAAGAGTGTTCTTTGTTAAGATCTTTTGTCTTAGGATTCATTTGAGTGATTCAATTGTTTCCAAGGATTATTGGATTAGGTTTGCTTGTGTGACTCAAGCAGAACTAGTTCACCACCGATTGAGAGAGTCAATGAAACCCACCGGTTGAGAGAGTCAATCATTTCATTCATCCATTCCATCCATCTCGGTCAAGTAAGAGAGCTTTTAAGCCAGTGCTTGTCCTCCATCAATCCATCGCTCAAGCTTCTGCTCCGGGGCTGCATCATCTGGTATCAGAGCAGAAAGGTTCCTAGATCAGGTGTATTCTATCCTTTATCCTTTCGGTTATTGCATCATCTGGTATCAGAGCCGAAAGGTTCCTAATCAGGTGTATTCTATCCTTTACCTTTCGGTTATTGCATCTAGTTTTTGTTTTCATTTCATCTTAAAGGAAAAAAAACTCATAAAAATTGTTTTCATTTTCATCTATTTCTCTGATTTTGTTTGCATCTTTAAAATAAAATAAAAAACCATAAAAAGAGTCTTTGTTTTGTGTTCTTGTTTTGTTTTATAAAACCATAAAAAGTTTTAAAAAGAAAGAGGAAAGTTTTCATTGTTTGATTTCGATTTCTATTAACCCAAAAAACTCAAAAAAAAAAGTATTGTTTCCATTTTTGTTTCTCCAAGAGATTTCAAAAGTTTTAATCAAGGATCCATCTGATTTGCAAAGAAATTATATTTCCTATTTCAAAACAAGGAAAGCTGTGTGCAATCAACAAAAGGAAAGTTGATATTTATTTTCAAAATCTAGCCATCTTTAACTTTCAAAAAAAAAAAAAAGAGTTTGAATCTGATTTCAAATCTTCCTAAACTTTGTTTTCAAAGCTTTTGATTTTCGTATTGCACTTGTTTGTGATACTTCTAAAGCCAACGACACTTGTTTTCAAAAAAAAGAGGAAGGTTTTCACTTTTTATTCAATCCAACTTCGAACCCATTGATACTCTTCTGTTTTGAAAATTGTTTCAGGAACTAAATCAAACATGGGAGAAGGAGCCGCTACTGATCAGATCACCATGAATCATCTTCTTGAAGTCTTGAGAGGCATGAATGAGCATCTGACCCAGCTAGAACAGTCCCGTCCTATACAACAACAAGAAGAGAATGGATTTGGGAATGCACCAGGAGCTACTTATGTGGAGCCTAAACCACCAGACCAACCTTGGAGAACAAGAACGACAAAGTCACATCCACCAAGGACTTCCCAACGAAAAACAGGGAGTGACTCAAGCCGTGCAACATTCCAAGCCACTTACAAGTCAAAAGTCAGGTTAATTTGGGATGATGGATATTATTATTATGGACCTGAATTCTTTGTATATCCAGGAGGTAAAGCAAGCTATATAGATTGGGAAAGCAACATGGAAGAGTACTTTAGGTACTATTGTGTTTCTGATGAAGAGCGACTCCACATAGCACTTGGACAACTCACCAAAGAGGCTCTAAAATGGTGGAACAAAGAAGAGTATGAGATATGGTACTACAAGGATCCAAAGATCAGAACATGGGATGACTTAAAGCTGAGCATGTGGGAGAAGTATTGTTCACATAACAAAACTACTTATCCACCAAAGAGATCATCAACTCCTAAGCTTGTGCAAGATGCCAATAAATCTCAAACAAAGTATCAAGGTAAGTTATCTGTCTCTAAGAATACATTAGAACTAATGTGTTGTAAGCGTAAGAGCAGGGATCATGTTGCTAAGGACTGTCCAAGAAAGCGGACCACAACATCACATGGTGAAAAGCTAGTACCACAAGAGACCAAAGGAGGAGAAAAGCGACCAGCAACCTCTAAACCATTTAATGAGTTTCCCACCTTCAGATTTTCACCAGTAGAACACACTCACGAAGTCCTGAAGGAGAAGCAAGAGCAGAAGCTGAGCCACAAAGCTTCACCCAATGCAACCGGACCTAGTTTTGATGCCTCACTCAAGCTGCTAGACATGCCAACACAAGGTAAGTGTTCAAACCTTGTAAATTTCAAAGAGCCAACATGTTATAGGTGCCATAGGAGAGGACATTTTGCTACAAATTGTCCATCTAGGAAGTTGTTCAAAGGTATAAAATCAGAGTTGAAATTGGAAGTAACATACACAAATGATAATTTTGTGCAATCTGATATTTTAATTTCCAATTCAAGACTCATGCACTTGTCTTTGCCAAAGAGTTTTGATCCAGGAATAAGGCAAGAAGAAGAGCTCACAAGTCAAAAGGACATCAACCGTGAGGTGCAAGCAAACAAGGTGAATTCTGAACTTAAAGTGAATAAACTTGTTTGTCCAACCACTATTATGATGCACTTGTCTCTGGACCAAAAGGTTCATGAAATTTTAGATGCCAAAGAAGAAGTGGAGCAACATCAATGTCATGATACACAAGCAAGTAAAGGACAAGAGTACATTCAAGGTACCATCATGACTGTTGTACCAAGACATGAGCGAGACAAGGTAAGTCAATATCTTACTCAAAATGTTCATACTGATTCCAAGGATATGATAATGCATTTGTCTTGTCCAAAAGAACTTGAGAAAGATATAGGTCTTGAAGTCAAGTTTCGGGCAGAATCATCAACACAAAGGAATCAAGGTGAGAAAGATCATGGAGCTTCAATCAACGATGAACTAGAGCGTAAAACCTCTAGTAGTACATGCACCAGGAGAGATGTGACTCTGAACCAGCTTGTCACATCCATAATGGTAAGCTCCAACCTTATGCAACCTGTTTTTAAAGTCTCAAACTCAGATATAATCCACTTGCTCTATCCCTTAAGAGTTGACTTAGGTACAGGTCTGATAAAGATCAAGAAGCCAAAGGCAGAAGGAGTCTTGAAAGAGAGACCAAAACCGAGCCATGTTTCCACACATGAGCCACAAGCAAATCAAAGGCTTGACGTATATCATGCTTCAACCAAACATGAGGGTATTTCTGAACTTGGAATGAGTATTCTTGATTATCAATCCACTGGTATGATGCACTTGTTTCTTGAGTCAAGTGTTGAGACAGGGATTAGATCTAAAGATAAGGCCAAATGGGAGATCAAGGAAGAGCCACCAAACCAAAGCGAGGACACTACATCAAATAACATTGTGAGTCTTTCTTTGATCCACTTCATTTTCCATGACTCAACAGCTGTGTTAAAAGATTTGTTGAGCTTAAGAGAGGATGAGATATCAGTAGCACATGAAGATGACTCTAAGAACAATGATTCAAACCGTTATTTATGTGAAAAGAAGCCCATAATGCACTTGTTTCTTTGCCAAAGTGTTGAGCATATTTCAGGTCTTAAAGAGAGCAGAAGCAAGATAAGCAAAGGAGGCATCACACCAGCTCAAAGAAGAGGAGCATTGCTGTCCTATCTACTCAAAGAAGAACCACCGGATGCTCAAAAATTCCACCGGAATCAAAATGATTCCCAAGGTAATCTTCTAAACCCTCATTCACTTCACTGGACTAACTTGACTTATCTATGTGCAGGGTATCAAGTTTTGAGGTCAAAACTTCTTGAAGAGGGAGGGTATGATGCGGTCATCAGAACTAGACCAGGCCAGGTGCTGACTGACTCAATCACTAACTCAACCACTACGTCAAACAGCGCAAAGAAACCAAGAGAAGTCAAGGCCACAATGATTTCTGATCCAAAACCAGGCATAGGACTGGTTATACATCCAACAATCAATCCTAAGAAGACATATGACCCAGGAGGAATCATAACACATGTAGAAGAGATTATTGAGCCGAGAAGATCTAACAAGGCATATGAGCTTATCTTAGCTCAAGTGGAGACCAAGGTCAAGACATCTAGCTCAGCCCATCATCAGCACGCCACTAAGAAGAATCATTCTCCAAAAGATGACCCAAGAAGAAGATACTGAGAATGAGCTAACCATATGTAGCATCACAACTAGCTCAGCGGATAACATCACGACTAGCTCAGCAGACTTGCCATATATGGAAGCACTCACATTTGGAAGGTCAATTCAGCACCAAACCTTTACCTATCAAAACTACAGTGTTTTGAGCTCCTTTCCATCAAGTCCATACGTCCTCAGCTGCACAAGACCACACAAGATTCTCCATAACTTCAACAAGTCATACTTACCATTTTTGGAGAAGAAAGAGATCAAACACCAACGGCTTCTTTCCAAGAATGCAAGCTGCGAGTTATTTGTCAATCAAGCTGTTCCAAGGATCCTCACTTACCCCCTAAAGCCATCCAGATAAAAAAGAAAGCAACAAGAGCTTGGATCCTTACCATTTTCAGCCTAACGGCTAGTTTCTCATTAAGTCTCGATTTCTTTATGATTTTTAGTCAATAGGACCGTTTGTAAAGAGCCTATAAAGGCATAGTTTAGCACATTATATTATTCACCTTTCAACCTTTCAAGCAAAGTATTATTCAGTTTCTTCAAAGAGTGTTCTTTGTTAAGATCTTTTGTCTTAGGATTCATTTGAGTGATTCAATTGTTTCCAAGGATTATTGGATTAGGTTTGCTTGTGTGACTCAAGCAGAACTAGTTCACCACCGATTGAGAGAGTCAATGAAACCCACCGGTTGAGAGAGTCAATCATTTCATTCATCCATTCCATCCATCTCGGTCAAGTAAGAGAGCTTTTAAGCCAGTGCTTGTCCTCCATCAATACATCGCTCAAGCTTCTGCTCCGGGGCTGCATCATCTGGTATCAGAGCAGAAAGGTTCCTAGATCAGGTGTATTCTATCCTTTATCCTTTCGGTTATTGCATCATCTGGATAAGCGAAAGATCTTAACAAAGAACACTCTTTGAAGAAACTGAATAATACTTTGCTTGAAAGGTTGAAAGGTGAATAATATAATGTGCTAAACTATGCCTTTATAGGCTCTTTACAAACGGTCCTATTGACTAAAAATCATAAAGAAATCGAGACTTAATGAGAAACTAGCCGTTAGGCTGAAAATGGTAAGGATCCAAGCTCTTATTGCTTTCTTTGTGTCTGGATGGCTTTAGGGGGTAAGTGAGGATCCTTGGAACAGCTTGATTGACAAATAACTCGCAGCTTGCATTCTTGGAAAGAAGCCGTTGGTGTTTGATCTCTTTCTTCTCCAAAAATGGTAAGTATGACTTGTTGAAGTTATGGAGAATCTTGTGTGGTCTTGTGCAGCTGAGGACGTATGAACTTGATGGAAAGGAGCTCAAAACACTGTAGTTTTGATAGGTAAAGGTTTGGTGCTGAATTGACCTTCCAAATGTGAGTGCTTCCATATATGGCAAGTCTGCTGAGCTAGTCGTGATGTTATCCGCTGAGCTAGTTGTGATGCTACATATGGTTAGCTCCTTCTCAGTATCTTCTTCTTGGGTCATCTTTTGGAGAATGATTCTTCTTAGTGGCGTGCTGATGATGGGCTGAGCTAGATGTCTTGACCTTGGTCTCCACTTGAGCTAAGATATATAAGCTCATATGCCTTGTTAGATCTTCTCGGCTCCATAATCTCTTCTCCATGTGTTATGATTCCTCATGGGTCATATGTCTTCTTAGGATTGATTGTTGGATGTATAACCAGTCCTATGCCTAGTTTTGGATCAGAAATCATTGTGGCCTTGACCTCTCTTGGTTTCTTTGCGCTGTTTGACGTAGTGGTTGAGTTAGTGATTGAGTCAGTCAGCGCCTGGCCTGGTCTAGTTCTGATGACCGCATCAACAGGCGATTCAAAATTACTCACACACATTCGTAATGTTTCACCATGTCCTATCTCATTTGCGGATGGGAGCCAAGTTTATGCAACGTAATTAGAGAATATTCTATATGTCACAAATTTAAATTGCACTTTGTTGTCTGTTGCAAAGTTGCTTAAGAAAATTGGTTGTTTTGCTTTATTCACTGATGTTATTTGTGTACTACATACCATTTTTATGAGGATCCTGATTTGAGCAGGTGAGGAACACAATGGTATTTATGTTTATCGGGATGTATTATCGGGAGTTTGTGGCATCGACGACAACTTGGGCACCCTGCTTTTAGTGTTTTGAGATTTCTCCCCTTCATTTCTAGTGTTAGTATTCACAACAAACACGATAAATTCGGTGGATGTGAAACTTGTTTAGAGTCTAAAAAACTCGTGAAGTGTTTATTGATAGTTTTAACAAAGTTCCAGAATGTTTTGGTTTAATTCATTGCGATCTATGGGGTCCATAACGAATACCTTTTATTTGCGGAGAATGATACTTTCTAACTATTTTTGATTATTACTCTAGAGAAGTATGTATATATTTACTCTTAGAGAAGAGCGAATTTAAAACTGTCTTATCAAACTTTGTGCAATGGTCAATCGGAAATTCCAGAAAGAAGTACGGATTGTACGATCCGACAATAGAGCTTAGTTCGTAGGACACACATGCTTCTTCAACGAAAATAGGATCCAACATCAGACTTCATGTGTTGCGACACCCCAACAAAATAGTCGTGTCGAGAGGAAGCACATACATATACTCAATGTCGAGAGGAAGCACATACATATATTCAATGTCTGGATATCACTCATGTTTTAGGCTAACCTTCCAGTTATGTTTTGGGGCGAGTGCGCCCTTGCAACAATTCATCTAATTAACAGAACTCCCACTAGCATACTTCACGGCAAAACATCATATGAGTATTTGTATGGTAAGGCTCCAACGGATACTCATATTAAACCTTTGGATGTTTTAGTTATGCTCACAATTCACCACGGGACATAGAGAAATTCGGTGAAAGAAGTCGTCGTTGTATCTTTGTTGGGTACCCATATGGAGAAAGGGTGGACACTATATGATCTTCAACGTAACAAGTTTTTCCCGTCATGGGATGTTGCGTTCGAAGAATCAGTCTTTCCATATGAGAATCCGATCACCGATTGTTCTGATAAACTAGTCCACAACTCTGAATCAATCATGGAATTTGGACACATGGGGAGTTTTCTGCCTTATGATCACGTACATGTTGAATATGAAAACAACGAAACGGAGCAACAAGATACGGAACAAGCTACGGCTTTGCAAACATAAATCATGGCTACAGTAAAAAAAGCAACAAGCTCGAAACACCACACCGGTTACAACAAATGAGAATCTCTAGAAGTCTAGCTGGGAAGAGGACATCAAAACAAAACTCTTTCCACCAGACTCAATGATTAAGTTGTCTAGTAGGCACAACAACTTCCTAATAAACATAACTCAACCGACACTAGACGTTTCTCTCCTCTCTCCAACTCAACAGTCACAAACAATTTAAGGTAATTCACTATACCCTCTTGAGTACTATATTTCTGACGATAGTTTTTCTCATGGTCACCAAGCATTCATCGCAGCTATTAATTCTGACATCAAATTGAATAGTTTTAAAAAGGCGATGCATGACAAAGTCTAACATCAAGCAATGATGATTGTGGTTAAATCTTTAGAGGAATAACACACTTGGGATTTGTCCGATTTACCAAGAGGGAAAATTTCTTTCGCAATCAAATGGGTCTTCAAACTTAAATATAATGCTGATGGAAGGACTGAGAGGCATAAGGCGCAGCTCCTTGTCTGTGGAATCAAGTAAATGGAGAGGACTATGATGAAATTTTCGCTTCAATCGCGAAAATTTCAATTGTGCGCACGTTGTTTTAAGTTTCCGCAACCAAATGGTAAATTCATCAGATGGATGTTCACAATGCATTCTTGTATATAGACTTAGAAGAAGAAGTCTACATGAGACCACCACCGGGTTTTAAACCGGATAACCCAATGAAAGTATGCAGGCTCCGCAACTAGTTATATGGAGTTTTGCATTTTTGGTTTTTTAAACTAAGTGGGGCTCTATTGAAGTTCATATTTGAGCAATCTTATGCTGATTACTCGTTTTTAATTATATCAAAGGCGATATTAGCTTGCGGGTTCTAGTATAGGTGGATGATCTTATCATTAATTGCAATGATCTGACTATGTTGAAGAACTTTAAGACATATCCAAGTAGCCAATTTCGCATGAAAGATCTCACAAAAGCCAAATATTTCTTGGGACTCGAAATTGTTAGAGGACCACTCAGAATATTTCGTACTTAGCGCAAGTCCCCGCTAGATATCATTGATGAGTTGGGACTTATTGGTTGTAAGACGTTATCTATTCCCATCGAGAAAAATCACACTCTTCTCGTTAACAACATTTCCTTACTCACCGATCCTATGAAGTTTAGGATACTTGTTGGACGAATTGTTTATATGACAATCACCAGACTGAGCTAAATTATGCTATTCATGTACTATCCTAGGTCATGCATAAACCGCATGAAGCTCACTGGGATGCTGTTATTTGGATTATTCGATATCTCAAAGGCGTCTAGGTAAAGGTATCATGTTAAAAGTTGGAGGCAATATGCATGTACAAGCATATTGTGATTCTGATTGGACAGCGTGTCCACAAATGCGATGATCGTTATCTGCATATGTTGTCCTTTCTTGTAGAACAAAGAAACAAGATCCAATAACACATTCTTCTTCTGAAGCAGAGTATCGAGCTATGGCAGAAGCTCTCAAGGAACTCAAATGGATGAATATATACTTGTTGACTTCAGCGTACCATTAGAAGGACATATGGAATTATTTGTTGTAGTAAGTCAGCACTACACATTGTCTCATACCCAGTCTTTCATGAAAGAACTAAACATATTGAGAAAGATTGTCACGCATTTCGTGATGCAGCTCGAGACAAGTAGTTCGAGACATTCTACTAGTTGAACAAACGAACAGCTTGCAGATGTCCTTACCAAAGCATTGTGAAAGTCGAGTTTTGATTATTTACTATCCAAGTTGAGCATTCATGATTTACATGATCCAACTTGAGGGGGAGTGTTAAAGTAGGATAAGCTTATAGAAAGAAGATTATGTTAGTTACTTGGAGATAAAGTTAACTCCAAATAGATATGCTTGTAGAGATTCGATCTTATCTTTCTAAGATACTCAGCTCATGTATATAAGGGCAATTAGTCTGAATGAATAAACACACAATTTACCAAAATATCTTAATAACTTTACACGAACCACCATTCCCCCCCCCCATTTTTTGCAGCGACTCGGAAAATCTAATATGTTAAATGAAGAGTTTTGATAATATAATATGCATACCATCATCAACGATGAGTTGGCTCAGTTGGTAAAGGTCGACTAGTAGTCTTTTTGCTTATCTAAGTTCTATTCACCTTGGGAGGAGTCTCTTATCCAAAGGAGAGTGATTTTAACTCGGCATAGACCCCGCTCAAGAGGACGTACGAGTCCATGGACCATGAACCTCATTATATCCTACCATTGTAGATTTGTGCAAGCTACTCCATAACTTGAAGATGAAACTTGAGCTCATTGTTATGGGTTGTCAACCCCATTATATCTCTTGAACTTCCTTAGAAAAACATATAAGACTAGTGAATTATTCAAAAACACAACAATTTTTGTGTTGTTTTTTCTGAACTTCAACTGTATCATCTGAGCTGATAATGTAGTGGCTTCAGTCTGAAGGGCATACACCTTGTGTTCTAACTCTGCCCTGTATTTTATGTTATGCTCCATTGAGCGTGCATGCATCAGATACAGTTTGCTAAGATTCTAACAAAATGGTTAAAACAAATACTCACTTGAAAACAACAACAAGGGATCAAAATGAAGCACCACTATTAAGTTTACCTTTTTAAATGCTCAATGTCAATGTTGGAAGTGTTGGAAAGCCTAGGATCTAGGGTTCGTTATATTGATTCACTGACCTCGATCTTACCTTGTTCTGGCAGCGGAATGATTGGTATGCCGAGATCAATAGTGACTCAGATGCTTCTCCTCTACCAGATACACACGCACACAAACCTGGAAAGCCAGGATGCTAGTGCCGGATCTTCGGGATCACTGAGTTTTTGCTGTCTCTGATTTCTCTGCAAAGACGAAGTGAACGGCTAGGGTTTCAGGTCGAAACTATAAGCCTTATATAGACCTGGAATGACTAAAACCGAGTATTGGTTAATACCAATTCGTTTAAGTCATAAAATTGAAACATCAGTTTCGAAACCCGATCTGTGTCGATCGACACACATACTGTGTCGATCGACACACCACTATAAACTCAATATTAATGTGTATCCAATACACATCAATATGATCATTACCATAATGATCATTCCCATATTTTACGCTTCCAGTTTGCTTAGGTGTGTGACCCTATAGGATCATATAATACTGGCAGTAAGTCTACAACTTACAGATTGCAAGAGGCTTCTAGCAAAACATTGCAACCGCCCAGTATTATACGAATGTCTGATCTCGACATACAATTATCATCAGGAGTGAGTATAAGTGTGATTTCAGGACATAATCCCAACAATCTCCCACTTGTACTGGAATCATCAATTCCTATAATCCTTTTATCTCTATATCTAGATTTGGCATAAGGCAAGATTAGTGTCATCCTTATTAAGCCAATAACGTGTTTATCGAACTCCTGATGTATACTGAACAAGACAAACAACTGAACTACAGTTCGTTTGAGTGCGGCCACACATTTTCTCAGTATAAAATCTTCGATAGGCCCTGAGATATTTATCTCCCGTTATTCAGGAGGGACAAATCCCTTCTTGTTCCATCCCTGTTTCAACACACACTTCATGATACACCTGAGCAGTGCCGTTATAGCCGCCAATTACGGGTCGACGTTTGACAAGGTCAAAGTGCA